>CM067366.1:98928043-99268043 GCA_034401795.1 Chaetoderma sp. LZ-2023a
CGAACGAATGAATGAATGAATGAATGAATGAATGAATGAATGAATGAATGGCGAATGAACGAACAGACGGACGGACGGACAAACGAACGAACGAACGAACGAACGAACGAACGAACGAACGAACGAACGAACGAACGAACGAACGAACGAACGAACGAACGAACGAACGAACGAATGAATGAATGAATGGACGAACGAAGGAATGGACGGATGGAAGGATAGGGAAACAAAGGGACGAACCAGGAGGATGGGCCAACCAACCAACCAACTAACCACCCAAACAGCAACCAACCAACCAACCAACCAACCATCGAACGAACCAACCAACCAACAACTAAACAACCAACCAACCAACCAACCAACCAACCAACGAATGACTGAACCAATGAAGAACCAACGAGCGCGCGATCGGGCGAACGTATGAACTCCACGAATTACAGGACGTTTCTTAATTCATATTAGCGTTTTCCGTCAGTCTAAAGAAGACACACCCGGCTATTCTTCAGCCGTTCTCAAAGAACCAAGGATTTCTTTGTTAACAACCAACCAACAACTAAACAACCAACCAACCACCCAACCAACCAACGAATGACTGAACCAATGAAGAACCAACGAGCGCGCGATCGGGCGAACGTATGAACGAACGAACGAACGAGCGAACGAACGAACAAACGAACGAATGAACGAATGAACGAATGAACGAATGAACGAATGAACGAATGAACGAATGAATGAATGAATGGACGCACGAACGAACGAATGGACGAATGGAGGGACAGAGGATCAAACGGACGGACGGACGAACCAAGCAAGCAAGCAAGCAAGCAAGCAAGCAAGCAAGCAAGCAAGCAAGCAAGCAATCATGCAAGCAACGAACGAACGAACGAACGAACGAACGAACGAACGAACGAACGAACGAACCAACCAACCAACCAACACACAGACAAACCAACCAGCCCGCCACCCAACCACCCGGCCAGGCAGCCTGCCAACAAACAAAGAAACAAGCAAATAAACAAGGAATACTATCTGTCTATGTTCACAAGACTATGGTAATTAACAATGAGATAAATGACTGGACGATGGGGCACAATTAGCTATTTGCCGGAGTTAATAGATGAGCGGAAGAAATCCTTGGTTCTTTGAGAACGGCTGAAGAATAGCCGGGTGTGTCTTCTTTAGACTGACGGAAAACGCTAATATGAATTAAGAAACGTCCTGTAATTCGTGGAGTGAAAGAAAACGTAAATCAAAATGATTGGGATTTCTCATCAAGACATAATGAAATAGAATAAGTGTATAACAGGATAATTAAATAATTTTCTACATGATTTCCTCTATCATTTGATATCACAGTAATAAAGTCACTTTTTCAATTTCAATGCACGTATACAGGTACTGTTGCATATTTTGAGACAAATTTGACTAGACAAGGTTTCCGTCATCCAGGTAACAAGACATTTCTGCCAAATTTGCTTTGATATACTCAATATAATATTTCCAATATATCGTCAAAACCCTATGCCTCCTGGTCTGTAGCGCTGAAAGGGTCATTATAATAATACTGTTATTGTTGGTTTATTGCTTAATGGAAGTCTGGCCAGCGAAAAAGAACTGATTGCTACTTATTACGAGTGACTTGATGAAGCAGCGGAGATGTATTCTGATGTTAGTAAATATCCTGTGTCTTTCTTTTCCGTCTTAATCGGCCCAACCAGTACATGGATTGGAAAGATCCATCATCCACACCCAGCCCATTTCTTGTTAAGCTCCAACCACGTTTTTGCGCGTGTTGAGATCGATTTATATACTTTCATCGCTGGATTCGCATGATCCCATTGCAAGGGAATCATACAGGTAAGCTATCGAATATTTTAAAACTAATTTGACTGGTGGTTTTGCTGTCTAACAGCACCCAGTCAAATTAGTTTCAGAATATTCAACAGAATGCTTATTAAATAGTAAATCCATCAAAGACAAACAATTCATACGCTTGACGGACTTTTCCAGCTTCGTGACGGAGATTTTCTATGGCAATTATGATTATGACGTCTGCCTACATATGACGAAATTGACTATGACGTCAGCTACTTGAGCAACAGATCGTTGTCCCTTATTTCCTGGTTGATAACTTTGAAGAAATAAATTGATATCCGTACGTCAAAATAATGCTATGTAGGTACTTTCAGTAAGATATGGTGAAGCGGTGTGTACGATGACGTCACAATCACTACATCATAAATTAGTCTATATACCCGTCTTTAACTCTTAATAGTTTGACACGTTGTATGAATTGTATGTCTCTACTATTTAATTAACATGCTGTTGAATATTTTGAAACTAATTTGACTGAACGCTGTTGCTGCCATAGGTCCAACCAGAAGAGGTATTGGAACGTTCTTGGTTCCATAGGCAACAACAGCGCCCAGTCAAATTAGTTCCTAAAGATTTAATAGCTTACCGGTATAGTTTTCAGGAAATTGATAGTCAGGAAGTTCAGAGATCGATCGATCCCAAGATGGATGAGGTGTGGGTGGAGCTTAGATTGAGATGGGCGGGGAATAGATAAAACTGGAAAGGCCCACTGTTGCTTGTGGAGACATAATTTTCCGTAGTATCCATGACATGCGTTCCCCCGTTGGCGGCCGTTATTTTTTCAGATGCTATATTGTGCAAGTCTTCGTCGAACTATCATCAACAGCAAATGTTCTCATCAGAATGGAGGGGCGGGGGCGAACTCAAAGTGAAGTGATATTCGTGTTCTTGGTTCCATCATTTCATAGTAAAATGTACAGAACATTTGTCGCGCATGCTGTAGATGGAGTTGTGGTTCAAATTCCTGATCTGGGTTAAATATAGTGGAGAAATATGTTTCTTCCAACCTGAACGATGCTACATTATGCTAGTAATAACCAGTCATTTGTTGCTTAAATGGTGGCTAATCACCTTTCCAGAGTACCCACCCATCATCTGACGTCATAATTAACTGTGTGATGTGTACAATGACATCATAATGAATGACGTCATGAATGACGTCGATAAGTACGTCACGAACGCATATTTGAAGACGGTCTATGCGTTGTTGTACAAATTGTTTGCTTTTACTATTTAATAAATATTCTGTTGAATATTTTGAAACTAATTTGATTGGGCGCTGTTGGTGCCATAGGCAGTAACAGCACCCAGTCAAATTAGTTACAAAATATTCAACAGCTTCCCTGTATAGTTTTCAGGAAATTGATAGCTAGGACATTTGGGGATCGATCAATCCCAACACAGTGGGTGGAGCTTAACTAGTGATGGGCGGGGCATAGCTAAAAATGGAAAGGTCCAATATAGCCTACTGTAACTATGTGAGACATAAGGGTGCATGTTCTATATGTGTAGAATAAGTTACTGGTTGGTATGCAAATGGGTGCTTTTGTCTCTATCTTCGTCAAACAAATAATCTTTTTATTGAAGTACACCACTTTTGTTCTGCGAGCGTTTTCTTGCTGACATGGGCCAAAAGAATTCAAGCTGGTTTACATCCCATGACGACAGGATTGTTACTCCCCTGATAATGCACGTTAGTGGGCCTGTACTGGGTCAGTCTGATCCTTATTGGCCCGGTATTGGTTCGGTATTGGCCCAGTAACAGCCCAGTAATCCGCATTATCATGGTCGATTTCAATAATATAATTGTTCATCCTTAAAATAGTTTTTTGAAGCTTCCTTTTACAGGCAAGTTCAACATTGCCCCGCCCATCTTTAGCTAAGCTCTACCCACACTTCGCCGTGTTGGGATCGATCGGTCCCTGAACTCCTAACTATCAATTTCCAGCTAACTATGCAGGTCAGCTGTTGAATATTTTGAAACTAATTTGACTGGGTGCTGTTTCTGCCTATGGCAGCAACATCGCCCAATTAAATTTGTTCCAAAATATTCAACAACATCTTTATTAAATAGTAAAGGCATACAATTCGTACATCAACGGTTGGTCCGTTATCAATTAAGCGTTCGTGACGAACTTATTTGCCCTGTAAGGGGGGTGGGGGCTTAGAATACACCTTCCGTATCCTCTGCGTGTCGTACGAGGCGACTAAAGGAGGTAAGGGTGAGGTAACCCTGACAGAAACCTCGAGTGCTGAAGACGGAGGTTTCAGGCCCACGGCGCACTCTAAAAAACCATGGATCCACGCACTTAACGCTTATGATCATGTCAATAGTCACTTACAGGACTGGCGGTATGATCAGCGAACGAAAAGAAGAAGAAGAAGACGAACTTATCTACATCATGTCATGACGTAATTGATTATGACGTCATCCTACACGTCACGTAGTCGATTATGACGTCATATAATTGATGGATAAAGGTCCACTGGATAGGCATTACAAGCTTACATTTTGTCGCATTAGATACAAGGCTCACATTTTGGACTTTTCAGGGCATGTTCAATAACTAGTTCCAATATCATCAGCTAGCGTTCAAGAATTTACCCAAGCATGAAACGCTGTCGAATGTAGTAACATAACAACAAACATACAACAAATAAATGTCAACAGATACATCATGATGACGTCATTAGAATACAGCAAGCATGAGAAAATTATAGAAATTTTAAAAGAAATTAAAAAGTTTCTTGCTTTGAACTCTACCTTATTGTTTCGTCAGTTAAAACTCATATTCTCTAAAAAAAATCATTGTATCTGAAACCTGATCCAGCGAATAACTGTGTCAGTTGTCCATTGACATCTCCCAGAATCAGCGCAAATACCATTTTTCGTCGGCTTGTCACTAAAAATCCAAGTCTTTGAGCGTTTAAGCATCTGCGCACGCGTGAACAAATGCAGTGCACAGAATCTTTCAACACGTGATCACAGTATCGGACCACTTGACATTACCGCCCGGTGCAAGGGCATGTATTACATCAGTGTTCAGCCAATAAAAATAGCGCTATGGTCGACTTAATTAACTGAACAACAAGAATAATTAAGAAACTCGAAACGGAGAAATCATTAAGTGATTGTGTTATTGATCGAGACAGCGGTATTATTAATATGAATAATTATGGTGTTCGTTTCGTGTATGATTGACATTATCGCTTCCATTCTCTCCGTGCACACTATTATATGTTGCCTGATGTTGCGCCATAAAGCAGTCGTTAATGTTGACATTCTGGCATAAATATATGTCCACTTGGCAAAGAACTAAAGAATAATAATTAGCAAAGAATGATAATGTCAATTTCTGCTTTCTCACCTGATCAATATTTATGGTTATTGCAGCAGGTTAATTTATCAAAGCCTTCTCTTCTCTTCGTAAAAATATTTCTTTCGTTTTCATTGGTGTATGATTTTCTGCAAAAGTAATTGTCTAATGAAAGCTATATACATATTTTCTGTGAAGAGACAAGAGAACGAAAAGGCGATAATTTCGTGTTCAGTTTGAATAACCGGTCTCTGTGTTCCTAATTCGTTATTGATGAATATTGCATGTATTTTATACATAAAGCAGATTTGACCGCGTTTATATGACTGGCTGTCAGGGGCGAAATATTTATTATTTTTTTTCATAAAGAAGGGAGACTGACTGTTTTTAGTTATTAACTTAATCTACATATCACGTTTATCATTGAATGGCAGGTATCTTTCGAGAAATAGTTTCTAGTTGTATCCAGTTTTCAGCACCTCTAAAATGTAGAATATGTTTAGACATATGTTCTCACGCACACCCGCCGACCAAGCCCCCAGTCACCACCCACACACACACGCCCATCCACCCGGACCCGGAGACCCGACCACCCACCTCCCAACCTGTCTGCTCGCGTGCCGACACGTCAGCCCGCTACCCGCCCTCCCGCCTGCCTGCCCGCCCGCCTGCCTAATCGCCCGCCCAGCCACCCACATGCTAGGCCACCCGCCCGGCCACAGGCACGCATGCACGCATACACGTGTATGTGTTCTAGGACTAGCTTTCAGTTTCCACAAAAATATATGCATCCTATGCACAACTATCCAGGAAACTATTAAATAGATACTGTATAAAATTGGCAAAGACACATAAAACACAGCTGTTAACAAAGACGTCGATTTCTATCCAAATAGATTTATGCGACTTGTGTGTCATTGAATGATTCCGACATTAACTATTTCAATGCTAAACTAAGAAACAAATTTAAGCACTTCGCCACCACCTTGATAATCAGAACAGCCAATATCAGTGTGTTCTTCAAAGATGTTGCTTGTTGTCTACGACAACAATACATTCTGTAAACATATTTTTCAAAATTAATATAAATGTTTCTTTACGTCCTTGATATTGTAGAAACAAATCACGTCAGGGTTAACATGACCGATGTGAAATCCGTAATATTGCCATAATATTTTCTCTCTGAATGGCGTTTGCTAGGTTTATGCACCAATAGGATGTGTCGCTATCGGATTTGGTATGATTCGCATTTTATGGAATCGTTTTCCCATGTAACTTGGCAATGTGACACGGTTGTCCTACTGTTTGGTATACGTCATAAGCAAGTGGACGCGCGGCCATACACGCGTGTGCATGTGCGTGAATGCGTGAATGAGAGGGTGGGCTGCTCGGTGCCTTGGTGTGTGACTGAGTAAGTGGCTGGTGGGTGGGCGATCGAGCGAGCAAGCCATTGCCCGAACGAGTGGGAGAGTTGTGCAAAGGAATGGGCGGGTGCGCGAGCGGGCGAGCGAACGGGGAGAGCGAGCGAGTTTGCGAGTGAATTGGCCGGTTCGTGGGTGGTCGGGCTTGTAAGTGAGCAAGCGGGTGAATGAGCGGTAGAACTGGAGGATGGCCGGGTGGGTGGACGGGTGGGTGTTCAAGTGTTCTAGTGAGTCAGCAAACGAATGGGCGATTGAGTGGGCAACTGAACAATTGGATTTGTATTTTGCTTTATTTGAATATAGTTGGGCTGGTGAGTGTGTGGGTGGATTATTGGGTGGCTGTGTGCATGGGTGGGTAATTGACGGATCAGATATATGCTATTATTAGTGTGCATGCACTTTGTATCGATGCTGGCCGTGCTTTGGTCAAACGTAGTTATCTGTGCTATATCTGTGTAATTATCCAGTCTGGCATTGTACGTGTGATGTATGTATCCAGGCTAAGATAACGTGTTGTTAATGATTGCGATGACATCTGTTTTCTATCTGACAATTAGCGAGTGTGATGCAAATATCCGCCCTGTTTCCGCACATTTGCTTCATTACGCTTGTGATTGGTATATCCTCACGGCATAAACCATTCGTAGAAACACGAATAACCTGCTCCCAACAGCACACACCCATGAGACATAACTGCGGATACGTGGTAACAAAGATGTGCTTACGACACCACAGAACATCCTTATTGTCGAAATACCGGCAAAACTATCTTAACCTTTTGAACACCCATTTCCCAAAACCCTATTTCACGGTAACTACCCAGATAACGCAGCTTACTGGGCCGATGCCGGACCGATACCGTGCCGATACTCTCAGTATCGCCCCAGTAAGCTGCGTTATTAGCGTATACAGGTAATTAAATTGTTGAATATTTTGAAACTAATCTGAGAGGAACCGGTTGCTTCCATAGGCAAATTAGCTGCCAAAAAATTAACAGAATATGGATATAGGTTGTAAATGAGTTTTCGGGTTTCTTTGAATCCGAATGTAGGCTACAAACACAAAATGACTGATTTGCGATGTAAGAAATATTACGTAGAATACAATATTTTTAATTACTTTGACTGGCAGCAGTTGTTTTGTCCTGTCAAATTTGTTTTAAAATATTCATCAGCTTGCCTGAATAACTAGTTATACATCTTACATCCTTGGATTTCAAGGTTAAACGGGTTAACCCTTGGAACGCGAAAGGACGAATTTGAAAGCTAATTTACGATTTAATAAATATTTAATTTGAATATTTTGAAACCAATCTGACTGGAAGCTGTTGCTCCCTATAACAGAAACAAGTGCCTGTCAAATTAGTTTCACATTATTCAACAACTATCCTATATAGTTATACCTTAAAAAAATGGGAGTCTGGTAGTTCGTGCCTCAAGTGGTTAAAGGCTCGCTATTGAGCTAATAATATTGTACACGGTTTGTTCAGATCAATCACATTGGATCTCACATTAACCCTATCACACCGAAGCCGGCCAAAACCGACCTCTTCAGTGGTCTTGAGGAATGTCCATTTGCCGGCCATGAGAAAAATATTTTTTAAATGTTACCACTGGAATGCCTGGCTCGGTAAAAGTCCCTGTCAATCAAGTGGCAAATGTTAAAAAATAGTCTTCTCTTGGCCTGCAAATGGACATTCAATAAGCAACAATTTTGATTTTCTTGAACAAATCTCGTCATTAATGGGTAAGTAGATCCGATATTGAGAGCATGAGCCTTGGGTTAACCCTTTAAACCCGAAAGCACAAAACACAAGATTCATTTGAAATTTAATAATTATTCTGTTGGGTATTTTAAAATAGGTTCCTTTCGAATTAGTTTTAGGATGTTCAACAGCTTACAAATAAGACAGTGCTGAATGTTGGGTTATGGGAATGCAGGCTTCAGGAGTCGTCATCATCGTCGTCGTCGTCGTCGTCCTCGTCGTCGTCGTCGTCATCTTCAAACGTTCATTCTGTACATATCTATGTATCCTGAACGTATACACTGTATTACATCGTGTAAAGAAGGCATTGTCATCAGCAAATAGGTAGAGGTTATTGCTTGTTCGCTTTGATACGATCACAGACGGGTTGTAAATACAGGATGTCAAATAAACACATGATATATCAGACGTGACAAAATAAGAAAGAGACAGAATAAAAATATTTTCTATTAAACAGAAAATTGGATATATTGACAGTTGATACGATAAGTCAAGAATACCTGTAACCGCTATTGTAGGATAACATTCCTGCGTGTTTGTATCCCACACCTGTAACGCACTTACCTATGTGCATACTCACGCACGGACGCAACCACTCGCGTACACATATGTACACATGTATTTTACATACACACAATTGTCTGTCCATTAAATCGTCGTCGTCGTCGCCCTCGTCGTCGTCGTCGTCAACGTTGTCGTCGTCGTTCTATCCCTGTTCCTATAGCTAGTGTTCTATTACCTAATATCGATACAAGACAGCTCTATGCGCATGTGTCAATTCCTGTAACAGCGGAACTTCTAGCTCGTTTGAAATTATATATCGTTACCCGGATTATTCTCAAAATGTCAATAGCATCTTGTTCTGATCATACTTAATTTCGTTTTCAAATAAACGTCGCTATATTAAATCCTTAAATCATAAAGCCCGGCATCCAGCCAGTTCGCGATACGCTTTCTCCTACTTCGATTTCCAATACAAGTGTCACTTGTCCGCGATACAAGGAGCGCGGGGTGTGGGGTGCGTGGGTACATAGCTACTTGTACTTGGTTCCGAGGACAACACTCCAACGCGATCCCATATGTTACACCCCAAACGTACAGCGCACTCATTCGAACGAATCAAGAAAACACATGTGATCGACAGATTTACAATCCAATCTTCATTTTTTCAATTAATCAAACAAAAATTACTGAATTAAATACGCTGAAATATATTGGTATATATCCGTCGTGAAATATGGCCCTCCAATTTCCTGGAAACACCTGCCGGCTGCTTTCTGGTAACGGCATTACGCTTAACACGGCTCCTTTACAAATCGGCTAGATTAATATTTTCTTGACATACAGTATAGCTCATAAAGAAATTGACATGGTTCCAAAACAAAAACAGAAACATGTTAGTCAATAAGAAATATGAATATTTTGAACCTAATTGAATTGGAAGACTGCTGCCTTAGGCAGCAATGACTTCCAATCCAATTAGGTTCAACATATTCAACAGTACATATTTTTCGTTTTGAAAATATTCTAAGTTATTTCTGAACTGCACATGTAGCACAGTTTACTCCAGTTGACTATTTTGCGAACAAATTGAATGTAAGTCCTTGTTTTCTCCAGTAGCAACGGTTTTCAGTAAAGGTGCTCTCAAAATATTCAACCGGTTTATTATTTAGCGCTCTTATTACAACTCATCTTTCATTTCAGAAAGAAAAGGTGATTAAAGGAAAGTTCACCGCGTCTTCTACGATCCGTTCAGGTAATCACACAAATAAACTATGCATGCCACTTTTTGATTTTTATCATTCCGTTAAAGAAAGATGTGCAGGCTTTAATTGCTAAGTCTTGATATATTTCGTTTGCCTACGAGTCTGAAGGCCGCCATGATTTGCTTGCCAACCAATCGGAAACAAGTGCGAACAGGCTATTGTTGGAAATGTCAAAAGTTTGACAGACCGATACGGAGAGACCGACAAACATACCGACAGGCGGACTTATGTCAGTTGCGAGTCACAATTAAAAAACTTAGACTGTCTGCTTTGGTATAGAGGTCAATCATATTGGTGTAATATATTTCAAACTAATTTGAGTGGCATCTGTTGCTTCCTTAGGCAGCAGCAGCAGCAGCAGCAGCAGCAGCAGCAGCAGCAGCAGCAGCAGCAGCAGCAGCAGCAGCAGCAGCAGCAGCAACAACAACAACAACAACAACAACAGCAGCAGCAGTAGCAGCAGCAACAGCAGCAGCTTCCATTCAGATTAATTTCAAAATATTCAACAAGACAATTATTACATAATAAACAATACATTGTAGGCCCCTATCTGTACAAACATGCCATAACACACTATCGTCTGAGGAGACAAAATGGCCGCGACCACAGTTCAACATTAAAAAGATGCCAAAAAAGCAAACAATAGGAATCCTGTTTTAGTTATGACCCGCTAATCCATAGTTAAGCTACAAACACACCACTCACGTGTTTGGTTCGATCGATCCCTGAACTCCCTGACTATCAATTTCCAGCAAACAATGCAGTTAAGCTGTTGAATATTTTAAAAATAATTTGACTGGCTTGTGTTGCTGCCTATGATATCTACAGCGCAGTCAAATTAGTTTCAAAATATTCAACAGCATGTTTATTAAATAGTAAAGACATGCAATTCGTACAACAACACTTAATCCGTCATCAATTTAGGTATTCGTAACCAACCTATCTACGTCATTCATGACGTCATTGATTATTACGTCATCCTGCACGTCAAGTAGTTGATTATGACATCATATGACTGATGGATAAGCTGAAAGGTCCAGTGTAACGTATATAAAGAAATGCAGCGAAACGTGAATGATATGTAATTTATACAATGTATCATAATCTGTTAGGGCAATACAACATATGAGATGATAGATTAGTATCCCTTTAAGCCTCTAATTATCAACTTCCATATTGTCAACTAATAGAGGGATCCGATATGACGCTCAAGCATATGACGTCATAATCAAATATATCACATCATTACCTGATATCACAATCAAAGTGACGTAGAGGTCCGTCAGGAAATACGAAAAGTCAGTTAAGTGCAAGTTGCGTGCACGAATTGTATGTCTGATGGATTTGCAATTTAATAAACATTCTGTTAAATATTTTGAAATTAATTTAACTGGGAGCTGTTGCTGCCACAGGCAGCAACATCTCCCAGTCAAATTAGTTTCAAAATATTCTATAGTTTACTTGCATAGCTACTGTAATTTCTGTATTCCTGTATTTCAGGGTTTAAAGTATATCCATTAATTGTTTGATATTCATCGTATTGCTGAAAGCAATGGACCTTTCCAGTTTATCCATCCATCATATGACGTCATAATCAACTACGTGACGTGTAGTTCGTCACGAACGCATAATTGAAGACGGACTAAGCGTTGTTGTACTTGTATGTCTTTACTATATAATAAACGTGTTGTTGAATATTTTGAAACTAGTTTGACTGGGTGCTGTTGCTGCCATAGACATCAACAGCGCCCAGCCAAATTAGTTTCAAAATATTAAAAAACTAACCTAGTTTTCTGGAAATTGATAGTCCAGAGGTTCAGGGATCAATCTATCTCAACACGAACAAGGTGTTGGTGGAACCTAGCTAGAAATGGGCGGGGCATAGCGACAACTGGATCCTCCATTAGCAACGGACACATTTCCTTCCGCAGATTATTACCTGTTATTATATTGGTTATTACAAACAGAAATACAATGGTTAAAGCGACCGTACGATAAGCATTTAGATAAATACTCGATTTTAGACAAGCTTTGATCAAATATGGGATTTTTAAAACTTATTGTATAATTTGATATCCTATGAGTCTTTGGTGTGTGGCAAAATTATATTTATTGAACGAGCGGCGGAGTCAACTTTATATCGTATTACTCGAGTGTATGCTGCTTATCTTACACAAATGACATTGAGCGAAGGACACGATAAAATCTGTGTCGCATGTTTTTACTTTATTTGTGTATTACGATCATTATGTAATATATAATATTGGATAATACCTTTAATGGATAAATTTGGACAAGAAAATCAAAATATTTGCTTATTGAATGCCAATTTGCAGGCCAAGAGAAGACTGTTTTAAAAAAAAAATTTACCACTGGAATGACTGGCTCGGTAACCTAGCCAGTCTTACAATGGTAAATTTCCAAAAGAACCATCAAATGGGCATTGCTCTAGATCACTGTAGAGGCCGGTTTTGTCCGGCTTCGTCATGAATGGGTTAATGTACTGTAATAGATATGCAGGTATGTTATTTTATTTCCTCTTGCAATCCATATATCTTAAACACTTACACCTGGAAATTCCATTGTCTCAATTGCAAAGGAACGTCGTTGCATATTTTGAAACCGATATGACTGGAACATGTTGCTACAGTACGATGCAACAGTTTCCAGTTAAATTGGTTTCAAATATTCACCAGACTATTGCTAACAACATAGAGAATTTGTCATTTCTGTTTTGTAATTGTAAGGGATAAGAGACAACCTTTCGCTACTAGTCAACAATGGTTTAGCCAAGGACTCTTTTGGGTGTTATTAGCATACTCCCTATGAGCTATTGGCATACAATATAAGATATACAGGGTGTAGGAAGGTACTTGGACCAGCGGGGCTAAGTGGGTTCCGGGTGGAGTGGGGGGGGGGGGGGTGCCACTCACTACCCAAACTACATGTACTCAAAGCAAATAAGATTTCTAAAAATCCACTCTTAGGACAAGAGCCATATTTTGCTCTAGAAATGCAGGAAATGCCCTCTCAGAACATCTGGATTTCAAATTTTTACGCGGGAGAACCCCCCATACCCACGCTTAAAGGGTGGTCTTTTACCTTTGCATAGGGCACCAGAAAAACTAGGGACGCCCCTGCAGGAATGCATAGGAGGAGGGGAGCGTAGGGTTGGGGCGGTGGTAATGGGAGGGAGATAGAGGGATGGTAGAGTAAAGTGCAGGGTAGTGGTTGAGTGTATGGCGGGGTGGGGATAAAGAGGAGGGTAGGAGATGAGGGTAGATGTATGGGTAAATGGGCAGAGAAGAGCGGGGTGGATGGATAGGAAGGGTAGTGTGTAGAGCGGAAGCTAGGGAGAGAGCAGAGGGTCGGTAGAGGGAGAGGAGAGCATGCGCGGATAGATGCGAATGGCTTTGAGGGACTAGAGGCGAATGTAGAGGGGTGTTAGAGGGCGGGTAGAGGGGTGGGGCGGTGGAGGGATTGGTAGAGAGGCAGATAGATGGGAAACTTAGATGGGGTATAGAGGGGAGTGCAGAGGAGGGTTGCAGGGGAGGGTAGAGGGAGGATATATATCCCTATACATGTTTATATATCCTCCCTCTACCCTCCCCTGCCACCCTCCTCTGCACTCCCCTCTATACCCCGGTGGAGGGATTGGTAGAGAGGCAGATAATGGGAAACCTAGATAGAGGGGAGTGCAGAGGAGGGTGGCAGGGGAGGGTAGAGGGAGGATATATAAACATGTATAGGGATATATATCCTCCCTCTACCCTCCCCTGCAACCCTCCTCTGCACTCCCCTCTATACCCCATCTAAGTTTCCCATCTATCTGCCTCTCTACCAATCCCTCCACCGCCCCACCCCTCTACCCGCCCTCTATATATATAATGGAGATGGGAGGAGTAGATGGGAGGGTAGAGTGTGAGGGTAGGGAAGGATAGAGTGGAGGTGGAGAGGAAGGTATGGGAGATAATGGTGTAGATGCGATGGATAGATGGCGACGGGTAGAGTGTAGGTGAGAGATGGAGAGTAGATGGAGGAGGGAGAAGCGGGGTTTGGGGGTAAAGGGGATGATCGAGTAGGAATGGTATAGGATAATGGGTTGGTAAAAGGAAAGGGTAGAGTGGAGGTAGAGGGGACGGTAGACTGATATTGGAGTGACAGTGTAGATGGGAGGGTAGAGGTGGAAGGGTAGAGGTACGAGGATAGCAGTGGGAGGGTAGAGTGTGTGGGTGGGGCGGGGGAAAGCGGAGGTTAGAGGTTAGGGCAGAGGCGAGAGTAACCGGGAATTCAGGACACTTGGTGATACACATCTCCTGGTGCTAGGGATGAGCTTCTGAACAATAGCCTGTCTGCTTTTAGGAATAATACTGGAATGAGACAGTCAGCTAACGCAGTTGAACAATAGCCTGTCTGTTTGTAGGAATAATATTGGAATCAGACAGTCAACTAACGCAGCTGAAGAGCAGACCTTCATGAAGAATTCCGAAAACACCAGGTAGTATACTGGCAAATGTAAAAAAAGTAAAAATTTTGCTACAATCTTGGCAAACATGCTTAATCCCTTCTATGTCAATCTCTGATGAAGAAAAAGGTGGTTGCCATTTTTTCTATTAACTTTTAGAGTAGCCATCTTGGATTTCAAGATGGCCGACTATGATTTATTAAAAATGCTTCTATCTCAGCTTCTAAATGGAATAGAAACTTGATTTTAGATAAATAGAACTCGCGATCTATCAGTTGACTAGCGATCTAGACCGTTCGCCCACATGTCTTTGTCATTTATTGCTAGTAGGCGGACCGGGGTAATTTTAGAAAAATCAAATCAAAATCAAATTTCTTATTTGATGATGTACATTTCTAATTAGATGGCATATCATTCCATCAATTTTGAACGAAACATTACTAATATTAAAACATTTAATTACAACATTTCTGGAAGAAGTAACTTCTAAAGGCAACTCTAGCTGATTGATATCCCATACCAAATATTTAAATATCAAACATAATCTTTCTTCTGTTAGTTGCATGAATAATTTATAGGATTTTGCAAGAGGCTAAACTGCTGTTACAGAGACTAGGGCAAACCACATGCACAAGTTATGTCGTGTATTGTCCCACTCAATTATCCAAGCCTGTAAAACTGATAGACACGTTGCATTAAAACCTAAGTCAAATGTTTGATGGTGCATACACTGTTGGATTGTCTTTGTATATGTATCATAACTCCAGAAGTAAAAAGCAGTATCTTTGCTCAGCAGCTTTGGTGCTGGTATATCCTATGACCATGTGACTTAGCCCCCGAACAACATTGCCCTAGCAGTGGCCAAGACCATCAGATAGCATGGTGTACATGTGCCTCCAGGACTTCTGAAGTGTAAATCACATGAGTTGTCTAATGAACTTATAGATGTTCCACCAACCAAGGAAGTTCCTGCGACCACACGAAATTCAGAAATCAAAGGTTCGTTTTAAAAGGACGACACAAGTTATCAAGTTAGATTTCACCAAGTCAATTCACCTTTCCAGGGTATCCATCCATTATCTGACCTCGTATGACGTCATGATCAGCTCAGCGCGTGTATGATGACGTCACAATCACTACGTCACAATGGGTTCCATATAGACCGTCATCAAATCTCAAATAGTCCGACACGTTGTATGAATTGTATGTCTTTGTAATTCTTTGCTATTTAATAAACATGCTGTTGAAAATTTTGAAACTAATTTGACCGGGCGCTGTAGCTCCCTTAGGCAGCAACAGCACCAAGTCAAATTAGTTTCAAAATATTCAACAGCTTACCTGCGCATGTTTTGGAAATTGATAGTCAACGAGGTGTGGCTGGAGCTTAGCTAGAGATGGGCGGGGAATAGCTAAAGCCGGGAAGGTCCATTTCACATGACATTGACCTCAGGAAACTGTTCAACATCGTTTCAGGCAAGCCATTACCTGATAATGTCGAGCAGTACCTTTTGTCAACACATCCACGAGGAAGAGAACTCCACTGCGTTCAATTCCTGAATCGGTACGAAAGAGAATGGCGAAACTCCACGCTTTTCTACCAATTATCAAGAGCAACATTGAGAATCTTTCAAGATAATTTGAAGAAGACAACATTGCGGTTTGCAAGAAAAATGATCAAGTTCATAACAGTACCTAAATATATCCTAGAATTACTGGCAGCAAAGTCATTTAACAAGACCATGTCTGTCGATTTGGATAAATCATTGATCTATCCTTTGGCACCAGTGCCTCTTACGACAGCAAATGGCACTCGTCGAATGACACCAAAAATGTAAGATGATAGTAGTGTACTCACATCATTGAATTTGATGAATACAGCCAATGAACTCCCAGAAAATGCAGTTTAAGTGATTGGCCTTATTGCATGTTTACGTTCATTGGTGAATATACCAGATACATTCTGGTTATTGGCCAGGATAATTATGGCCGACATTTCCATATGTTGCAAGGTGATCTACTTCGCGTGCAATACGTACAATACAGATTGAATAAAAGAAGATGAATGAAGTCCAGGAGGGCAGTCAGATGGGTACATGATATTAGACTTCAGGATGGATTTGGCAAGTTTCTGTGCCATGGAAGTAACAAAGAGAGAATGGTGGATCTGATTGAATAGTGAAGCTGTAAGTCTCCTTGGAGACCGAGTTGTGTCCTATGCAAGGGTGAATGTCTGCATGAGGATAAGGCCATACTGTTCAAAAGAAGTAACATCCCTGGCAACTGATTAAATACAGGCCGATACAATGATATCACCCACTATACACTACATGAAAACGTTGATGATCCCACAATCTGTGTATAGTGCGTTCAAATTCTGGTGATACAGATATTATAATTATTCTGCTAGCAAACAATAAGAAAATTAAAACATCATCATAGAATCACGGGAGTGGCAAGGGTCGGTGACTCCTTAATCTGAGTCAATATCAGCTCACTGAACTTCAGAAAGAGGCATTGTTTGGCATCCATGCCGTCACAAGAAATGACTACATTTCTTCATTCCTTTGGAATTGAAAAAACGTGGGAGACACTAATCCCACCCGCCTTATCTTAGCGAGAATGTTCGGGGCATAGCTAGACATTGATCCCTGTATTACCTTCGGTAGGGAAATATGGTATTTCTTTCGAGTCTGTCTGTTTATCTCTATATCTGTGAATCTGGGAGTCTCTATATCCGTTTCTAAAACTAGATAGACAGCAGCCCACGTGTCGAGACCTTTAGTTCTTTCACATATCGCACATCATGTGTGGAAGTGTCACGAAAATTTCTTTTTAAAATAGCATACCATTGATGAGTCAATTGTATATTGAAAAACTAACATTCTCAATGGTTCTGGAAAATTACAAAAATTTAAAAGAATCGAACAACCAAAATTCTGAATAGTAGTTCGAGAGTCAAATATGGATAATATCCACCAAGCGGTTATGGAATGGATGCATTTTGACAATTTCTCGTAAATTTTTCATAAAATTTGATTTTCACAAAAAAACCGACCTATTAAAATTCTGAACAGTTGTTCTGGAACCCACCCCCATAGAGTCTGGCCAGCAAACTAGCGTTAAAATCTGTCAGTGTTTTGCCAATTTCCGGTAAATTTTTCATAAAATCTAAGGTTTTCACCAATAAACTTGACCAGTCAAAATTATGTATACAAGTTATGAAGCCTAGCCCCATAGGATCGTTTAAGCCAAAATAGGCTGAAATCCGTCAAGCGGTTAATGATGAACGAGTTTTGACAATTTCCAATAGATCGTTCATAAAATCTAATGCTTTCCCCCCAAAAAACTTAACCAATCAAAGTTCTGTATGAACGATCTGAAGCCTAGCCCAATATAGTTCCTCCAACATAAGTTGAAATCCGCCAAGCGGTTACTGAGGAGTAGTGTTTTGACAATTTGCCTCAAATTCTAATACACGAAAGGGTCCCACAACCGTGGTCATGATCCGAAAGAAATCTGAGGAAATTCGGAAATTCAGAGACATTCTTACAATGTTACACAAACACGAGAGAGGTGTTTGGATCTCTGCTCGCTTTTGTTTATTATATATTGTGTATTGTAGGTGTTAGGCGAATGGTGTGTGTGTGTGTGTGTGTGTGTGTGTGTGTGTGTGTGTGTGTGTGTGTGTGTGTGTGTGTGTGTGTGTGTGTGTGTGTGTGTGTGTGTGTGTGTGTGTGTGTGTGTGTGTGTTTGTGTGTGTGTGTGTGTGTGTGTGTGTGTGTGTGTGTGTTGTGTGTGTGTGTGTGTGTGTGTGTGTGTGTGTGTTGTGTGTGTGTGTGTGTGTGTTGTGTGTGTGTGTGTGTGTGTGTGTGTGTGTGTGTGTGTGTGTGTGTGTGTGTGTGTGTGTGTGTGTGTGTGTGTGTGTGGAGTGGGTGTAGATGCATATTTAACGGTCCACATTCACACCTAATTGCTTAGAGAATAAAATACTTAAATGTATACTTTTAGGTTTAACTTATGCATCTCAAAGTATCCCTCACTCAACTTCACAACTAAAAACATTAGACCTTTCCAATTTATCGAACCATCATATGACCTCACAATCAACTATGTGGTGTGTAGAATGACGTCATAATAAATGACTCATGAATGACGTAGATAAGTACGTCAAGAACGCATATTTGGTGGCGGACTAAGCGTTATTGTACGAATTCTATGTCTTTACTTTAATAAATATGCTGTTGAATATTTTGAAACTAATTTGACTGGGCATTGTTGCTTCCATAGCTTAGCTAGAGATGGGCGGGGCATAGCTAAAACTGGAACGGTCCATTATATTACTTTATACTGAATTAAATCACCATATGCTAAGGTTTATATCGTTTTTTGACATTGTTGTACACCATTTAAACCTCTAAAACATACAATTTTTTTTTCAAGCATTTTGCGTGAATGTGGGCATTTAAACTTATCATAGGACTATAGAAATACATTGAAACAGCAAATCTTTATTATTGTATCAATTTCCTTCTTTTTACCAAATCTGTGCTGCAATAGGCTTTTTAAATGTTTTTTGTTTACTCAAAGTTAAGCCGATACCATTGTAACATCGCATCAAAACACATTTTCTGACAACCCTGATTGTGTATATGGAATTTATCAACCAGCCATTGTTTAAACCTCTTCTCATCCTGCTTCATCCATAAAAACATGCCAAACACTTGAGACGCCTAGAGGAAAGAAACAATAACATAACTATTATGGTCAGACCATTACAAGAAACCAATGTCCCTATAGATGTTAGTTCTTTTAACTTTTTGGTATTTACAGACCTAAAACCAGAGCCGGATTAAAGCAAGGTATAATGAAGCTACAGTCCCGGGTCCAGAAAAATAAGGGACCCAAATAAAAAACAAGTATCGCATTTTACCCATTTGAACCTGTAATGCTATAGTATCTCACTTTTACAGACATAATATGCGTAATCCATGTAAGTTTTTGACTATTTTGAAACCAAGTTGACTGGAATCTGTTGTCTTAGACACCAGCTTTCAGTCAAATTAGTTTCAAAAAATTCAACAGCATTTTGACACATACGTAAATAATTTATTACTTTGGCAATAATAGATTAGTGGTAGTAGTAGTAGTAGTAGTAGTAGTAGTAGTAGTAGTAGTAGCAGCAGCAGCAGCAGCAGCAGCAGCAGCAGCAGTAGCAGCGGCAGTAGTAGTAGTAGTAGTAGTAGTAGTAGTAATAGCCACTCCCGATAAGCCCCCCCCCCTCTGCGCATGCGCCGTGACACTGTAATAACCCGTAATAGACAGGTTCTCTTTCATAAAACGGGACACGGCCACGTTCGCGTGATACCGATGTCTGAGGGAACGCGTTTAGGTTGTATATATAATCTTTGCACTGCATCATCCTCGAAATAATGGCCATGATCACGAAAGTTTCCCGGGATGATTGGTACCATAGGAAAGCCTGAAGATTCCGCTTCCTGGTGATAATGATAGCGGGTCAAGGAAAGAAGAAAGCAACCTTTGAATTCTGGAGTCCCTGCATGTACTCGAAAAAAGATGATACAGACTATGACCTCACCATTAAACGGCTAACTTCCTGCTGGACCCTGCAGAAGCTGGCGCCTCTGTACCAGATGATCACCGATTGGCTGTAGATATCGTGAAAAATCTGTCTATTCGTCAAGAAATAATGAGATGCAGAGCAGAAAGTATAAAAGCTGCCCGTTCTGCGACATTTGATGCCGCAAACCGTCGCTTATGTATCGCGCTGATGCCTCACCAACGACTCCGGTCGATGGTAATTGTTTCGCTCCTCTGCTCTAATATCTAACAGAGGCAGCACAGCAGAACTTCGGACATAAACCTCTCACAGTGGGACATCACTTACAAAGTCGCCAGTGTGAAAGCCTCCTTTTTGAAGGGCCACTAAGCAATAGCGGCCTAATCACAGCCTAAATTCTTCCGCCTTCAAGAACTTCCTTCGCTCTTGTGCTACTCAAGAAATTCGTGAACAGCACATTCGTACCTCCTGCCATAGAGGAGAAGTAAACAGCAACCCCACCATGACTGACCCTGCCTGATTTTTCTGCGTTACGACATCATCAAGAAAGTCCGCAGTCGCTCTTCATTATAGCGAGAAAAGTTGGCGTCCTAATTCAGTACCAGCTTCCCACCGAGTTCTGCTTCTGTCGCTGTGTATCTCCTTACTCGGAAGTACATTTCTCCTGTGACTGAATAACTTTTTTGTGAAAGCTAACTTCCTCCGCACATCCCTAGTGAATAAGACTCTTTGTGTAACCTACAGACATCCTCCTGATTGTTCTGTTGTGACCGCTTCTCCACGAGGAACTGCCGAACTTTCATCCACTTCAAGAAGTACTGTTCGTCGGCTTTCGTAAACTCTGGCCGTCGAGAACTTTGTCAATGCATGACATTGTGCCTTGGGATTATATCTACCTAAAAGCGTTTGTGGGACTCTTTTAGACTGTGACTGTGAACAATCTACCATGCTTTAGGACTTGAACTGCGTATGATAAAGCCTTAAATGTACTCACTAATCTAGTTCTCTATTTTCTTGCAGATTTCTAGATAAATCGTGTTAAGCGCCGGTTGCTATTCTTTTATCACTTTCAGAAGATGGTCTCGCATGCCACTCACCGTGAAGACAAATAATAACATTGTAGCTGCGTCACTTTTACTAGTATTCGTCTATACGAATATGGACATTCACCCTTCTTGCCACTTCTCGTGATGACCTCAGCGCTTTGCACAAATTCGCTACCAGAAAGGCCGCTTCTTTTTTTTGTTCAGTAGGCCTCGCACATCTCACTTGGACCACCCTTAAATAGTGTAATAGTCAGCAGCGGACTTATCTGCCGCTTTTTCCCGATTAGCTCCTATTGCAGTTTCTGCAATCGGCGTGTGCATTAGGACGTTCCGATCTGCGCTGCCTCGGCTTGGTCAAGAACAGCCATTGAGTAGGAAAATACTGTTAGGATTAGGAAAGCTGAGTCCCTCAGTTCGCCACGTCTCTCAGCTCACTTTACCCACGCTTGGAAACCTCGTCACCAACTCTTCGAACTGTGGCGAACTATCTCAATGCCATGATATTTTGGAGATGGCTCCACAAAGACACTTTCCATTCTAGGCTTCGACTAACCCCCGCCTTCCTTTTGATCACTCCATCGGGTTTAGTGATCCCTACAATTTTGTCTTTCTTATAGAGAAGACTCCACCGCCTAAACCTCGTACCAATCACTAAGACACACTAAGCGTATACCCCTAGGCTAAAAAGAAAAATTGCAGCATAACACTCCTCTGTTGCTTAAGAAACAGTTTTATCGCTTGGCCAGCATTAGATGATCCTGCAGTTAACATTGGTTCTAAAGACCGAACCAGATAACCGCCACATCACTGGAATCCTGTCCAAGTCTGCCGTATCTTCATAGCACCCATCAGGAGGGGTTCCGCTAAACTCTTTCCTTGTTAATTACATAGGTCAGTTTGCACGTCTGCAACTTGGAAGGACAGCGTCAAGATCTTCTTGACGTCGCTCAAGTCAGTCTTGGCACTGAGCAGAGAGACTTGCCTGACCTTGCGAGGGTAGAGGGTCTCGCTTCACCCAATCGATCACGTTCTTCTGTGGCCGATTGAGGCCTTAAAACCACAACACATTTAGTTAGCTAGACTACTGCATCGCGTGGGGTCTCCTCTAAAATTCTAGAGTTAGGCATACACAGAAGAATTGCCTCAGAACGCCTGCTGAGAACATCAGATCAACTAGGTAGCAATGGCTAAAACACACACACCCCACCGCATGTTCCTACCATATAGGATACTAAAGTAGGATTCTTCTCCCGCTACACCTTAAGTGGACCATTAGGAAACCATTAGCTTTCAGCCGGACACAACACTCACGACGAACTAAGCCTAGCTATACATAGACTGACGAACAAATAGTGATGTACTGACTTTGGAGATGCCTTTTCGACTGCATGTACCCGGGAGATTCGCCTCCCTCGTGGCCTACAGAGCCACTGTAAATGCCACCACCACAGAAACTCCAGCCACCAAAGACACTGTCAATGCCACCACAACTGATATCACCACCACAGGAACCATTTCCACCTCTTTATCTGTGGCGACCACCGCCGCTGCTTAACTCCTGATGGCTTCTGCAGGTATGAACATACACATCCTCGCCACCCTCCTCCATTCAGGTTTTTACGGACCTAAGAGTAGATGGACTGCCCTCTTTTCCTCAGCTTAGTACCACTTTGCAGGAATGCTTTAGCGATCGCGCCGAAGCAGAAACTAGTTGCATTCTCCTCGTCACCATGCATTGGGAAGACATAGAGACGACGCTCCCAGAACTCGCTGAATATGTTGGAAAACTGGTAATGCACGCTTATTGTTCTCTACATGGAGAAGCACTAAACGCCAATCTAAATGATGCCTTCTTCTTCTTTTCGGTCGCTGGTATCACACTTGGAGAGCCGCTCTCAAGATGAAATCTGTGATTTTCTGCAGTTCTGTAAATAAACTAATGTCAACTTTGTGTTTGTGTCTGTTCTTTCCATTTTGCTCTTTTATAACCTCTATTTGATGCATTCGTAGTATAGAAATGTTGCTTTCTTTTACATATGCCTTCGCAAATGCATCTGCAGCCATCTTTCCAGTCAGTGTTTGTCCATCTTCTTCAAGAGTAATCTTCTCTCCCCGACACCCTCATCATTCAGTGCTTTAGTCAGTCTCCATAGCTTTGTGGTGTTTCTCTCTCTCTAAATTAAACCCTCCCGTCTTTTCCCTCCAGCTTCTTGTTTTGGCCTCCAACTTGGGCTTTAGATACCTGGCTTTAGTTTGTTGTAGCGTGAAGTGGTTATCATGACAGGGATTACCCTCTGCATCTTCTCTGGCCTTGTCTAGTTTATCATGTGCTGCTTGCAGTTCTGTTGTCCAGTATGGGCGGTAGTTTTTCCTGAACCCTCGAGGAATCGCTTCGTTGGCAGCCTTGAGGATACTTGAATTAAATTCCTTGACCACATTGTTGATGTTTCTCCCTTCTACTGCTATATTTTGGGTAAGCTCATTAGAACGAATGCCGAACAGACTCCAATTTGCATTTTTGTAGTTCCACCTTGGATGTTGAGGTGAACTTGTCAAAATACTTCCAGAAAGAGAGAGGAGGACTGGGCGGTGGTCGCTTCCTCCTAACTACGATCCGACGACTCTACTGAGGTTTCTGTGAATGTCTTCTGTACAAAATGCCAAGTCCGGCGTTGTTGTCGAGTGCCACCGGCGCGAGTAGAAGGTAGGCTGATCTGTGGGATCGTTGACAAGTAAAAGGTGCTTTTCATCTTGCCATGCTTCAATGTCTTCTCCTCGTTTATCAAGTGTTCTGGATCCCCAGCTCTGAGACGGGCTATTACAGTCTCCCGCAATGAGGAAGCGGCAGTCCGGGACCTGGATTGTGTCAAGTGAGAGATTCTTGTCATTAGGGAAGTAATAATTGACAATCTCAATCACAGAGTTGCTGGTTGTTACCATGATCTTGATATATTCTGCCTCTTCCATAAAGGTTTTGATCTGGCTGGCGTTCACGCTGTTTCAGACCAAGGTGATCACCCCGCCTATCTTTCTTCCTCCTCGATCACACCGGAAAATCTGGTAACCTCTGATCTTAAATGGGTTTCCTTCTTGCATCTGTGTCTCTTGGATGCAGCAGATATCAATGTTGTTTTCGTACAGGAACTGTTCGAGCTCTGATTTCTTGTTGGTAACTCCTTCTGCGTTCCAGTGCATGATGTTGATACTAGGGTTCTCTTTGGGTTTGGTCTTCTCTTTCAGTTGGCCAGTAGCTCTCCATCCTCGTCCCCTGGCTCCACAAGACGAGTTGATGGGACCTCCAGTAGCTGAGGGTGGGCTCCTTCGAGGCGTGGAGCCCGGCGCTGCACCTGCCTGGCGGATCCTCACAGGGCGAGCACCATTTCGCTTGATTCGATCTCCAAGTGTCATTTCATTAGCGTTGTGTATAATGCTCTGGTTACCCCCTCAACATGTCTGGATTGACACCCAGTGGGTTACACCTCTGCGCCACGATGAGGCCGAGCATATAGTCTTAAACAAGAGATGCCTTTGTTGAAGCATTACACGTGCACACTGGTTTAAAGGACCACTTATATCAAGAATACTTGCAGGATATTACAGAGTTAACTAATGCTGCTATTCACATCAACAATTTCTAGGCCCGAGAAGACACACAAAGAAAGATTATCCATTCCAAAGAATACGTCGAGGACACACATGACACCGCAGCCTCAGTAAATAAGGTTGTCGGACCACACGGGCCTATCAAGAACACGTAGCTAGCCATGCACCACTACTGCTCCTGCACATTCTACCACTGATTCTACCTCCCTAGCTGCGCAAATAAGTGCTGTGCCATCATCTTACACCGCTCTCGGAGCGAGTCACAAATTAAGTTAAAAGTGTAAGGGACCATACACTGTCTTCCAATAGAAATCGGACGTAACATATCATCTCTGTGCACAGGATGACCGAGAGGTCCTTCTCCACTTTGGTTGCCTGTAAACTTGTGTGGAAACGAAGGAAGAACCACGGCTGGAGTGTGATGCCACCTAGTACCAACTGTCAACAATTTGACTGCCGCCCCTGTTAACACCCCAATCTATGCCCGATCCTCCTGATGAGGAGGACAGTATGATCGGCAACCCCAGCATATAATGGGAACTATGAACCGTACCTGTGTGACCTAGGACGACCTTCCTTTGTGAGTGATATTGAGTATATAAATGATGATGTACGGTTCTGTCAAGAGTGTATGGATGACGATGTACAGTTCCGTCAGACCCATCCCAGTCCAATACTATCGTCGGGGGGAAATCTCCAACTTCTGACGATGAACACTGAACTAACCTGACTCCAGTACTATCGTCGGGCAAACCTCCAACCCCTGACGACGGACCCCCACCTGCACTCATGCCCCTGTAATATGCACAGTATTGTGACCTTGGCCCAAACACTTCACGGCTATCCAAGCCCAGCCCAATCACCACAGGCACTGTTGCGGCTGATGGTCTCCCCCATAAGAATTGTGACAGAAATTGTATGGAATGTATGCACGTGAACGCCCTACAGCAGACTGTCCCACTAGCAGCACAACTGAAATCTGTCACTCATCGGTGCATAGGAATATACAGCTTGTGTACCAACAATCAGAACTCCTGCTGGCCAGTGTGGGGATATTCAGCGTGGCAGAACTGAGGAGACAGACGAAATCCACCTTTTATGTCTGACTAGTTCCTCGTCGACGAAAGAATGATTCTGCCTGTCTCACTGAAGTTACTAATCAGAATTGAAATTTCTTCCACCGTACCTAACAAATATTAAATGAGACATTAATCCATGGTGACGTACCCGATTAATGCTCACCGTCATTATTGTCATCGACAGGGCCATTCCCGATGCGGGACAATGTAGCAAAAACAATAACCGTATTGTTCTTACAACAGGAGACCCGTTACAACAGGAGACACCTCCTCATGTTTGGCAGGCATGCGTAGCCTTTAACCTCGGATCACTGTTTTGGAAAGATCACCTGAAATGGAAAGTTCTTGCTGTTTTAAATAACATAATATATATATACTTGGCATTTGGATAAGCGAACCATTTTTCACAATTAACTAGTACCTGGCACCATTTGGGATTCCCACTAGACTCTCAGGCTCTTCATCTTTGCTCTCGCGTGAAATCCGGTCATAAAACAAATGATCGCAATAAAAACTGTCGTAGCCGAATTAACATTAATTAACATTGGTCGTTATGAATCACATTAGTGACAGTTTTATCAGTCAAAAAGGAAATGGATACGCCATTCGTTGTGTTCTTGTCGCCAGTACCTTTTCCACACTTTTGACATATGGCCCATTTTTCTTTGGAGGATAGCGTGTCATCGCTGCCAAAATAGGATTCGGTGAACATTATTTCGACTGCGTTACCACCAGGAGATAAACTCTACCACGCGAAGGAAAAATAGTTCCTAGCCCAAGAACAGGGAAATTAAAACAAAGCCCTGTCCCCATGCTGAGAAGGAATACGACGATCCAGCGATGCTTATGTCCGTTGACACAGCGTAAATGCTGCCATCATGAATCCTTATCTGCCTATATTTTAAATATTAATTTCTGACAGGGAATTTGGATTTCGGTGAAGGTTTTCAGCAAAGTCTTAATTAAGGATTCCTCCGCTACCGCGGTATATATACTCGAAAGAGAAGATACTACTTATCAGCTTTCATCGAACAACTTAGAAAGCAAACACTTTGTTGCTACTTCAGAAATGGACAAAATCCACCAGTGTTCATCTTGCGAGAGAACATATAGCGGAACAAACGACCTGCGTGCCCATGGAGGCCGGGCCAATTTAAAACGTCAAGCTTTCTGTCATGACTGTGATACAGCCTTTATTCGAGTTACCGATGGCAAACGGCATGCCAATGCCAAGGAAAATAATGTGGAAATTGTAACTTTGACCGCCACCGAAGCATTGCTGCCAATACACTCTCAGCGAATGCCAACGAAACTCATAGCCAAGCTTTCAGAGCCCGTTCTTTCCAGTATTGAGCCTAGGGACTCACATTTGCTGCCTATTGATCTATCCAAATCAGAACCAGAATCAGCACCACGTTCTTCCGCTCCGAAACCACTGCACGCTCCATCGTGAGGGATCGTTCCAAGATCACTACTGCAGTTGGAAAGCAGCTGAGCTACCACCGGCAAAGCGTCCTGGTCAAACTTCTACAGCCACAGCTGCCAAAATTCAATGAAAGCTGCTGAGCTTACCTCCGCCATCGCCATCCTTCCATTGGAATAGAAACTTCAGGATTCCTGGACAAGAGGAAGAAACATATCGCATTTGTAGTGGATCTAAAATCTAATATGGTTGCCAGTCACCAGCTGCCATGTTCACAATTGCCCTCCAGACAATAACTCCATGACCGTTTAGTGAATCGCGTTGAAACCTCTTTTCTGATAACTCTCAGTCATTCATATGCCATCATGGCTGAGTATTATGTGCCGTTTGCGGAGCTCTTATTATACATAAATTCCGACCCCGTCACACATATTTGATATTATTTGTGGTTTTTCTGGAAACACGTGCACAATTTCAATTTAGGGATGCATTATATTTACGGAACAATCTAATTGGAAAGAATTCAGAAAATCATAATTATGTCTAGATAGTTCTATAGAAACATCAAACAAATAAGTTGCATAATACTATTTTCTTGTTTATACAAGAGCAGCGATGAATCACAAGTCACCGCTAAGTAACCAAAACTCTGGTTTCTCTGCGAAACGGGTATGCAGGCGGCCGTCAGATTTGTGTTTACTTTTTTTTTATTTTTGCGAAATTCATAATTTGCATCTTCTTGGATATTGAATAGTCGTATATACACTGCTGGGCAAAAAAAATGAGGCAAACATGATTTATGATATTTTTATGATTATTCTTTCATGTTAATAAATACAGGTGAAATAAGTGACAATTTTACATAATATCGTATGCATTGTCTGTGTGCGGGATATCTTTTAGTTTGGGATGGCTTTTCCCTTGTTTTTCTTCAGAAATCTCAGCCGTTTGAGCAAGCTGTCTGAAAACCTTTTACAGTGTGCTGCATCAATGCTATTCCATTCATGTCTGACTGCTTCCCACAACTGGTCAGTGCTTGCAAATTTTCTGACAACCAGTTTGGCCTTGATATGCGCCCATATATTCTCTATGGGGTTAAGATTTGGTGACTGTCCAGGCCAAAACATCACCGACAGAGAATGTTACTCAAACCATGACTTTGTTGTTTTTGCTGTGTGTGCCGGGGCATTATCTTGTTGAAAAACAGTTTTTTGTCTTTTATTTCCACTACACAACTTGTTGAGGCTTGGAAGCAACCCCTTTTCTAATATGTTTTGATACTCCTTTGCATTAATGGATTTTTCACATTACACAAGCTCGCCAACACCAGATGCAGAAAACACACCCCATACCATAATTCCACCTCCTCCATGTTTCACAGTGGTGGAGAGGCATTCTGGGTTATATTTTTCCCCTAACCTACGAAGACAGCGCTCTGGAACATCTGTACACAGCTCAAAACGTAACTCATCACTCCAGAGAACACGCTCAAACCATTGATAATCATGGTCACGATAATGTGCCAAAAATCTGGGTCTGTCTGCCGTTGTAGACGTTCTTTGTGGACAGCAATGGTTTCTTAGCACACCGCTTTGATGAAAAACCAGCTTCCTTGAGCCTCCTTGCAATTGTTCTTCGTGAAACAGCCTTATTTTGTCAATTTCCGAATTCTTCTGCTAATTTGGTGAGAGTCTTCTTACAATTCTTCAGAACAGTCATTTTCAGCCTTCTTTCACGTCGACATGTTGTCCCTAGCTCGTCCAGAACCTGCTTTCCGAGCAACAGAACCTGTCACTTGAAATGTGTGGCCAATTCTCTGTATTGTAGACAGTGGAATCTGAATATCCTTAGACTTTAGAATTTTCTTAATCTCAGGATATGCCTTTCCAGCGTGACGAAGACCTGCGATCCGGCTTTTGACTTCAACAGGTACATGAAATTTAGCCTTTTTTGAAGACATTTTGAATCAAAAATAACAACTTCACTCTTCAGGCACAGTATGGTAATACACAGAGATTACAGAAATGGCTAATGTCTTGTCACCTCGGTCAGCGTAACTCAGCTAGCTTGCTAGTTTGGTTAGTTAATTCACTTTAAATCCTGAACACAGAGACACACTATTTGTCTTTTGTGTATGTATGTAGGTCTAATACAGAACAAGAATCCATTCAGTAGATGGCTTTTGATATCTAAATTAGCTCACTCAGCAGTGGAAAGCAGTCAGACATGAATGGAACAGCATTGACGCAGCACAATGCAAAAGGCTTTCAGACAGCTTGCCCAAACGGGTGAGTATTGAGACAAAAAAAATAAGGGAAAGGCTATCCCATACTAAAAGGTACCCTGCACACAGACAATGTATACAATATTATGTAGAATTGTCACTTATTTCACCTGTATTTATTAACGTGAAAGAGTAATCATAAAAAATATGATAAATCATGTTTGCCACATTTTTTTGCCCAGCAGTGTATGTAAGAATTGATGTTAAAATGAGAGCATTGACCCACTGGAAGCGTTTTATGGATATGGTTCCGTATATTAAATTTATAGCTCTCTCAGGTATATCCCTTTAAAGACTTCCCGAGTTAGGTGTGTGCGGGGAGTGGGGGGGGGGGAGGTTTGTAGGCAATGATGCAGCACGCTTTCGCCAGTTGTGAGTTCGATTCCCGGTCAATGCAAATATACTGTAATGACACAAATACTTGTATAATAAAGTTTTAAATAGATTCTGACGCGTGAAGACTTTGTCGGATCCAAGGTAATTAGAAGGCATCTGATCTGTACGAATTGTATGTCTTTGATGGATTTACCATAGACAGCAACAGCACCTAGTCAAATTAGTTTTAAAATAATCAACAGCTTACCTGTCTAGTTACCTTGAAGTTTAGTTTCTGGGAATTCATGTTTTAAAGTTCTAAACAGATTCCGACCCCCATGGGCGGAGTTTAGCTAGAAATTTATCCCACAATTGTACTATTGGAGTGCAGTATAAACATACCAAAGCAAAACCCAGCTCTACCATTTTTATCGCATACGCAGGCCCTATCCCAGGGATAGCGGTTACTTCTTTGCCAGTCATAGGCCCAGATATAAAATCTTCATGCTTTTTCGTATCTGACATTATTGTTCTGCCTGTAAAGTAAAGAACACAACATAAATCCAAAGTAATTAGAACACATTTGATCTAGTGATGTGTTAACCCTTTCACCGACAAAAAAGAGTAAATTCTTTCCAATGCATAGCATATTCTGTTAGGTAACAACGTCTTCCAGCCATATTTATTTCAAAATATTTTTCCTGTATTATTCTCTTGAGATCTGTGGAATTCATCGATGAAAGGGCTAAACCTGACTATTTAATTTAATGCCTTGTTTATGGGGGCTCCTGTGTGAATTTTTTGTACACAGAAGTACTCTTCAGAATATCATTTGGCATCATGTTTGATGAAATAAAATCGAGGATAGACCTTTAGTAACCTGGCACTAAGGGTGATAATCATCCGTTTCCATGCCAACCAAATTCAAAACTAATAGCACTTACTGCTGTTCCTAAGTGTATCATAACTTCACTAGTTTTGAATATATAAACATGAAATAAACCGGTCCTCAACAAACTCTTCCAGATGATGTGTTGCATTACATTTGGGAGATACTGCCCTGGTGCCAAATTTACTTGTAACATAGCAACCAGTTATAGCATGAAGAGCCGGCATAATATGGCATAGTTTAGTTCTTGAGTTTTGTATCCCAATGTGTGTACTGGAATATATCTAGTTAAATCGGCAATGCCTCTCTCACCCATAGTTCACTAAGGCTATGCCCATGCACAGTATCCCAGGAATGAAGAAGCAATACATACGCCTTAGTTGCATGCATTGCATGTGATATCAAGCGGATATAAGCCTCTTCAGCATCAACGTCCAGTTCTGGCTGGTGAAGTGGCTTTAGTTGAATGGGACATCATTGGTTCATCAACTATCTGTACATTTGATCGATGTTCTTGATCATCAACTTTTATCCACTTTGCTAGAAAAGTCTGCAGTTTGAATTCGTTTACATTTGATGCCCAAAAGGATTCCATTTCAGCTGGTACTGGCATCTCATGATACAATGCGCTTATTTCGAAATGTTTGATGTGAGTTCAGTGTAGCGTTTCAAAGACTTTAACAGATCCTGAGATGTCAAATATAAAGTCTATCCTGGAAGTATTCTTCACTATTCTTTAACCTAAGAGCCATGGCAGATGTCACCAAATGGTTGCATTTGCTTCATTCGCATTCTTAAAAGATATGCCATTATATCTACAAAATATGCTGTTTTATAATGATTCCACTGTGCCTGCAGAGCATAATCACTGGGAGAGACGGACTTTTAATACCAATCCAAGACTGCTCAAGACAGGTCATATTAACGCGATTAACGATGTCTTTGCGTATATCTTCTGTCATCATCTCCTGTGTTGTGATATAATGAAGCACCAATGTTGAGGCAACGCTAAATGGATCTTCACAAGGTTCTATCAAATCTAACATGGTACAGGTCTTATATCCAGGTGCTTCTGTCCCAGCATTAGTGAACTTGTGGTTTATTCTAACCTCATAGTTGATAGTGTTAACTTCACTGAGATTGGTGAGAGTGAGCATCTCATGATATATGTGATTTTCCATTCTTCCACAAACCGTTACGTACAGGAGCGCCTACTAATTTCACCACTGCTTTTCTGTGAGCAGTTTACAGGCTGTTCCAGACACAAATCAGCAGCAAAGGCTTAAACATGTCCTAGTTTGCATTTCCTACAACTTGCGTTTCCGAGAAAAGGAAACCGCTAGACATCAGGTTTCTGGAGGTTTCCTCATGTCTTCCATGTAGAGGGAGCACCAGTGTATGCAGTTTGTCCGATCGAACACTGCAAAGACGGGTAACAAGAATTGTATTCTGGAGATAAAGTCTCCAATCTTCTTGCTGATCAGCTCTGAGGAGGTCTTTCAAATGTCCTGCCATGTCTATCAAGTCTGTCAAATAAGCAGTAGTCTCATTCTGATGATTTGTGTCTGCATTGAATTTTTAAGTCAGTTGTAGTTAAGCAGAAAAAGAGCGCAAAAAGAGTAAGAAGATGTTTTATCTCTAGATTCTGCTTGCCCTTTTTGTGGTCCGTTACTGCAACAGCTTTCTTGAGTCTTCACCAAAGTGTGAATATATATAATATATCGTTAAATCAGCAATTTCAGTGACATTAGTCTTCAATATATGCCAAGCATCATCAAAGAGGTTAACATGTTTAAACATAGGTATTTTAACAGGCAACGACCTCGCGCACCGTTCGTCTTGAAGACAAACTAAAAGCGCCGTAACGGTGTTGCCTCTTTCTGCAAAAACTCTGCTGTTACTCCAGCTGCTCTCGAAGAACGTCCTCCCATGCTTCAAGCTCGGCTTCTTGCCAAAAGGGCGGCTTCTTTTTTACTATTCAGTAGGTCCCTTGCATTTGATGTGGACTAACTTAAAAGCCGACACTGCCCACAGTAGCAAGTAAGTTATTGTCGCTGGCGGAATTCTACTGCCTTACCCCATTAGCACCCTTTCTATGGGTGATGGGATGGCTGGCACAGCGGCCGACTGCCCAGTGATCATCGAAAGAGAGAGAGAGCGCGCATGGGATGGCGGCAGCCCGGCCACAACTACTACCACGACTGCTACTGCTTGTACTTCTACCTCGGTAGCATGACAGCGACCATGCCAATATATATATATATATATATATATATATATATATATATATATATATATATATATATATATATATATATATATATATATATATATATATATATATATATATATATATATATATATATATATATATATATATATATATATATATATATTATGCCATTGCGGCTAATCAGCACAGTACAGATTACATAGATTGCTGATGTGACATTTATCTGATTTCTCATTGTTGATTTTCGTGAAATCGATACCGCCGCTGTGACGCACCACTACTTGATAATGGATACTGAATGTGCAGCAAAATATGGTGACAAACACAAAATCTGGTGATGTCAGCCGCTGAATAATATTTTAACTGGTCATTGAAAATTATAGCCACGGCCATCAATCGTTACTTCGCTGCCGACTGATAAACTGCCAAACGATGACATTTTGCGATGACGTTTCATGAATGACAAATCGTAGTAAACAAATCGTAGTAAAACAGTACCGCGTAGTAATCCCTATGCAACATCCTCACATCAATCGATGTTTTAATTGGTCGATTTAAATGGGTAGTAGTAGAGTCGGAATTAAAATGATACCACCTCCCTCAACTGGCAGCCGATCGGCGATCCATGGGCCCCCACTGCCCTCTTAATCGCTGGGGACTTAGGGTTGTTGAGACATGTGGTTGGTGTTTGCCTTTCATTCTGCCATTGGTACCACGAGAATGAAGTGATTTAATCCTGGTCGGAATTAAAATGATACCACCGACCTCAATTGGCCACCGTTCAGCAATCCGTGGCCCCCACCGCCCTCTCAATCCCTGGGGCATAGGAATTTGAGATGTGTGTATAAAACTTCCATGCGGACCCCACATGTCTGGGAGAACCTCCTCAGGATACCGGCCAGTGGCCGGCCTCTCTCTCTCTATTCTGATCAGAATCCTGAGGAGGGTTTTCTATCTGTGGGACACTTTTGTACCTATCCAACCTATCCTACCTATCTTCTACCCCACCTATTTTCTACCCCACCCTGTTGATATTCCAGCCGGCAGGTGCGTGTGTGTCTGTTGTGCTTTAACCCCGCATTGGGGAGTGTCGTGGTGGGTCTTTATCTAACCTGGTCATGTTACCCCGGCCCTAGTGTCTTACCTAGTTTCGAAATTTCAGGTAAGTTCTAGCGAGGTCTTTTGAGTGAGATTTGAACCCAGTCTGCAGCCTGGGAATGCTATGCAATTCCACAACTTTATTGATCGACCCACTGCAACACCACTAACATCTCGCCTCTTAGTGATCTTATCTCTGAGCGTGAGTTGTGCAATCGCTGTTACGCACCAACACAGCAACGTGTGACCCCATAACTTATCAGCTATAATAATGCATACATAGTTAATGCGTTGCATACATGGCCGAGACAGTTAATGTGTACTATACAATTGTTGCGCAATAATAGCAAAGATCTGGGACTGATAAGCGCAGCAATGAGAACACATAACTTATCAGCTATATTTACTAATGCATACATGGTCGAGGTAGTCAATGCGTCGGTTCAAATCCTTCTTTTGTGCTATTAGTAAACTTAAAATCACAGGTTCAAATCTCACTATTAGAATGTGTGGATAACTCTGCCATTTCTGGTCCGATTTTAAAATGGTAAACGGTTTTGAAATGCTCGCTTCATTGCGGTCCTGAATGGTACCACGAGAATGAAGTGATTTAATCCCCAGTACCAACTCGGTACAACACAAGCATACACTCTCTCACAATACTGCCACGTGTTGCCAGGGATGCTTGTGTATGCGTGCTACGCATTCTTATGGCTTAGCCATACCTCTCTCAAAGTCACAGGTTCAAATATCACTATTAGAATTTGTGGATAACTTGGCCATTTCTGGTCCGATTTAAAAATGGTAAACAGTTTTGAAATTCTCACGAGAATGAAGTGATTTAGGCCCCAGTACCAACTCGGTACAAAATAAGTCTCACAATACTGACACGTGTTGCCACGGACGTGTGCGCATGCATGCTACGCGTTTTTACGGCTTAGCCATACCTCTCTCATAGGGCTCTATACACGTGTACTATCCTATCAAGGGGGCATGCTTGGAATGCACGGTCGTCCCATACCCGGCCTAGCCGGGACGGCGCATACCCATCACACATCTGACGCCCATTTAGAGCCAACATCCCATACCCGGGGATGGCCCATACCCATCACACATCTGACGCCCATTTAGAGACAAGCATCCACTATCACATTGACCGACCACCCACATCGCCTTGTGATCAACCGCACATAATAGGGTCTGAACGCTCATTTAGAGACAGACAGGTGATATACACCATGATTACTGATGCACAGCTTCGCGAGGTTGCAAAGCAATTCGGCCTTAGAGTAGCCTCTAAGGCCAAGAAAGCCAACCTCTCCAGATGATCGGACAGCCCCGTGCCGGGGATTCGCAGAGGCATCTCTCCCGAGCAATGAAGACGGGAAGGTTTCCAGTGCTTACCAAAGATAATCATTTAAATCCAGACAAGAAAGCGCAGCGGCTCCGTGAGCTTCGTCGGGTGGACAAGGAGGTGACTGCCAGCTTGCAAGCCAAGACTGTAGTGAGGCGGATGGCGGACCATCCACTGGAGTGCTTACCTCCCCTATGCAGAATCGCTAAGCGAATGATGAGGGGGCCGAGGTCTGAACCCTTAGCCAGAGCATGAGGCGAGAAGCTGAACACATTCTCGACCACCGTCTTGGCAAAAGGGAGACAGGGGATAGAGGAAGCCGGTCAGTATGCTGGACATTCTTCAGAGGTCTAGAAGAAGACCTCACAGGCCAGATCATGCAAAAGATCCAGCAGACAGTCCAGAACGCCTTCTACCTCCACTACACCCATACCTATCGCATCCGTCATAGCGAAGATGGTAGGGTGATGCTCTTCCACAACAATGCTCCAGGGAGCCCGTGACTAAACACGATAGGAGCAGCTCAGGACTGGGTGGCTGCAAGAGAGCAAGCTCGCCTCGACACAGACAATATCGATTGACCCAACACCAAGTGGGCTTTCGTTCGATCAATCAACGTTGAAGTCAGGGCTGTCTTCGACCGCCAACCTCTGCTTGGGACAGGCCCCCTCCCAGACTGGCTACGACAGAAGAAGAGTATGACTGCCCTCGACACCTACATGGACAACATGTGTCTCTGGAGATGTCTAGCAGTCCACCGAGGAGCGAGAGCTGATAGAAGTACAGCTCCTACACGAGAGCTTGCCACACAGTTCCCCGGCAAGACAGTACCTTATGTCTGCAAGACCTTGCTGGATCAGCTGGACAAGGTAGAGTTCTTCGCCAAGATTGGGATTCACGTGTATGAACCAACCGAAGAGGCCACCTGGCACTTGATCAGGCAACCGGCTCACTACCGTGACACCATGACCATCGGAGTGTGGGACCACCACGCCTTCTACATCAAGAACATCTCCAAGCTGGCACATACACTAGTCTGCAGTCACTGTCAGCAGAGGTTTACACAAGCATGCAATCTTCAACGCCACGCTGATCACTGTACAGGCGGTAAAACAACAATTGTGTGTCCTGGCGAGAAGGTTGAGGTACCACAGTCACCGTATGAGAAAGCCTTCTATCCGCCCAACCATCCAGTTGAGCGGCTACTCGTTGGATTGAGTATGAGTCAAGAACCAGAGGCGTACACATACAGTACCAGGCTCATAAGTGGAACTGGCTAGCTTGGGACAAATGGTCTGGACGGACTCCGGGACTGTTCAAGCTCGAGTTCAAAGGCTTTCGTGGTATCGCTCTCTGCTCCAAATGCTGCTACGTAGCGAGCACAGCGGCAAGTAAGTGTTCAGCTAAGGGAATATCAAAGCAGCAGAATGAGGTCTCTTGGCAGAGGTTCTACAGTGCCCTACATAGCGGGGTGGACACTGCTAAAACCGAGGCTTGCGCATGCGCAACAAGGGTATGGTGACGTATGAGCAAGAAAAACTCAGACTCTCAGCTTACTATGATAAGCGCCATGTGCTGCCACATGGTGTCCATACCGAGCCCATCGAGTATCATGTTAGCACCATAGGGAGTGGTAGCTGTGTGTTTGCAGGGACTAGCTGAAGCTCTTCTACGACAAATGGTCGCCTAGGCACTCCGTGCTGGCGTGCCAGGTAGTACAGTGTAGGCCGCCCCTCCGCCTCCACATACCTGTCAAGCCTGTGAACATCAATCGACGAGTTAGGATCTGTTGCACGCCGTCGACCACCTTCCAGCTCACTAGGCTCATACAGGTACCGAACCCAAGCATCAGGTGGTAGGCACTCCTCTCCCTTGTTGGCTCCTCTAGAGCTGTGACTGGCAATAGTAGACTGTCTGATAGCCTCTACCAGCTTCTTCCCGATTAGCCTAGTAACCTTGGCATCGGATCTCTCCACCACAGCAGGCAGCCCTACTCTAGAACGTTCACTCGGCGCGGCCATTTCCTGGGCGTATTGGTGTGGGAACAGTCTCTCTGCCAGTGTCCAGTTCCACCGCTCAACGATAGCCTAGGCACGGTGATGACGTACCTCGCCTCGCCTAACTGCCACACCGTGTTTCCGCATGAGGGCTGCAGTCTCACCTCTGAACTCCTTTCCCTCATCCACCTGCAACAATTCCGGACACTTGAGGGGATTTTCCGATGCCTCGTAGACACCCTGGAATGCCTGGGCCACCTGGCCAGCTGACTTGTCTGTGAGCGGTGCTGCAGCCTTGTACCTGCTGGCGACATCAACGATGATGAGGGCATACTTGTAGGTCTTACGACCAACAGAGTCGTGTGGAAGGAATAGAACATCTGCCTTGCGGACAGTTTCATCGAAATGGGCATGCCTGATGTGCGGTGGACAAGGTCTCTATATCTGCCACATCGCCTGGTGACTGAGCAACTGGCTAACTGTCTCCAATGTGAAGTTCAGATCAGCTGCACTCTGTACACCTGTGATAAAGTCCCCTTTGGTCTCCTTGAGGGTTAAGCCGTCGTATATGGTCTCGAGCAGGGCACGTCCATACTTGGAGCTGAAGCATAGCAACTGGGCATTGTGGCGGATGTCCGCGGAGATCTTGCGGGTGTACTTCTGAAAGAGAGTTATCTTTGTGTACCGGATGCATCTGGTGATGTTGCTGAGGTAGGTGACTGTCTTCTGGTCCATTGCAGGGTCATCGATAACTAGAATAAGTGGTTCTGTCAGTCGGGATGCCAGCAGCTTCTCCATCAGTGCTTGCAGGTTCAGCGTCTGGGTGATTGGGCCATTGTACCATTGATCATTACTGCCAACCACCTCAGCTGCGGAGTCAGACACCAGAAGGATGTATTGAGAGTGTAGATGTTTGGCCAGGAAAGTCCACAGCATGATGTTTTTCCCGTCTCCTGATGGGGCAATGATCAGCACCACCTGGCCAGCATTGGCTGGCCTACTGTCGAATGGTACAGACATGCACATGGAGGATGGTTATCACTTGGTCGGCGGTAGCCTCGTCTATATCTGGGAGACTAAATGGCAGTACTTCCTGCACCAGCTCTTTCGCCTGCAGAGCGGCGAATCCTGCACCTCCTGCAGCTATGGAGGATGCGATGGAGGCGTCAAGCATGAAATCCCAGCAGCAGCTGAGAAGATAGCGTTTAGGGCCTGTGTCAGCACCCACAGTGTCTAGTACATCCAGTATCTGTATGATACATGCACGGGAAGCCATGCCTATCCTATGGTCTTAAATGGCAAACCAAAGAACCCTGACTTCTTCACCTCTGGTAGCTGGAGGCTTGCGGTAGCACCCTCTGTGCCATCAACAGTGATCTTGCTCAGCCTGATGGTGCCTAGATCTTAAACGGCAAACCAAAGACCCATGACTGCTTCACCGCTAGTAGCTGGAGGCTGGCGGTAGCACCATCTGCGCCATCAACAGTGATCTTGCTCAGCCTGATGGTGCCTACCATGAGATTCTCTCCATCCTGTTGGAATGAGCTCCGTGGTTGCAGGAGATCCTTAACCAGGTCTTGTGCATAGGACTCAGCCATAACCTTGATGGCTCCAGCCGCATCGACTCCGAGCATACCTCACATCGTCGCCCTGTTCTTGATACCCATCCCCTTGTATACAGTCTTGGCATTGTTAATGGCTGATTGTCCTACCGTATCAGTGTTCCCGATGAGATCTTGGGCTAGGATGGCGGATCTCCCGCGGGTCTCCCTTCTCATCAAAGTCTAGGATGGAGATATGGGCAACAGTGTCCTCTGAACCCAGGCATGCCTCGCCCAAGTGAGCAAGATCGCCTAGCTCTTTGCTTTCTAGGCCTGTGAGTGACAGAGTCATGGTGCTAGTCATACCCCCAGTGAAATAGTTGGGCATAGGATGACCACACAGTCGGCCAAGGGAATAGGTAGCAGTGCTCAGGGTACTGCCCCTCTCTGCAGGGGCACACCTTGTGGGCAGTCCACCATTCCCGGGCATTGGCAATCCTCAGTCCACGTTCCCGACTATGGGCTACACACCACCCTCCGGCATGCCATGCCTCATATGCTGCAGGGGTCTCGTGATCCATCTCTCACTATTCAGAGTGATTAAACGTAGGCGACAGCCATTGCACTCGTTGCTAGCCCTAGAACAGCGGCCTCCATTAGTGTAACACGTCACCCGTGATCTTGGCGGCGGCAGTGTAGGAGGCACCAGTGATGGCGATCTTTGGGATGGGGTGAGTTATTCAAAGACAGTGCTCGGCCATTCCACTCACCACTGTAGCGAGGACAGCTGCAGTGGCGGCAGGAAGAACCTCATTTCCACCTGCCATCTTCACCATGGCCACATTCGCCGCCACGTTACTGGCGATATGGACTGCCAGGGGCTTAGCCTGTGTCAGTAGGTTCTGGATCTTGGTTCGCAGCAGGTTCTCCACCTTCTGAAGACTCGCCTGGCTCTCGGGCAGTTGCTTCACGATCTGTACCGTTGACATCATTGTTTAAGCACTGAGTATACAACGCAGTTAAACGCCTGCGTTCCCTGTCGAGTGAGCTTATACGATCTTCCCACTCTGCATCTGCCAGGTGTCTGTCAGGAATATTCATCTCTCTATTGAGACATCTTAAACATGTCCGGGCTCATGCTATGCGAGAAGTACTATGAGGTCTTCCAGACAGAGTTGAAGGACTACAAGAAGAAGAAGACACCAGATGAGCTCGCTCAGCTCTCCGGTGCTGAGCTGACAGAGGAGCTGACAGTTGTGAAGCTCTATCTAGGATTTGGTAAGGGGCAGATCTGCTTCCTCAAATAACTTATCATGGGTGGGAGTATCGTCGGGCAGCTCCTGCGAGTTAAAGGTTTCTACAATGATCGGGAGTATCTGTCAGATGTGTTCCAGCAGTTGCAGACCTCCATGGCCTCACCTGATTCAGAGCTGAACAAGGCTCTGCGATACTGCAAGCTGGAAAAAGGATGCGCTGTGGAACCATCCAGCCCTTGGATGTGCATGTTGGCAGCGTGTGTAGAGGCTGTAGGTCAGGCCAAGCTGGTTCAGTGTCTCACCGTGGTCCCCACTGCTATTGTAGAGAGTCAGGATACTCTTATATCTGATTTGCTAGCGGCGGAGTAGGATGATCCCGAGTGCCATGATATCTAGGCCTGACACCACTCATAGAGCTACCATAGGAAGCGGTGTCGTGTTGACTGGCTGCAGTGTCGGGGTCGGAGCTGCCATGGGAAGCATCGTGTCGAGTGGCTGCAGTGTCAGGGTCGGAATGACTGTATGGCCCGTACTACGCATAGGTGCGTTGATATCAGTGTTGAAGCTGAAGTGGACACCGGGGGAACTCGAACTCCCTTCGACTATCATGTTGTTATAGCCCCAGACATGGAGGTCCTAGATGTTCATGATCATGTTGCTCTGAATCAACCGTAGGTTTGGTGAAATAGCAAAACTCAATTTTGCGATTGGGCATTCTGCAACCCCTGCTGGAACTTAGCAATAAGACTGCTGGGATCTGCCACGATAATCATATCTTCAACGAGACTGATGAACATGGCCTGGACCTCTGCTTCGCTGACACCATCTATGAAATGACGCAGCTTGGTCTGTGCTGTAAGGAGGCAGTCGCACAGCGCTTTCAGGGACTGGTTGATCCGAACGATCCCTGCTGGTGTGAGGCCTGAGGTGGTGTGTGGGACACACACCTGGATAGATCTGCCGCAAGCCAGTGATGTGCATATTTTGCACCAGCGCTCCGCGGTCAGAGTCTGGATCGAACGAGAATGTCGCTGTCTTCTGATGGCCTACTCGTCAGGGTGTTCGATAGGGGAATTTTGAGTAGTCACGTCTCGGGTCACCGTATATAACCCCTACACCGCTGTCGTCGCCACCATGCCACTGATAGTCTGGGTGAGCGCCGAACTCTCTCTGTAGTCTGCTTGCCGCTGAGATGCTATGACTGTTGAGCTGTGGGTCGAAGTCGTTTGTATCAAGGAAACTTGCACCCAGCTCATTGAGGATTCGTCGCACCGTGAAGTACACGTGGAATCTGAGACAGCTGGCAATGAGCACAGCTTCTGGAGTACCAGAATAGGAGTGAAGCAAGTTGGAACTTATTCCACATCCTACCGTGGCACACCACACGGCAAAGTTCAGCTGCTGATTCCAGTATGAGAGGCTTGGAGCAGCCATCCAAGTATGAGCTTGCTTCATATCCTTGATAGTGATGGGGCGGTTGTTCAGCGGTCATGGGTTGACGGAGAAGCTGGTTCGGGACCGTCCATCCACTGTGATGGAGAACGGTGTTAGCTCTGGTATATCATCAAGTAGACCTCTCAGGCCAGTCAAGGGTGTTCCCAGGAGGGGCAGTTGTCTCCGGATGACTGTCATGAGTTTCAGTGGGATGGCCATCTATACTTGTGTTCTTAAAGCTACCGTACAGGCAGCACACTATTTGTAGTCGTCTCGACTCCTGAGACCAGCGAGGTGACCTCGCCGTAACATCTCGTTTTTTAGCTCCTCCATATCAACCCGTCAACTGGAGCCTTTGAGGTATTGCTGTCACACTTTAGGTTTCTCCGTGCAGTACAGGGCTTGGACCTTCACTATATGGTGGTACTCTTCATCGGTGACCCGTCCATCGTCGAGAGCTTTGCTGACAGACTCGTCGATAGTCCCTATCATACTCTGTGCCAGTGTCATGTACTTAGCATGCTTCTCCAGCCTCCTTGTGATCTGCCACTGCCCCACCCCAAGCCCGTGACCAAGACAGTGGCGGCTAGTGTCATGCCACCCGGCAGGATGGCGACGAGGGCACCCACCCCTGTAGCGAGAGTGGCCACAGCTGCCACACTAGCACTGGCTCCAAGCACACCTGCAGCAGTGGCTGTATGAGCGAGGACGTTGTATGCTGTCTTATATCGCCTCCGCGTTCTGCTGTACATTTCTGCCTCACGGACGAGATTCTGCCTGATGGTATCTATCTGCTGGAGTCGTCAGCCATGGATGGTACCACCCTCATCAGCAGTCAGGGAGGGGTATAGTTCTGGTTGCTTACGCCACTCTGATTTTGCCATAGTATATCTGGAGGCTTAAACGGCATCACCTGCATAATCTGCTCATGAGTCATAGAAGGGTTCATTTTGGAGAGCCTGGCGAACCGTACCAGCTTGTTGGTGTTGAGACAGACGTCTTTTAAACAGTGGTCATCCAGCACTATGTCGGGTGCCAGTAACTTTCTGAGATGTGACATCTGGAACGTCACCTTATCACCAAGATAGTAGGTCCGCCGCTGGATGGCTTTCTTGGTCTTACCCTTCTGCACCATCTCCTCTTTCCACTGTATGACATCTGGCTCATCCTCGTCTGAGAAGACACCTGGCTCATCCTCGTCTGTGAAGACATCTGGCTCATCGTCGTCTGACAAGACTCCTGCATCCCGCTTACTCTCCTCCAGGAGGGCCTGCCAGTATTTTCACTGTTCCTTCGCCTCCTTGCAAGGCTCGCGTTCTGTTGATACTAGTTCTCCCGCTGTAGTCACTCTTCTTCTTGTTGCAGTGCGAGCCTCTGTTCGTGTAAGGCCTTTATCTGTGCAGGGGTCATGAAGGGGCGAACCGCTTTCTTCATCATCTCTGCCAAGGTCAGATAATGCTGGTATGATATCATGTTGTCGTCAGGTTAATGAGTAATAAGAGTGTAAACTCTAAATGGGCGTCTGATATCCCATCCGTGCTGGCATATATGTTAATGGAGGGGCTGTCAAACAGGTGATTTACAGGTGTGAACAGGCTAGGCTGATAGCTTTCCATATGTTGCTGTTGGCACATGGGAGATACTCTATCACGTCCCGGCCGACTTCTACTAGTGAGCTGCTGTGTGCACTGCCCGGAGGTTGATGTAGCACATCGGCGTGTATGTATGTTGTACCCCGCTGGGGCACCTCGAAGAGGACCCATTCTACACGATACTGTACCACCCGTCTCCCCTCTAGAGAGGGTGAGATTACGTTCTCACCACCGGAGTGCAGCAGTCGGACAATCGGCATGGTTATATCCCCTGTTTAAACTTCTATAGTGTGCTATGGAACCCATATTTGCTCACTCGACTGGCCTTGCTGACCTGGCAGATGTGTACGCAGTTTATGCTGCCAAGGTAGAAGAGAGCGATGGCAAGTCATTCGCCCTACAGTACGAAGCAAACTCAAAGGCATTCTCCCTCCACCCCATTAGTGGTGATGGGGTGGAGCTGCTCACAGACCTCAAAGATGTGTCGAAGGAGTGCCTGGGCCGCAACATAGATGGCCACAAGATCGTGTTTCGGTACGATTTCCCGAAGAGGAAGTTCATCCTCGAGCCGTTGATTGAGGTCTCGGATACAGAGGTGGCAGACATCATTACCCTAAATGACGACCTCAGCTTTCATCTGGTCAAACCCTATTGGAGCGGTGACCCATGAGGGTCTGCTATCGACCCTGGCAAACCTGCAGTTCATGTTTGAGAAGAATAAAGTGTGGTACCGCGCTGGACCTAGTGGTAACCTGCAAACATGGTTGCCACTATATAGGCCTCCCACTGTCATTGACATAGAGGTTACTCCCCTCTTCACTGTTGTGAAGGGATTGAACAGTTCGAAAGCTCTACAATCGAGGATCATCCTTCCTCACCTACATAAGTGAAGGTGTCTCCCTGACGAGGGTGGGTCACCGGATCTGGGTTAAAGGTGGAACGCTCCTGCTGCGTCGTCAATTCGATGGACCAGAAGAAGCTGTTAACCTCCAGGAGGGTATCCTATGGGTAGATGGTGTGCCACATGTCACCAAAGCCAAGGGTGCTGTTAAACTGCTTCAGCGAGTCGGCCTCACTAGCCCGCAAACCACTCATATAGTTCTAGAGCTACGTTTCTTAGCCGGCTGCAAAGTGAAGCAGCTAGCCCCTGCCCCTGAGGGGATGAAGATCACTATCGAACCGAATGGAGCAGGGCTCGATCTGGCACAGATATTTCTCGAGGGGTTCACTCTGTTCAGTTTAACTCTTCATGTATAGCCATAATTTTCATCATACTGCTCGTGCAGGCGTCTACAGCAATGGCACAGGCCGCTGAGACTGCCATGATATCGGATGCTAAGTGGGCCAACTTCCGGGATGCCCCCCCCCCCCAGTACAATCCTTGGGTCGACCGACTCCTTGCGGAGAAACATTTACGACCGCTTTCACCCACGTGAAGAAATCGAGTCTGTCTGCCACTTCTATGGTGTGGAGAGGGTAGGACGTGGTTGTATGCTGGAGACACATGCTCAGCACCAGATTCTCTGTGTAACATGTGAACATGCCAAAGTCTGCCGTGGTGCACATACTAAGCACTTTAGCCTCCTACCAGGTGAGCGTTGTCAAGGTAGATGGAAGACACTATGGGTGGTCCCATCATGCCGATGCCACTCTGGCAGAGACTACGTGTTTCTCTGAGCCTACACAAAATAGAGAGAGGCCGGTCACTGGCTGGTATCCTGCGGAGGTTCTCCCGGACAGTGGTGTCCGCACGGGAGTTTTATTTTCGCCACAGCCTTCCATGTCAGCAGGTCCCATCTCGACCACGAATATGACATGTCTCATATTCCTATGCCCCAGGGATTGAGAGGGCGGTGGGGGCCACGGATCGCCGATCGGCTGCCAGTTGAGGGAGGTGGTATCATTTTAATTCTGACCGGGATTGAATCACTTCATTCTCGTGGTACCGATCAGGACCGGAATGAAAGGCAAACACCAACCACATGTCTCAACAACCCTGTCCCCAGGGATTAAGAGGGTGGTGGGGGCCACGGATCACCGATTGGCTGCCAGTTGAGGGAGGTGGTATCATTTTAATTCCGACTCTACTACTTGGGTTGCGCACGCAACAGCCAATGAAAATACGTTGAATATGGTACGTGTGCTCATATCGAAAAATATGGAACGGGCTAGAAGGTTTGTTTACGAAAAGAACATATTAAAAAAACATGGATCAATACAACTATAGTATTGCTGATGGAGAGATATAGTAACAGTTTTAACAATATGGGTCGGATGTGACCTAAGATTATGAATCGCACTGTATTATATTATTTAATGGACTCACTTTGCTAGACGTTATTCGGTGTTTTTGCCGCGATCCTGCAACCAACATTTATCAACTGCAGCCAACACTACCCAGACGCTCTAGACGCAGACATCCGGTTGGCAGCCCTCGGACACTATGACCTCATTTTCAAGCTACACAAACGCTACCAACGCACACGCAGGCTATTTTACTAACAGCATATGACATATAACAGAATATTATGTCGCATATTTTTGTAATCTATAAAATTGGATGATACCTTTACTGGCTAAATTTCGACAAGAAAATCAAAATATTTGCTTATTGAATGTCAATTTGCAGGACAAGAGAAGGTTTTTTTTTTTAATTTACCACTTGAATGACTGGCTCGGTAACCGAGCTAGTCATCCCAGTGGTAAATTTCCAAAAGAACAGTCTTATCTTGGCTTGCAAATGGACATTCCTCTAGATTGTTGTAGAGGCCGGTTTTGTCATGAAGGGGTTAATGTACTGTAATAGATACGCGGGTATGTTATCTTATTTCCTCTTACAATCCTATATCCTAACCAGTTAACCCTTGAAATCCCAGTGTCTCAAGCTCAAGACAACTATACAGGAACGTTGTTGAATATTTTGAAACCGACATGACTAGAACATGTTGCTACCATACGCAGCAACAGTTTCCATTGCGCTTATTTTCAACATGTTCAACAGACTATTGCTCACAATATAGAGAATTTGTGATTTCTGTTTTGTAATGGTAAGAGATAAGAGACAACCTTTTTGAAGTTTATTAGGCCTACACCCCATGGACTATAAGCATATAATAAAAGATATAGAGTCAATTACCCCATAAGGGGATGGGGTATTACAGACACGCGCACACACGCACGCATAAACGCATCGTTCGAATTTGCAGATTCATCTGATGTTTCTATATGATTCTTATATTCATTGTTACTTAGGCTACTGCTATTATTGCTTAAGATCGCAATGTTTTTCGAAACACCGTCTTTACAACAGACATCATTTTCGCAACTTTTCTGCTGGATTTTACAAGCTTGATATTGGCCAGTAGGTGAGCAGGATAGCCTAATGGAAAGGGGAGCAACTCAACACTCGCAAATATTTAGGATGTAAAGAGTTGTTACTCTTCTATTCGTCACTGAGCGACGGTTTCCACAAACACACAAATATAATATCGTTTATCGGTGCATTGTCAGCTTTCCACGCATATTGGTTGGCAGCCTCAATGTACACATACCGGTGCGACATGGATACGCGTGATGTATCATCCTGGATACCGTCGTTTGGAATGTATACTAAAAAAACAAAGTAATATGTGAAATGATATCGTTATATTGCATATTAATACTATTACAAGTTTACGATCCAAGCGTATAAACTTCTGTTCTATGCTTGAAAATTTACGACTAGAATGGCTGGCTCGGTAGTTGAGACAGGCATTCCAGTAGTAAGTGTTCTAAAATAACAATCTCTTGGTCTATCAATGATTATCTCATCGTACTAACACACGCCCACTCACATAGCTTCACCAGACTCGATACAAGTACGTAGCGGGACTGGCAAGACCGTGCGATAGCACGATGTGATTATCTATGGGAAAATATTTCTGAACTATAAGCTATGCAATGTTGAGTGTTAGAAGGGTGTGTGCACTACTGGCGTATAATAGAAGACAGCAAACAGTTATTAGCCCTATGTTGCGCCCAGTTAATTCGGGATATGTCATCAATGTCACCGTGCATCCATTAAGGGGTTGACACAAGAATATCACTACATGCGGTGGCCGCGGTTAATTATCCCGCTTACCCCGATCACATATCCGAACAACCGAGAGTACAATCGGATAACCGTATCATGTGGTACAAATTCGTATCCAGTGGTGCAAATTCTACTGCGCCAAGCGAGAGTAAAAGTGTGCGCATGCGTAGATAGGTAAAGCAACCACGTGATACGTCTGATTCAAGGTCAAGTTCAAGTTCAAATTCATTAATTTTAATATAAAATGTACAATTTCTAATTTCACAACAGGTGGTCCACCAAAGGCAGAGCCTATATAGACGGTGGACCCCTACATAGAACAAAAAAAAATTATACATGTAGACTGAAACAGATACCATGAAATATAAGAGATATTTACGTTTAAGTTAGTCCTATAAGACATAGATAGACAAGAGACATGGGACATGGGACATGGGACAAATAGACAACATATTTACAGGTACATAGTGAGGTGTGCTTATCTTGTTAATTAAAATTCATCTTAACATTATAAGTTCATCCGAGTTTTAATTTACTGTTTCTTATTTTTGTCACGTAGTGCTGATGATGGTTGCAATCAATGACACTATTGTTGGTGGTGTTATGTGGTGAAAATGGTAGTAAAGGGATTAGTAATCTGGTGATTACTATTACGACTATTATTATTATTATTATTATTATTATTATTATTATTATTATTATTATTATTATTAACACCCTTATAACTCTCATTAATTATTATTATTATTATTATTATTATTATTATTATTATTATTATTATTATTATTATTTGTTCTGGTGACTGGGTGCAAGTATGATAGTGACAAGGTGATGAGTGTTTTTGGGTGTTTTTAGGGCCTAGTAGTTTTTACAATCATATCTGTTCTGATCTTCTGTTTAAATGACTGTAGAGTAATAATGTCTGTGCGTGTCTTTGTATCTGTGTTATTCCATAGTGGTACTGCTTTATATGAGGGTCTTTGTTGTGCTGCTTTTGTTTGGTGATGTCTCGTGTGCAGGTTATTTCGTGTTCTTGGGTTGTGAGAGTGTGTTTGTGTATTGACCGTAAAAATACTGGTTAAAGAAGAGGGTAAGTTGCCATTGTGGAAGTCTCTTAAAATTGTGTATAATTGGAGCCTTCCGATGTGCAAATAATTTAATAGATTGCTTTTGTAATGATTTTAGTTCTTTAGTTTATCTTCAGATGTAATAGTCCTGGTAGCCTTACAGTAAGTTATGTCAGGGAGTATCATTGTGCAATATAGATTTAAAATAATATTCGGTGTTAGATAGGGTTTTATTCTGCATATGATGCCAATGCTTTTTGTACCTTGGAGGTTACGACTTCAATATGCTTCTCCCATGTCAAAACCTTATCCAAATAGACTCCTAAAACTTGGCATATTGGGCTTCATGTATTATCTGGTTGTCGATGTAAAGTTTTGGGAGAACTGCTTCCTTTAATTTATTAGATTTTATAAATAAAATATAGTTGGTTTTACTCACATTTAAGGACAGTTTTTAACTTTAAACAAACCTATTAATTTTGCCATTGCATTATTAACATTTTATGCAAGGAATTTCTATGTCCGTGTGATTTTAGAAAGCATTTGTCTCATCTGCAAAGAGGATTGAAGAGAGATGGTTACAGACTTTGGGTATGACATTCATATACATGAGAAACAGCAATAACTGAACCTTGAAGTACACCACAGACTACATCGTTATGCTCTGAAACGGCCACATTCAATTGTACACATTGGTTCCTGTTTGACAGGTAGCGTTGTATCCAATTCATTGCAGTGCCTCGTATTCCATAGTATGCGAGCTTTTGTAATAGAATTGAATGGTCAATTGTATCGAAGGCTTTGGAAAGGTCGAGGAATACACCTAGAGTACGTTCATTATTTTCTAGGGAGACAGATACATTTTTAATCATATCAACAATGGCAAGCATAGTAGAGTGCTTTTCTCTGAAACCATACAGATACTGAGATGGATATAAGATGGAGTTTTTATTTAGGCAATTGGTAATTCTACTGAAATACAACTTTTCCAGGAGTTTAGAGAAAAGTTGAAGTACCGAGACTGGCCTATAGTTAGTAAAGTCAGATGCATCTTTAGCTTTGTATAGAGGTGTAACACTTGCACCTTTTAGTCTTGTTGGAAATATACCCTGTGTCACTGATCGGATTACCCAATAACGAAACCGAATTCAACCACTGTTAATGTAAAATGTAAAAGTATTGATCTCTTTGGGAGATGAATTTCTATTTAAGAACATCATTTCGAATGCTGATCATTAAATTTCGACAATGCCGCCAGCGATATGCATTTGTTCAAGGCTATAAAGACACAACATTTCCGCAATAGGTTTGCCATGAAATGGGGTTTCTTCCAAATGACAATCCGACAGATCGTTACAGCATTAAGCTTATTGCACAGAGATCGATTTTAAAAGTGGCCGATGGTGACTTGTGTCATTGGCAATACATTAATAAACTTCAGATCATTGTCGATTTCAAGAAATTTGGTCAACATAGGCGGGCTGTTCAAAACTGCTTTTATAGCTAGGCCGACATGAATCCACATGCCCCAATTAGATTCAGAGTTAGCCATTAAGGTACCGTTATTAAAGTTAAATTTAAGTCGGATTTTAATCTTAGTCACATTTAAAGGACAATCCCTGCCTATAGGTGTCCTATGTTTACTAACTCTGACTTCAACTAAACAGATACACAATTGTATATATTTAAAATGTGCTTGTATCAGCCAATTTATTTATTTTTTATTATGGCATAGTGTTATTATTTGGACACGTGGCCTGCAACGATAGAGGAAAAAAGCAATATAATCGTTAAACAGAAGCCACCTCTAATGATTTAGCATCTAAGGTTTCTCAGGTCAGTTGCGGGGGATTTAGGTGCATTGTCTTAGGACAATAGCCAAATGTTAGAAAGCGCATTATGCTAAGCCTAAGATAACCATTACATTACCAAAATAATATATAGCCACACACTTAGGATTTTCAAAATGGCTGCCTAGGTTTCCCATCTGTAACAATTTCGATATGAAATGCTCCAATGACATATCCAATGATATAAATGATTTGAACCGACTAGCCACAACTATACAAACATTTCTTTGCACATAAACATCTATTTAAAATGGCCGTATAGGCATTCACATCCGAGAATACTTCGCTAATCTTCTGTCATATTTGCAATCCAATTGATTTGCACTTATGCAGAATCTCTTCACAGATAAGATGCAAGTAATTACAATTATAAAGAGTTCTTCGACTGAATTGATGGAATCAATAAAAATTATCAAGTGTTCTTCCACAGACCTCAATGAATCTGCTACGGTTATGCAGCTTTATCGCATGGAAGGCGATTGCCAAGTTGGTGGTCTGGTGACCATCCTCGATTTGACTTTTCAGACATATTTCGAAAGACGTCCACACCTTGATATACAGGTTGATTTCCAATCTTTTGAATCAATTGATTATTATTATACCACTCATATAGACCTATGTCCTAGCAGGAAACGTGTGGATCGTGGCGTGTAGTGGAGCTCTATCCTGGCAGGAAACGTGTGGATCATCGCGTGGAGTGGAGCTCTATCCTGGCAGGAAACGTGTGGATCATCGCGTGTAGTAGAGCTATGTCCTAGCAGGAAACATGTGGATTATGGGGTGTAGTAGAGCTATGTCCTAGATGGAAACGTGTGGATCATGACGTGTACTAGAGCTATCTCCTAGATGGAAACGTGTGGATCATGGCGTGTAATGGAGCTATATCCTGGCAGGAAACGTGGGGATCATGGCGTGCAGTGGCGCTCTATCCTGGCAGGAAACGTGTGGATCATAACGTATAGTAGAGCTATATCCTAGATGGAAACGTATAGATCATGGCGTGTAGTGGTGCTCTATCCTGGCAGGAGACGTGTGGATCACGAGGTGTATAGTAGAGCTATATCCTAGATGGAAACGTGTGGATCATGGCGTGCGATAGAACTATGTCCTAGCAGGAAACATGTGGATCATAGCGTGTAGTAGAGCTATGTCCTAGCAGGAAACGTGTGGATCATGGCGTGTAGTAGAGCTATGTCCTAGATGGAAACGTGTGGATCAGGGCGTGTAGTGGAGCTATGTCCTAGATGGAAACGTGTGGATCATGGCGTGTAGTGGAGCTATGTCCTAGATGGAAACGTGTAGATCATGGCGTGCAATAGAGCTATGTCCTAGCAGGAAACGTGTGGATCATGGCGTGCAATAGAGCTATATCCTAGCAGGAAACGTGTGGATCATGGCGTGTAGTGGAGCTATGTCCTAGATGGACACGTGTGGATCACGGCGTGTAGTAGAGATATATCCTGGCAGGATACGTGTGGATCATGGCGTGTAGTGGAGCTATATCCTAGCAGGAAACGGGAGGATCATGGCGTGCAGTGGAGCTATGTCCTAGCAGGAAACGTGCGGATCATGGCATGCAGTGGATCTCTATCCTAGCATGAAACGAGTGGATCATGATACCACTTGTGGAGCTATGCCCTAGAAGGAAATGTGTGGAGCATTCCATACAGTGGAGGGATTCACTTCTAGCTACACCCCGCCATTCCTAGCTAAGCTCCGCCCACTTTGTACGCGTGATGATTTTTATTATGCCGACAACGAAAGATATTCAGACTTTAATAGCTAAATGTCGATACAGTTCTATAGCTTATGATGGCTGTCTTGATTTATTTTTCAACCAATCAGAAAAAACCTAGCGTGTCTGCCGAGGTATCCGCGCTCAGTCAGAGGTGCCAGCTATAGTTTGGTAACGCTGTATAAAAGCAATCAGGTAAGCCGTTGAATATTTTGAAATTAATTTGACTGCAAGTTGTTGCTGCCATAGGTGGCAACAACATCAAGTCAAATTAGTTTCAGAATTTTCAACGGGATGGGTATTACATAATAAAGAATGAACTGCATTAACACTTACATGACATCACGCTCTATAGCTTGAGAAAACAAAATGGTGGCGTTCACCTTTCACCATTTACGCGATATTACAAAACAGACAATTGTGATACAGGTAAGAGAATGTGGCAGGATATGAATGATATGGAATGTATAAACCGTAATCTATAGGTACAATGCAGAATTTGAGATGAGATTAAGCTCCTTTTAACTAATTTCAAAGCATCACGGCTGAAGTAAATTGCTACTATAGGACGTACGTCAGAAACAAAATGGCCATTGGCACGCCAATTCATATGCATCTTCGTTCGTATGGACATTTTGGACATGACTGAAACACCCATTTTCGAAGAAGTCTAATACAGGCTTCCATTATATTAGCCAGCGTTCAACTCGCGCTATCAAAGCGCACGCGATCTAAGCACACTAGGTGAGAAATAGAACGTACCTAAGGTACTCTATATAGATTGAAATACAGGCACACAACACCTGACTACCTGTCATATTCAAAACTGGAACAAAATATGGGTGAAGAATGTGGTCGGTGTTCATTTAATATGTTTGAAATGGAGATTAAACTCGCCTCCTAAGTTTCATCAGGCGCATAACATTGCTTAAAATGTTCACCTAACGTGATTGTTCTGTTAAATGACATAGCCGTTATCGGAACAAGCATCGTTTTCTGTCACTATACAGGTGTTTCTAAAAGGGTTAAATTTGAAATTTTAGGATGAATAAATGTAACTTCGCATGGATTTATACGCGCCAGCCAGGTTTATTCGGAAGAGATCTAGACTTTAAATACACTGAGAGTTTGTATATCGACGCATCCACTAGTGTTCGTGGTGGTGTTATTTAGTATATTAACCCCTATTGTGCCAACTCAACGTTTTAATGGTCAGACTGACAAAAACAACTTTGCTGTGGTCTTCAGACATAGCTATTTGAAAGGTACAGAGAATAGTATTTTTGAAAATTTACCACTAGACTGACTGGCTCGGTAACCGAGCCAGTCATTCTAGAGGTAAATTTTCAAAAAATACTATTCTCTCGGCCTGCAGATAGACACTGGCTCAGTAAAAACGTATATTTTCTTTACCATTACCCCTTTAATGGTCAAGCCGGCGAAAAGAAATTTAGTAGTAAATTTGCAAAAATAGTCTTTTAAGATTAAAATATCTTGAAACATATTGACCATCAAAATGTTTAATTGATATATTAAGTAGTATTCTGAGCGCTTTGAAGCGCTATTGACGCAAGACGGGTTGAAATAGAGCATAAAGCATATGTGGCCGAAATCCGTCTGTATTATTGTCTGTACGCGAACTAGTGCGTGTGTACGCGAGTGTGCGTACGAGTGTGGCCATTGCTGATGGCGAGTGGGTGGTTGAAGCGCATATGTTTGTGCATTAACTAGTACAGATATAAACCACGAGACACTTACACTATTGAATAACTAATTTCTTTCAATTCTAGGTGTCTGGATACAATTCTGAGGTGATTCTTGCTAACGTATCCGTTTATTCCGTATCATGGCAACTAGCAAGGACGTGGAAGCCAACGTTACCACACCGTTATTAAAGGTATTGATGAGCCGTCTTTTTATCCTTCTACACCAAACCGTGTCATTGTTATTTGATACAACCACTAATCTATTGCATTGAAATGTAAATTCTTGTATATTGTGTTGCTTGTATTTGCATATGAATCAATGTCTGCATTCCCATGGGTATTTGATTAAATTTAATTGAAGCAACTGAATTGAGCAATGACGGAAGGGCCTCTTTGCAAATATCATATCATACGATCATAGGCAGCAACAGCTTAGTTTCAAAATATTCACCATGCTTTCCTTACAGTTGTTTTGAAATTGAAACGCAAGCATTTTAATTGTTAAATGGCTGACACAAATAGATTACACGTATATAGTATATAATAATTCAAATTTCGTATTTTCTATTTCAGGACATTGAAAGTTTTCCGAAATATATAGAAGATGGGTCTGAAAATGTTGACTCAACTGAGCGCGCGAAATCGATCCGTAATAACCAAACAATAGGTACGTACTCGTGTCGAGAAACGAACCCCTGCCCCATGCACAGCGAGTGCCCTCAATACTTAATGTATGGGACTGCAGGCATTGGTACAACTTAAGTCTACCGTAAACGCCCAACCAATGTATTAGGCATCTACGTGTATACCTCAAGTAACTGGCACAAACCAGGAACTATTTAACCCTCTATGTACGAATCAGGCAAAAACCGGCCTATGCATTGGCCTTCAGGAATGCCCGTTTGTAGGTCGGGAGAGGACTGGTAGGGGATTTACCACTGGAATGACTGATCTGATAACCGAACTGGTCGTTCCAGTGGTAAGACTTCAGAAGTAGTCTTGTCCAGGGTTGCATATGGACATTCAATAAGCAAATATTTTGACTTTTTGATCAAATTTAATCATTAAATGGTTAACGATAATATGATGAAACACTTCGTTCACACAGAAACTACTACTACTACTACTACTACTACTACTACTACTACTACTACTACTACTACTACTACTACTGCTACTGCTGCTGCTGCTGCTGCTGCTTCTGCTGCTGCTGCTACTACTACTACTACTACTACTACTACTACTACTACTACTACTGCTGCTGCTGCTGCTGCTGCTGCGGCTGCTGCTGCTGCTGCTGCTGCTGCTGCTGCTACTACTACTACTACTACTACTACTACTACTACTACTACTACTACTACTACTCCCATCCACTACACGCAAATCGGCCCATATCGATCGCATTCAGACTTCGATGAGAGTAGCAGGTCCTCCAACACAATTCTAACATCCAGACTGGACATATCCATGATTCTCGCTTAGGCGTTGCTGACGTTTCATGCTGGAGAGTGTTGCTTTTTGTCGCATAGCGCGTGCCATACAAAAAGCAAGCGATTTTCAGCATGAATTGCTTGCGGCTATCGGACGGGGTCGTGGATGGGATAAGTCCGGATGTAAGTCTGAAATTATGACGTTTATGGGATTGTCTCTCATAGACCCATGGCGTCCGCAACTGTCTTGATTGGAGGAGTGTTTATGCTATCCACGCTGCGTAACCAGAACACAGAAGATTACTATCGGATAGATAGTTCATGAACTTGTTGCAACGCTCTCAGCAGACCAGAAATAATAAAATAATCAAAAATGCTAATACTGGTGATAACAATACGATTAATAACAATTTTAATAACGATACTTATATTATATTATTAATTATTTATTAGAAATATTGTACATAGCTTCTCTATAACACTGTAGTGTTTTTATGAGAATAAACTTGATTATTTCTAAAAAAAGGACACATTTCTCTAATACCCGCGTCGTTGATATATTTTTCAATCCAGCGAAAAGTGTCAAAAGTGTCTATTTTGGAAACAGTGCTGTCGAACACTCTCGCTGTTACGTTTTAGCTTTTAACCCCAACATTGGCACACACATCTTCGGAACACTACGGGGATGCTTCCACACAAGTTTGAAGATGCCCCCTCCAGCCACCCCCCCCCCCCACCACACACACACACTAACACCGCCCCCACCCCCAACCGCAGTAGAACCTCCTCACAGGTATTTCAACTAGAACCAGTTATTGGGGAAATGCGACACAATGTCTATTTTGAAAACAAGGTTGATGAAACCTGTTGCTGTTGTCTTTTAGCTTTTGGCCGTAAAGTTGACACATGCGTTCGAAACCCCATGGTCAAGCTTGCACCCATGTTTCAAGACGGCCCTTCCAGTAGTACCAGAGTAATAAAAAATGTCAAATAACAAGAAGAAGCCCTCATGCTCTCATGAATCATTGCGTCTAGCGAGGCGGCTAAAATGCTAACTTGATCGATTACATAACAGCAATAGCTACTTCGTATTACAATTCTTAAGAATAAATTCACTGCAGCAGTCAAAAACAAAATACATTTACTGGTCATTATTTAAACATAGATTTAGCCCGTGAATAGCCACGGTCATGACTGGACAAGACATTCTTTGTTCGTAGTTTAACGGATAGCCATTTCCCGACCAAGAGAAGGCTATTTTGATACTAATGCACCACAATTTTGGTAGAATTTTAGGGAAATGGAGGATCTCTAGAAAATTGTGGAAAATCTGATGTCTTGTGAGGAAATTTCCTGCAGTGATAGTATTTTGAAGAAATAATCTAGGCAACTATGTATTTCCCCAAAACGTTTCTACAAAGATATCTCAGATGTCACAGTCTTCATAATCTCACATATAATAATGTATTCTAGTTTATTCAGTGTTTTGTTAAACTTCTTTGTTTGCTATTGCAGATGTTAAAATTAAGGCAGCATTCGATGGGTTCATTAAAGCGTTCACAGATTACGACTTTGAGAACAATCCGGTTTCACGGTTTCTGGAAAGAGTAACTTGTTTAAAGACATGCTCTTCAGGTATTTTAAATCAGGAATCATAATCATACATTGATCAATAATCAACTATGCGACAATTTTGATCCTCAACAACATGGTATATATGATATTACCGATATATACCATGTTAGTGAGGATCAACTAAAGTAGGATAATATGTAACAATGAATGCCATCTTAGTCAGTCAAGAACGCTAAAAGTCGGTCAGACTATACGAAGTGTATGTATTTACTGTTAATAAACTTTGTTGGATAATTTGGAGCCAATTTGACTAGGCGCATCTACTACCATGGGCAGAAAATGCATCCTGTCAAATTGGTTTCAAATTATTCAGTCAACATACCTACACCACAATAAAGGTATATATTTATGTAAATAAAGAAATATATTCACGGAGTTAAGGACCCTACCTATTCGATCGATCCCAACTCAGGCTAATGTTGGATAGAGCTTAGCTAACACTATTATTTAATTGTACATAAATGGGTACCCACATGTGTGCGTAAGGGCATGCAGGTGTGCATAAATCACTTGTAGTCTGGCGTCACATTCAAATAAATTCATAAAATGACGTATCTAGCGCCTTCATGAACAATGAACAAGTCCCCGCCAAATGTAGGAATAGTTCCTTATATCTTAAGGTCGTGTTCACGCTGGAGCCAATCCGGAATAACACCATACATCAGTAAGACGTTATTCCTGATTAATTATCCACTAAGAACACGGCCTAAGCTGCCATACGCAACAACAGCAGTCCGGACAAATTAGTTTCAAAATATTGAACAGCTTAACCGTAAAATTGCCTTGAAGAAAGAATGCGTTTGAGGTAGATTGTTTGTCTACATGTCTCTCCGTTGTGTATGTGTGCGTACGTCCATGCTCGCGTAATTGTGTGCGTAAGTGTCTGCATGTAAGTCCGTAGATGTGTGCGTTAATGTGTGTCTATATGAGTGTAGGTGCGCAAGTTATAAGTAGGCAATCAAAATATAAAATATAATAATGCCATTCTTCTTCTTATTATTAATCTTGCAGCAATTTTTGTATTTTGTATTTTTCGACATTTGTACAAACATTCAGTGTATATTATATATTATTGTACATAGTGTATATATGTTAACATCAGGAAACTGACGATTTACCCTCGCAAAATAAAGAATATTATTAGTGTTATTATTATTATTATTATTATTATTACACTGTTTCCAAAGCAAAAACAACCTCGTCCTGTTGAAGAACACTTAGGCGTGTCCGGTGTATTTAAACAATTTGTTCTCCTTTCTCAGTATGTTGCATCACTATACAGATCGTGTGTGCAGCTCTTCCTATCGCCATGATCGTCACAGGTAACAGTAAATTAATAATAAAAATAAAATTTAATTTCTCAATGTGGAAAAAATGCAATCTCATAATCAGTTTTTCCCCCATATTTCCATTTCTCATCATGTATTATTTCTATCTAACGTGAATGAGTTGATAAAGACAGCACTTTTCAAATTACTTTCTTCCACCCCTCACTGCTTCATTGCCCTCACTCTCTTTCCTCCGAGTCATCTGCTTCTTTCGAGCCTTCTACCCCATCTCCCACTTTCTCTTCCTTCAACTGACTATTTCCAGCTATCTGATTATTCATCATGACATCTATCCCCCGCATTCTCTTTCTACACCCGCGTAGTCCATCACTCTCGCCAACCCGCCTACTCGCCCGCCTGCCAGCCCGCCCGCTCGTTAACTCACTCACTCACTCACTCACTCACTCACTCACTCACTCACTCACTCACTCACTCACTCACTCACTCACTCACTCACTCACTCACTCACTCACTCACTCACTCACTCACTCACTCACTCACTCACTCACTCACTCACTCACTCACTCACTCACTCACTCACTCACTCACTCACTCACTCACTCACTCACTCACTCACTCACTCACTCACTCACTCACTCACTCACTCACTCACTCTCTTTCTTTCTTTCTCTTTGACATCTCTCTGTTTTACTTATGAAATATCTGACATATCGAACAAAGCCGCCAACGTCACAAATGTAATGCAATCGCGCTCACTTGAAAACATAAATTATCAAGCACTCATAAATGTCAATCTTGTTTCTATTTGTATATCCTCAGGTGCCGTGTACCTGAATGATTGCACTGTAGAACGCTTCATCCCGATCTACCTGTTCGTTGCTGGGAGCTTCGCCATCGCGCACATGCTGATAAACACCATCATGATGATTTGGCCAGGCCGGACTCTCCTGAAATGGCTGGTCATTCTAATGTCGCTGTTCTCCATTGCGTGGCTTATTGCTGGTAACATTTATACCATGAATTGTACATAACAATTTGCCACCAAGGACAATCTTCTGTATTTAGACACACGATGGTGGTTCGTTAAGTTAGGCGGTGAACGGCCACCCGAGTTAAATCACCACTACTGTGTCGATACAGATACATTCCCTGCCTTGTAGGCCCATTAACCTACCATTTGCCATTGGTGTTTAAATTGGGGTGCACTTTAAGGTGGTCATTTGGCTAAGATTTGATTGTTATCATTAACATTGAACATAAATCATAATACGCACATCGATGTTCACAGGAACATTGTGTCATTACCAAAAACAGTATTTATCAGATATTTTGCTAGCTGTGTTTGTCCTGTAGCAACGAGAACACTATCCAGGTGGTAACCGCTATGGGTATTAGACAAGTAACTACAAACATTGTTCAGAATACTCCAAAGAGTTAGCGTTACAACGCATCAATCGAGATATATGTTACATTGTCGTTATTGTAAAATGTCACACAATACTAGGTTCGATCTTGTGCTAATTGTGAATCAAATAGGACCAGTAGATTCTGATAAACAGAAATAGACACACAAACGAGCAAAACAAACAAACAAACAAGCAAGTAAGCAAGCATGCAAGCAAGCAAGCAAGCAAGCAAGCAAGGAAGCAAGCAAGCAAGCAAGCAAGCAAGCAAGCAAGCATGCATGCAAGCAAGCAAGCAAGCATGCAAGCAAGCAAGCAAGCAAGCATGCATGCAAGCAAGCAAGCAAGCAAGCAAGCATGCAAACATACATACAAAAACAGACAAAAAAAACCCAGACATTAAAAAAACAGACAATAAAAAACAAACAGACAATAAAAAAACAATAAAATAAACAAACAAACAATCAAGAAAACAAAGAAATAAACAAACAAACAATCAAGAAAACAAAGAAATAAACAAACAAACAAACAAACAAACAAAGGAGAACACAAATAAATAAACAAACAACAAAGCAAGCAAGCAAGCAAATAAACAAACAAACAAACAAACAAACAGTCTTACCTAATCGCCAATCGCACCCTGATCCAGGCTAAAAAGTAAGTAAATATATTCATTTAACATTTTAACTATTACAGATAAAAACGACAAATTTGATATGATGTAAGACATATTCTGTTTTGATAGTTTGAAACAAATTCAATTAGGACATGTTACATCCTATGTCAGTAAAAGCTCCAAGACAACTTATTATCAAAATATTTAACAACTTCCCTGTATAGTTGCCTTGAATTTGAAACACTAGAATACCAATTGTTATATGGTTAATGCGGAATCTACCTGACTAGTTACCTATGCATCAATATCAACACTTGTCATTCACCTTGTAGATGATATTTGGACGATGTAAGGACGAGGTGACATGTTAAAATACCACGACTATAATTAATCATTTGCTCTGTTTTAGGTTCGGTTTGGGTGTACAGATCTTATAATGGACTCGACACCGACACGCCTGAATCCGCAAACTATTGCCATCCTTCCGCTTACTACTTAGCATTCTGGGTAATCACAAGCGTATATGCAGTTTTCGGAACATTCATATTTATTATAGGCTTGATAGGTATGGTAGGCTGTTGCTATTTGTGTTGCATTTGTTGTCAAGTATCCAGTTGCCTCTCTAGACCCAGGCCCGACAAAGTACCTCAGGATGATCCGGAGAGATTTCTGGTGGAGAGTGTGGAAAAGGGAATTCTTGCACCATCTTCTTCGGGAGCTGTAGCAGTTAGAGTTCATGATAATCCCGTAGAAACTCTGCACCCGAAGGAGAAAAGTGAACAAACGCAACGCGAAGAAGTATCCATATATGATTGATCGTCTGGCAACAAGCATGTGCGGAGAATGCAAAAATAGCGGTTATAGTGCGATAAGCATCTAATATTAGTCTGTCTGTCCGTTCATTCGTCCGTCCTTCCGTCCTGCCTGCCTGCCTGCCTGCCTGCCCGCCTGTCTGCACGCATGCATGCCTGCCTGCCTGCCTGCTTCAATTTTTCACGTTTCTGACAAAGCCGTATATGTTAGCGCTTCACTGTTCACAAGATGAGCATATTCAAAATCCGCACGCTTTTAAAAACAAAAAACGATATCCAGATTTGTTAAACAACACTTATAGGCGCGCGAATGTGTGCCCGCGAAAGATATATAATCTCTTACATTAAGTGCACTTCAAAATTCCTATTATATTTTCCGTCGTTTGATGGGTCAATCTCTCTGTTTGTTTGTTTTATATGATGGTCCGTGTCGCACCTCCTTAATGGTTTACTACATTGAAACTATTATAAATCAGCATAAATCAGTTACTCGATCTCTGGAAAATATTTTTACATATATGATAAAGCCGCCTTCACAACTATAGTCAGTCGTCTATTTTGGTCCACAAGATATATGCTACGGGAATCGGCACACAGTGTCGCGACTGCTTGCCTGCGTGCGCGCGTGTGCGTACCCGGAGCCATAATTCAGGTTTTGCTAGGAGGTTTGTTGTCCACTATCTATATACGTTGTTGGTATTTTGGCCATGAAGAAGCATCTTACGTTTTCTGTCAAACAAGTAAATGGTCCAGACGTCAATCACGTCGAAGGGCGAGTGGATGAGATTAGGAATTCTCATAAATGTCTGCTTGATATACAGACACTATGTGCTTAGAGATGGAATAACATTTGCATATTGCGCTCATTGTCTTGCTGGAAAGATTACAATTCGCTCTGCAAATAACATGAGTGCTTTCGTCTATACTCCTGATATATTAACTTGAGATTTGTTATAGGATTTGTTTTTAATATCCTGACATTATTGCAAATTAAATATTTATTCGGTCTGTGTTGTGTTTGACCGGTTTCAGTGATGCAGTGCCCACAGAGTGATGATGATAATGCTATTGTTCCAGTTCGTGCGGCAGCAATAGCTGCATCAGAAGCAAGAACAACACCAGCAGCAGCAGCAGCAGCAGCAGCAGCAGCAGCAGCAGCAGCAGCAGCAGCAGCAGCAGCAGCACAACAAATACGACGGCTACGACTACGACTACGACGACGACGACGACGACAATGACGACGGCGGCGGCGACGACAAACGACGAAGACGAATACAATAAAATAACAGCAGCAGCAGCAACAGCAGCAACAAAAAACCAACAACAGCGATAACAGCAATAAAAACAATAACAATTATAATAACTAGATTGATTGGTCGATGACGCGTTATCGCGAATTCCCACGTTCACCGCTTTGAACTTTTGACCCCACCCCACAACCCACCCCGGGGGCGGAGACAAATGTAAATGTCCTTTTGCACTCCACAATCATATGGGAACTCACATACATAAATTTGGTTGAATTTCGTCCAACAGTATCAGAGGAGCTGCATTGCAATCAATTTCATGACCTTTTGACCCCATTCCCCACCCAAAGGGGGCGGGGCCATATGGAAACTCACATACCAAAACTGGTTGAATTCCGCCCAGAGGTTTCGGAGAAGTTGCATTACAATCAATTTTTTGACCATTTGACCCCATACCCCACCCACCCATGGGGGCGGGGACAAATGTAAATGTGTCCATGCAGTCCACGTTGATATGGGTAACTCACATGAACAAATTTCGTTGAACTCTGTGCAAGGATTTCGGAGATGCGTTATAATCAATTTCCGCAGGTTAAACTTTGACCTTTTGACCCATATCCCACCCCCCTTGGGGCGGAGCGAAATGTAAGTGGCCTCTTGCAATCATATGGGTAACTCACATACTAAATCTGGTTGAGTTCCATCTAACGGTTTCAGAGGAGTTGCGTTACAAGTGATTTGACCTTTTGACCTTTGCCCCGGCCCCCTGGGATCGGAGCCAAATGTAAATATCGCATTGCAAAGCGAAATCTTATGGGTAACCTACATACCAAATTTGGTTGAATTCCACCTGACAGTTTAGGAGGAGATAGCGTGACGGGCGGACGGACAGACAGACGGACAGACGGACGGAGGTGATTACAATACCCTCGACGTTTTTTTAAAACGTGGAGATAATAATAACAACATGAAGTATCGCTCATCTGGACCATTGTCATTCCAATTTTAGATGCCATAGCCTACAAGGAGGGCCCTAAATATTTTGTCAGGAATAGTAAATGCTACGGTTTACAAGTGCAAGTTTTAGCTGGAAGAATAGCACAAAAGCCAATATGACTGTCAACCAAATCAAACAATCGGTTGTTTTTAGAAACTTAGGCGTTTTAAATTTTAGGCGTGATAATTTTGGCCAATATGAAGAGATTTTGCTGAGCCATCACAAGCATGGTTGTGTCAGAAAATGGCTATATTCCGTTCATATGGTTCGGAGCTGTAGCGTTTAAAAGAATTTTCGAAAAAGAAAACCAAGATGGGCACCGGAAGAATTGACCATTCCAAATTCTGAATGGAGTTTTTGGAGCCTACAACCATACGGTCCTTAAACCTAAATCTGGCTGAAATCTGCAAAACTATTCAGGAATAGCAATGATTTCTAGAGCGTATCACCATGCTCCTTCTAAACAGATCTTGGCAGCAGATCACATTGAAAACCGTCAAGCTTTCAAGGATAAAATCCGGCGATTTGACAATTTCAGGTAAATTTTTCATAAAATCACATATTTCCACCCAAAAAAACCTGACGAATCAAATTTCTGAATGGAAATTCTACAGCGTATTACCATAGAATCCTTCCACCCAAATTTGGTTGAAATCGTTAAAGATGGTCAGGAGAAGCTGCAATTTGACAATTTCAGGTAAAATCCTTAATAAAATAAAAGATGTTTACCCCGAAATTTTCTGAATCAGAATTCTGAATGGAAACGCATATTACGATAGTCGTTTCAGCCAATTTGGTTGAAATCGGTCAAGTTGGTAAGAATCGGAAGCAATTTGACAATTTCCCATAGATTTTCATAAAACCTAAGATTTTCACCCAAAAATTGACGAAAAAAAATTCTGAATTGATGTTCTTGAGCCTACCACCATATGATCGTTCTGGCAAAATCGGGTTGAATTTTATTACCCTGTTAATGAGAAAAAACGATTTGACAATCTGTTTCAGTAAATTTTTCATAAAATCAAAGATTTTTACACAACAATTGACGTATTAAAAAATTCTTAATGGATGTTCTATCACTATAGGCTCCTTTAAGCCCAATTTTGTTGAACTTGATCCAATTAGTAAGAAGATCAATTTAACTATTTCAGGTAAATTGTAATTAGAATCTAAGATGTTCACCCAAATACAACAACAACAACAACAGCAACAACAACAACAACAACAACAACAGCACCATCATGACCAGTACCAGCAGCTGCAGCAGCAGCAGCAGCAGCAGAAGCAACGGCAGCAGCAGTAGCAGCAGCAGAAGCAGCAGCAATAATAATAATAATAATAATAATAATAACAACAACAACAACAACAACAACAACAACTGGAGTATCAGCAGCAGCCAAAACAACAACAACAACAACAACAGCAACAACAACAACAACAACAACAACAACAACAGTAGCACCAGCATCCGCCGCCACAACAACAACAGCAACAACAACAACAACAACAACAACAACATAAGCCCGCAACTCCACCCCCAATCTGCTGATGGTTTTCGCCAGAACGTGATTACATTACGGCACGCTGGTGTGAATATTGTGAGAGGTTCTATTAGTGGAAGGAAGCCAGCCTGCTTGAAGGAACGTGATAATTAACCAGATATTCTGCATTCTCAAATCGGGAAAGTTGTCAACAAACTAGAATTGGGTAAAGCCCCAGGTTTCGCTAAAATACTGGGCGGACAATGTGACGGAAGTGGGAATAAATTTGCTGCATAAAATGTCAAACCGAATATAGTTAACATCCCCATGGCCAGAGGTTAGGGTGGGGTAGGGCGAGGTGGGGGCGAGGTGGGGTGTATGTGTGCTGTCACCGCTATGGTCTAAATCTGAATTTATGACCTTGTCGAGACATGAGAGAATGCTTGAACACGAAAACTATGTCCCTCATTTCACATGCGACTAAAATACGCCTATATGTCATGAGGGACTGCGGTGTGATACTTTGAGCACATAATTTCAAAATACCTGGCAGTTTTTAGAAAACACGTATGTGAGATATGATTAGAAACATCCAGTGGATAATTCACCTTTCCAGACGTCATATGGCGTCATAATCAACTACTTGACTTGTAGAATGACATCGCAATGATTGACGTCATGAATGACGTCGATAAGTACGCCACGAACAGCTATTTGAAGACGGTCTATGCGTTGTTGTACGAATTGTATGTCTTTATTATTTAATAAATATTCTGCTTAATATTTTGAAACTAATTTTACTGGGCGATGTTGCTGCCATATGCAGCAACAGCACCCGGTCAAATTATTTACAAAATATTCAACAGCTTCCCGGTATAGTTTTCAGGAAATTGATAGTTAGGGCATTCCGGGATCAATCAATCCCAACACGGTGAGGTGTGGGTGGAGCTTAGCTAGTGGTGGGCGGGGCATAGCCAAAAATGGAAAGGTCCATTGAAGGATTTATACGCAACCATTGTTTCATAGATCTTTTCTTAGGCGTGTGTTCTTGTGCACAAACATCTCGTGTATCCACAATAGAATGGATACAATTTCTCCACATACTATGGGAATACCGTCTACAATAATTATGTATCATGCAGTCACCAACTACGCGAATAACACTAATCAAATATTAATCTATCTGCGAAAGTGTACAATCCAAGGCATCTGCTGAACGTAATAAGCAAAGGAAAGTTTGTTGGAAGAAGACAAATAAGCTAACTCAGCACGTTATTAAATTACACAAGTCTGATACTAGTGATACATCGGTGGTGTGTATGATCTTCATTAAGTATAAAACCCATGTTCATGAGAATAAACCTGTCTCCTGATTTCCTAGCGTTTCAAGTTTAATCGATTTCTTTCAATTATGAAACCACAACTGCGTTGCCACGATTTGAATCTATTCCTATCCCGATAACATCATCATCATCATCATCATCATCATCATCATCATCATCATCATCATCATCATCTGTTGCGACGTTGGAGGCCCTAGTAAGGCCTATTGTCAATCTCAACTTAAATACGTATTGTGTATTGTTGCGCATACGCGGATAGTGGATGTACAATTTACATATGTGCATAGGTTAGAAATTTGGTAAAATCAGGTTGGTATGACATGCCCACCCATTCAGGTTGGATGTACAGAGGTATATACAAGATTTACAGATGCTGGTAAGACATGTTCCTCTACCTTGCTTGGGCGCGCTTTGACTATATACAAGTGTGCTAAACGTTGGTGAGTCTGGGTAGGACGCGCCCACCTGGCCTGTCTGCCAGTCCAGACCTGATATGTGTTGGCTGAATGCGACATAGTCTCAGCTGTTCCATTTGTACACTATTCTAGGTTTCGGGTTGTCAGGGTAGCTACAGCAGATTGTAAAGCAGATGGTGATATGATGTGATGCCCCAAACGGTGGACGCGTAGTTAGATCTTCAATCATGTTCTCCTAGTTTGACAGCACGAGATCAACCGTAATTGGTGTGTGGTCGCCACGAAAGTGTGTAGGGAATGTAATATGCTGGGTTAGGTATGAGTCCTGTATCAGTTCAAGGAATTTGGTGGAGGCGTGGTTCTCACTGCTCATGGAGGTACCATCTTTCCAGTTGATGTTTGAATGGTTAAAGTCTCCCATGATAACGATATGTGAGCCGGGTGATGCTGAGTCTTCCTTTATAAGATCATCGAGGTAATTGGTGTTGTCTACACTGCTATTGGGAGATCGATAGATGCAAGCGACGAGGAGATTATCGTTGTCCTTCAGCTTGATACTACACCAGGTTGAATCTTGGTAATGATTGGATGATGGAAATGAGCGTTCCGAGGCTTTCAGATAGTGTTTTATGTAGATAGCAGTGCCACGACCTTGGGAATCTATGGTAAGCCAGTTGTCATACCCTGGGATTTCACATTCCGTGTTTGTTAGGTGGTGAAGTGGATTTTTGTGCTTGAGTTCCGCGAAGCCGATGATGTCAGGGGAATTTTGCTCTATGTAGATTAGCAGTTCTTCTCTCTTGTTGTGGAATGTGTCTAGATTTGAATACATGCATTTTAGACCGTAAATGCTGGTTGTGCAAGATTTATATACATTATTTACATGATTGTGTGTTACATTTATTGGTCCATCCTGCTCTCTCGCCTTCGCTTTACTTTGGTCAGTCGATGAGACCTGATTGTCCAGAGATAGTCTGTTATTCCTTCTTGCTACAGCGCACTGTTCCGTTCGTCCCTTTCCTGTCTGAGTTTCTGTTCTTCCTGTCGCTGTAGTGGAGTCATGTCTGGAGCAATATAAATCTGTTGTTTTGCATCTTTTTCCTCCTGCCAGAGGAGTTCGCCGTTTTTTAATAACGATGTACGCTCCTTTTTGCTTGGTATTTGTACTCTTAGTGGTCGGGCCTTTGTGTTATCAGATGTGTATACCCCGATCCTACGGACTTCTACAACTTCAGCTAGTGGAGTATGTAGGGTACCGGCACATAGCTTGTTAATTGCTTCAATGTCTGCACTGACCATGACAGCTCCAATTGTCTTCTGATTTTCAGGTATATTGAAGAACATTAAGTTATCTGTTCTGCTGTTTCTGTCTTCCATCTCTTGGAGCAGACAGTCGGGTGATAGAGCATTTTCTGTGTTTTTGCTAGCGCCTTCCACTTCTAGTTTGTCTACCCGCACAGTGACACTCTCCACATCAGATTGCAGTGACTCATGTTTGTTACTGAGCACACTCAACTTTTCCTCCATTCTGTCTTGCCTTTCGTTCATTACCATGAGTTGTTGTATTATTCACTTGGCACCTCGCTTACAGGACAGACAACATCAGGTTACGTGATCAGTCTCTGGGCTAGTTAGTACGCTGTATAACTCGTCAGATATATTGTGGAATTCCTTATGGAACCAGTATTTGCAAATGTCGCATTCGACGCCCTTTCCACTGGCTAGTACATGCTGTTTACAGTCTAGGCATATATGGTGTTTGGCAGTTTCAAGCTAGCAGCATCATATCAGGTGGTTGCTTTCTGGGTACTAGCAGTGTCTCGCTTACTGGTAGGTGTTGAGGTTGAGCTTTTCCTAGGCATGGTTACTGGTGATTGTAAGTTCTTACTTTGCTGGTAATGACACAAGCATACACATACAGCATAAACTAGAATATTTAGTTTTATGTTACGGTACGTACATACGATTCCAGAGTACATACTCTGTGATAGCTTACCAGTGTGGGTATTACGGTTGGACCTTTCCATTTTTGGCTATGCCCCGCCCACCACTAGCTAAGCTCCACCCACACCTCACCGTGTTGGGATTGATTGATCCCGGAATGCCCTAACTATCAATTTCCTGAAAACTATACCGGGAAGCTGTTGAATATTTTGTAAATAATTTGACCGGGTGCTGTTGCTGCATATGGCAGCAACATCGCCCAGTAAAATTAGTTTCAAAATATTCAGAATATTTGCAGGTACGGACTCGAACAGCTAAGCGATGTGAGTGGGCGTATGTTAGTACGATGGGAAGTTATGGGATGCTAGAGTCATTAAGATATTTGAGCCTTCATTCATGTACCATTACCTAGTGATGATCAGTATTACCACGTTACATGTAGCAATAAATCAGGCCATTCTATTCGAATAGAAAGGCAGATCTTGTGGCTTGATGATATCATGCAGACAAACGCAGCGTTGTCACATGCTGGATCAATCAGGTATGCTGGTTATTACAATGTAGATACCATTCATGCATGCTCCATGCTTGACACTTGTGATTGGCATCCATTTCATCATCTTCCATCCCCCGTATGTGGGGTGGGGGTAGGGTGGGTTGGGGGCGGGGGGGGGGTCATAATTCACCTTTCCAGAGTATCCATCCATCTTCTGACCTCGTACGACGTCATAATCAGCTCAGCGCGTGTATGATGACATCACAATCATCACGTCACAAAGGGTTCCATATAGACCGTCATCCAATCTCAAATAGTCCACACTTTGTATGAATTGCATGTTTTTATAATTCTTTGACATGTAATAAACATGCTGTTGACTATTTTGAGATTAATTTGACTGGGTGCTGTTGCTGCATTAGGCAGCAACAGCACCCAGTCAAATTAGTTTAAAAGTAGTCAACAGGTTACCTGTGTAGTCTTTTGGAAATTGATCGATCCCATGGAGATGGGAGGGGCCTAGCTAAAACCGGAAAGGTCTATTACTCACACTCATAATAACTGTTGTGAGTATTGCGGTTTGTTGGTGCCATCTGTTTGTATGCCTGCTGGTTTCTTTGACTGTCTATCTTCGGAACGCCGCAAGCAAGGAGAATCACCACCTTTAACACATCCATTCATCGACGGCAGGAAATAGTTAGAATTTCAGATCAACAGGTCAAATATCTAGGTCATGAGGTCACTAAGTGCATACCGGAATAAGCATATTGGCCATACCTCAGGAATGCAAGAAGGGGCGAATCACCATATTTTGCATATCTATTCATATTGTAGTGGGCTAGAAGTACATTGTTTCAAGTCCAGGTCACGGGGTCAATAAGCGTATATCGAAATGCATATCGTTGGCCATAGCTTGGCAATGCAAGCAGATAGAATCATCATGTATGACACATCCATATTTTGCTGGGTTAGACGTAATTTGAATTTCAGGTCAAGGTATTAAATATCCTTGTAAAGGGGTTACTAGGTACATACGTTTTCTGGCCATAACTGTGAAATATAAGAAGCTAATATTACCAAATGTGGATCATTGCTTTATATTATGGTAGGCTCGAAGAAGTTTTAGCCAATGTGTCAAATATCTAAGACACTGGCGTTATTAATACTATGCGCATTGCTAAAACACAGTGAGAAGGCTCGCGTCAACATCTCCTCCGAATGAAGTGCTGTTACTTGTCTAGTCCAGACCTTTCCCACGAGCATAGGGCTTGTTAAGTATGACGTCACTGCGCGTGATTCGCAACTCGGAAGTGTGTATTTTGCTTTATTACAGCATAAGTGTGTGTTTATGAAGTCATCATTTGTCTATAACAGGCATATATTTCGCAAGGGAAAATCTTAAATGTGTAGCTTAAATCCATGTATCTCAAGGTCATTCAAAGTTTACGAATTGATTCCAGCACGTGGAATCAACAAATGTATACACGTCAATCATATAGCGAACCTTGACGGGATAATGGAGTAATAGTTTTACAAGTCACATAGCTTGTCTTTGACATTTGCATCGACACACATATGCTTGCAATCACTGGTACATACTCAAAATGATAGCAGCTTGTGAAATCAGATATACAATCAAGCTTCAAAATAGATCTAATATAGTCATTGAAGACATTTGCCCACTAAGTTTAAAAAGTATTTTTGAGGCGTTGTGTGTTTATCAGGAATTCGTACATTTTCCGTCACGGTGTAGGCTTTGCGTATTCAAAATCTCCTCCTCAATTAGTGAATGCGCCGTATCCGGCACAAGCATGCCATACCTGACATCACAGCTACAGCGGCACACATCAAATTTATCATCACTGGGTGCAAGAGAGTACACTGAATAATGTCACGTAGCTAATGGAATTTGAAGGTGATATCATAGTACTAGGCCCAATAACGAATTTGTGGTAATAATGTTGAACATTTTATTACGGAAATAATTACATGATATTTCAATTTACAAATAGCAGATGCATTTTATATTGTTCTAGTAACATCGATGATGTTAAGCGTAGGCTGATGCGCTGCTGAATATTATAAGATTAGTTTAACTGGAGGGTGTTGCTGTCTTATGCAGCAACATCGTACGGTAAAAGATGATGTTAAATAATGTTATAAGATTCAACAGAAATAACAAAGTTGTCAATAAAATTATAATGTTTGCAGGTCAAGGGAGGACTATCTTTGTAAATTTACAACGGAAATTTACAAAGATCGTGTTCTGCCGGCTTGGCCATTGAAGGGTTAAGTTGACACAAGAAGGGTTAAATGGTTAAATATTACAGCTGAATCCGGCAGCCAAAGTAATTAAAAAATTATCAACACAATGTTTGAATGCATAGCCGTGTTCGTTGTTTGTTTCATGTTAACTATATGCCCTGCTATTGAGAATACACGTTCTGCTGGCACACTAAGAATTTCTGAAACACATTTCGCCAACCTCGGAAAACCTCGGAAAACGCAAAGCATTGTCTTTCCACTAATGCAATGAATTTACGTCCATTGGAAGTGATGATTCTTAAAAAACCCCGATCTGCTTCGTTGTCTTTTTTCTGAGCAACACTGTTATAAGTTTGCCCTAGCAAGATCTCCATGGGTGATAATTCATCTTCCGGTTCGATGTGTCGTCGCTTCTGAGGTGGCGGACAATTCGAATCTGCTTCGGGGTCACAGCTAATTACCACGTCCTCTGCTCTTTGAGCTAATTGTTCACCCACCTTGAGACGCACTGACTCATTTAGGAAAGATATTACTTTATATCGTGGGTCGCACAGTGTCGCTAACATTAATATGTTAATCAGCGGACTCAATAGAATCTGGTTTGAAGCGAATCTCCATATCCGATCTCATTTTAGATTTCACTGTACGAATCGTCTTGCTATCCCAGTCCTTGACATTGAGATGGTTCTTCAGCAGTCCGCATATAACTGGATATATGACAGACGCACTGACGTACTCGTCTTTTGAAAGAACGGTTGCTTCAATCTGCAATTAGAAAAAAGTTAAATTGCAACGTTACTTATCACTTTAATGTCCAAGTTCGGTCAATAAAATGTCAATTTCCTCTTAGAAAAGGTCGATTTGCAGACCAAGAGAGGGCTATTTTTGAAAATGTACGACTGGAATCACTGGCTCTGTTAATGAACCAGTCATTCCAGTAGTGCACGTTAAAATTTCCTTTCTCTTGATCGGCAAATGGACATTTATCAAGACCACTGTACAAGCCGGTTTTGGTCGTTTTAGTCCTAAAACGGGCGAAAAAGTGTAACGCGCCAATATCGAATACGCGCCGTTGGCTAATATCGAATTACACAAGTTTCTGATTGCATGTTCGTCTGCCCAAAGGTAGTTACACAGGTGTTACACAATGTTGTACCGCAGTGGCGGTGGACGAAAGTTACAGACGCTTCCAAAGTTGTTAGAAGTGAATAAGGACTTGGTTTTATTTTCAATAAAAATGTGGAAACACAAGAATACCTAGCGGTGACATCGATGTCCACGTCGTATACACCTTTGAAAGTCATTGTTGCTCTTAGGATTAAGCATGCATGGCGCCACTAAATCTACTCAGTAAAATTTAACATGTGCTCATGTCGGTCTAAAAATCATATTAATTATTCACATGGAACAATTTGTTCTAGATAAGTTAGCTACGTCAAAACATCACTGATAACAATGTTATTTTCAAGCATTTTGGTGGGAATATGCACCTTTAAATAGTATATAACAGTGTGTGCTATTGTGCTATATGATTGCATGGTTATACTGAATTGTGTTATTAAAGTATTCAAATTTAAGAATTATTGCATTTTATTTATTTCGATTGTTATGTATTGTGTTCGCCAGCCATTAATAAGGTTCGATTGGAAACAGAAATTTGTATACTTTGATACTGTTTCATATCGGCCCATATATATATATCGATTTCGATATTGGTCACTTGCACCGTTGGCCAACGGGTGCGCCAATATCAAATTGAATATTGGTCCCTTGCGCCGTTAGCCAACGGTCGGGCTGATATCAAATTGGTCCCCTGTGGCGTTGGTCAATGGGCGCGCCGATATAAAATGCGATATTGGTCCCCTGTGCCGTTGGTCAACGGGCGCGCCGATATCAAATGCGATATTGGTCTCTTGCGCCCTTGGCCAATGGGCACGCCGATATCAAATTCGTTATTGGGCTTACGCCGTTGACCAACGGGAGCGCCGATATTACATTTGATATTGGTCCCTGCACCATTGGCCAACAGCGCAAATTCGATGTTGGCGCATTGCATTAATACAACCACCCCCCTCGTCTCGTATGGTGTCTGTGCCACGGGGACGTAAAAGAAGAGTGCCAGGCCCTTTATCGGGAGCTCAGTTGTGAATACGTTCTGTGAGTACGTTCTGTCAATACGTTCTGTGAATACGTTCTGATACTTAAGTCAGTTGTCAGACATGTAGGCTCAGGTCTAAAGCGCACAGATGATGGATACTAACTTATGGCGACTAAGGCTGCGCGGCATGGCTGACGGCGTGCACTCACACTATGTTGACGTTGTCATCTCTGATCTCAGTGACATCCCGATGTGGTAAATGGTAGGTGATCGTAAATAATAATTAAATAAATAAATAAAATAGTACCGGGCACGTCGCTGAGAGTAAAGCTGCGGTCAGGTCGAGCTTGAGCAGCGACTCAACTAGTCGCCGCTTGATTTTCCAGCAACCATCGGCAACTGCCAGCGACCGATTTAGATCCGATTTATAAGTCGAACTTCTCTTGTGCCGTACCAGCTAAATCTGCCTGAAAATGACATAGTCTACTATTTAAATCAACCAGTAGTCATTAGCGCGGGGCGACAGAAAGTTCGACTTATAAAACTGGCCTTAGTGACCGACAGGTTTGACCTGAGCGTACCTGCGATCACTTTACTGTCAATCGCCGTCAATCGCCGTCCAAAAAATCTATGATCGCCGGAGTAGAGCATGTTCTACTTCTACGATCGGTTGCCATCAATCGCAGGCCAGTTAGTATCAACATGAGTGTAATTGCGATTGTCGGCAATTGAATTATCGGCTGTAGCCGATAGAACACAGAAACTGATGGATAACAGCGTCAGTCATTACAGTGGTAATTTGTCAAAAATCATCTTTTTATGGTAAGCAAATGAGAAAATTAAACAGAATTGCATATTTAAAGGGTTAATTACTTAAAGCAATGCCAGAACAGTATTTAATTCAAGCGCAGTCTCATAATTCATGGATCAGATCTGTCAATCAATCATCATCTGAAGACACAATCACATGACGTAACATCAACTGATACTACTATAAAATGACGTCACTGAAGGTTTGACTTTTGTCGACATAGTTTGAATGCGAAGTCTTTTCACATAATATTATATTTGCTATCTCTGTAAGGAAAATCAAACTATTTTAGTAAATAACCTTTAGATCCGGAATAGATCTCTAAAGGTTGGTCATGTTCTTATTCTTTTTACTACTCGTCATTCAGTTTTCATCCAATCTCGCTGATTCTTCACACACCTATTCTAGTGACATGTACTCACATCCATAGCGAGCCTGCCCGATTCTCGATTCACTTCCCTGCTTGTTATTAGTAGGGTGCCTATTAAAAAAATTTTGAATCGCTACTCCTCCGTTAATTTAGAAATGTAGCTTGATTAAAGTTGAGATGGGTAACTGTTGATATCAGTATCGCGTCGAATTTTCAACTCACTGCCCTGCTGTGTTGTAGTAGGGCGCCCGCTCTTAAATTTAAAACTCTATATAAATCTATATCTGAAATCTAAATAAATTAAAAATGTATGTACAATTTGTGGAACGTTCCGAAACGTCTTTGCAAAGCTGAATGCCTTTATACATGAAGATAATTTTATTAACCTCAACCCCAATTGATTATTAGGTATTATCAAAAGACATGGCCGGCAATTTAAAGCAAATAACTAAAGTAAAATACATAATTATTATAGGAAAAGAAACTATTCGATTATGTTTATCACATGTATGTTTGAGGCAGGTTGAGGAAAAAATTATCTAATGATTTTTTAAATTGATCATTGGATACAGGAGATATATATATGTAATTTTTTTTAAGGAGATAATGCACAACGAACATATATTGCAAATGTGAAAGGTCATTTCAAAATAATTACAGGAGCTATTAACACGTGGACATACATGCTGCGTTTCCAGTTGACATGAGCGCACGTAAAACTTGGAAACGGGCGGCACAAGTAGTCGCAGATAGTTTCTAGTAATCGTATCATAGGCGACATGAGCGCAAATGTAATAGTCAATTGCCGACAGTTCTGGCTCAGCGCCGGTCATCGTAGCTCGACCTGACCGCAGCTTTAGAGAGATGACAGCCTAGACGGTTCTCCTATAAAGGAGGTTAGGATAAGTTGCAAGTTACAGGACCATCCAGCACCGCGCAATCGGGCCAACTTTGTTCTAGTAATCTCTACAGCATATCACACGTTCCAATGCGTTTTGTATGACTGAGTCAACATATGTTTAGGAGCACTCATTTCTTCCTGTTCATCTGGTTTCAAGAGCATTCTTGGCTATTGTGATATGTTTAAGATGGCCTACAAGCTTACTGCCTCTTGCTGTCATCTTAGAGATCACTTTCGCATCCAATCCAGCGTTAACGCACAACTGTAGTTTGCGAGCTGCGCACTCAACGTCCTCAACACCACTGTCACATGTTTCGCCTATTCGGGCGACATTTGACGCATTGTCGCATGGCCACTGCGCCACAGCGAAGGTCAAAACTTTTTCAAATCTGTGTTAAAAAATCGTACCACGCATATAATCAATATAGAATTTATAGCTATACGGTTACATTAAGTGATATTTACTAAGAATTTCTAACTGTATTGAATATCTGTGCTGGTTGTTTACTTGGTAACCATGGTCAACTCAATATCAAGCCATTCAACATTGTACAACACATAGCAGATATATACAAGACAATAGTGATCGTTACATTGATGTTGAATCCTCATACGTCTATACCATTGTAACCAAGATAATAATTTTTACGTAGGATCACATTAAGCCGCAATTCGACCTCACACAAACTCGCCCTATAATCTTCCTACAATGAGCATAATTACAGCAGTTTAATACTCATTGCACTTATGTATGTCCATCAGCCCGAATCTTTACTATTAGTCTTTCTACTTGATCTGTCTTTCACTCCGGCCACCCATCCCCACCTACCCAAATATCTTAGCTTTTCTTGAGTAGCCGCAGGGCAAAGACTTAATTCTACTATCTCTACTAACGCATGGGGGTTTCGATCCTTGTTGTGGCGTCTTGCACAGTAGATATCTTCTAATAATGTACCATAAAAGGAAATACTAAGATGACTGTAAAAGCTCATCATTCTGTCGAAAACAGACAGTCTGAATTTATGCTATGTGATGCATGTGAAGAGAAAAGGCAGCGTGCTGCTATCGCTGCTAAAATTAAAAAAGCCCTTCCAAGCAAGAATATTTAGTACCGGTGCGAACATCAACAAATTCCCCTGCACAAAATTCAGCACCTTTACAAACTGTTGCCAAATCACCTCTAGCGCAGTTGCCAATAACCTCTGTCATCAATACAAGTCCAACAACCATCACTGAAACAGAATTAACCATGCCTATCATAAACGTGGCAACACCTAACACAAATGCTACATCTACATCTAGTAATGGCATGCCACCATCTTCTCTTACAAGCAGCTTAGGTGGTACCAGACTAAAAGCACGCTGTAAATGAAAAACATTGAATTCATGATCAAAATATGAGGCCTGCAAAAGCTGCTTGCACTGCAAAAGCTACATGCTGTCTTCTGTAGCTGGCACAAATCGGAAATAAATGTATATAAAATGTGTGCATTTGTCAAAGAAACTCAAGGATTGTCTAGTGTGGCACTCGCTAATACTCGGTACTGAGTATTCAGTAACTTCTATTTCAGTAGCGACACTGTTGGTAAACATCTCGGAATTAAACTCTTTAGAACAAAACACACCTGCGCTTGATAAAGATGCCCCCCCGCCCGATTAAACTCTTTAGAACAAAACACACCTGCGCTTGATAAAGAAGACCCCCCCCCCGCCCGATTAAACTCTTTAGAACAAAACACACCTGCGCTTGATAAAGATGCCCCTCCCCGCCCGATTAAACTCTTTAGAACAAAACACACCTGCGCTTGATAAAGATGCCCCCCGCCCGATTAAACTCTTTAGAACAAAACACACCTGCGCTTGATAAAGATGCCCCCCCGCCCGATTAAACTCTTTAGAACAAAACACACCTGCGCTTGATAAAGATGCCCCCCCCCCGCCAGATTAAACTCTTTAGAACAAAACACACCTGCGCTTGATAAAGATGCCCCCCACCCGCCAGATTAAACTCTTTAGAACAAAACACACCTGCGCTTGATAAAGATGCCCCCCCCCCGCCCGATTAAACTCTTTAGAACAAAACACACCTGCGCTTGATAAAGATGCCCTCCCCCCGCCCGATTAAACTCTTTAGAACAAAACACACCTGCGCTTGATAAAGATGCCCCCCCCCCGCCCGATTAAACTCTTTAGAACAAAACACACATGCGCTTGATAAAGATGACCCCCCCCCACCAAGCAAATAAACCACTCATTTGAAATTCTCACTGAGGAGATCACAAACAATGATGACGTTGCTAATGATCCTACAAATCATGGCAACCAAAACGAAATGGTTGAACAAAAGAGACCCCAAATGGCGCAAACAACAGCCTTCTGCGAACAATAGTGCACAAGCTAAAATAATTAAAGGATAGATACTTAGCAATGCAAACACAAATAGATGAAATACATTGACGGCAAGACAAAGTAAATGGTAATGTATTACAGTATACTTCAGAATGGAGAGACAAGAATAAACTACCAGCAAAATCCGCATCCACAATCGACTTTGATAGTGCACAAAAATATCTAACAAGCATTCTAGTGATAAAAGCTCGCCAAGTCTCCTTAACAACCAAATAAGCCGGAATAAAACAATTCCTACCCGAATTTCAGGCAAGCCAGAAGCAAAATACGCTTCTAATAGATACAGCACACGCACGCACGTACGCACGTACGCACGCACGCACGCACGCACGCACGATTGCACGCACGCATGCACACACGCACGCACGCACGCACGCACGCACGCACGCACGCACGCACGCACGCACGCACAAACAGTCAACATTATAGCCAACACCAGAAGACAGATCCAAGCCACAACACAACCGCTGCATACCAATACACGTGTGTAACACAACAACAACAACCTGCAGCAAACCAAATTCTTAGTACTTATAGCTATGCAAATACAGTTGCGAACGTTCATGACAATACAACCATACCTAATGATTGAAAGTACTTTACTATTTGCCGGATAAATCCCATGCCAGTGTGTATAATAAACATGTACACCACCCAACAGTACATGAAAGATACACACACACTGATGGATGCACACAAGATAATAAGCAAGCACATTTTGCTTATTATCGTGTGTGTATCCATCAGTGTGGGTGTATCTGAGGGGAAGTTCTGATAGCCAGTTCAACTTTCCGAAAACTCAGCGGTGGATATTTGCCCAATGACCAGATTAATGTATATGTTAGATCTTATAGTGAGCCAGGATAAGTGAAATAGTTAACAATTAGACAAATACCTGACAGATCACCATTACGAAGCTCTGGTCATACACGTTGGCAGCAATAACATGCCATGGCAAAGAGAAATATTGTGGGAATTATAAACGACTATGAGTCTCGCACGAAACATGCTTAACTATTTGCACTGAACACACTTATTATTATATCAGCTCTATTACCACGACCACAAACAATTATGAGAATTCTATAGTTTCAGAATTTATAGTCCCTCTCAGACAGCTTGGCTCAGTGTCCATCGACCACTTACCACTATTTAATATCCCAGAGGGGCGTATGTACACATAGCTCTTCTTTGATGCTAGCCATCGTAACAAGCAAGGGATGGGCTAATGTCATATAAACCTATTATTATTATTATTATTATTATTATTATTATTATTATTATTATTGTTATTATTATTATTATTATTATTATTATTATTATTATTATTATTATTATTATTATTATTATTATTGGTGGTACCACAAAACCGTGATTTTGTCTTTAGGAGGAGAACAGGGTGGAGACAAATTCAACAACAAACACAATTATTAAGACAAAACAGATTTCTCTCACTACTAGATGAAAATGATGATGTAAATAAATGTACAGAAGTTGAAACCACTATATATAATGTAACATGGATAAGGTATATAAGCCACGTCATCAAAGATACAAATAAAAAAAATGCATCCATATCAAATATTTGCAATTTGCAGCTGAATACTGGCAATAATAAGACCACCATAAATGGTTTTAAGGAAAGCAATAAAAAACTATATAATTTTTACACTAATTCTGATTCTCTCCTAAATAAGAGGGGGTGGGGTGGGGTGGGATGGGGTGGGTTGGGTGGGGTGGGGGCTATTAATAAGAATATCCGAATTAAAACCACACTTAATCGTCATAACAGAAACCAATCCAAAAGACCTGAGATATATTTACAAAAGGAAGAGTTACGCATAGATGGCTATGATCTATTCACAAATATACAAAAACATAATGTACGAGGCATATGCATTCAGGTTCTGTCACGCTTAAGTCCAACTGAAAAAAACCTGTCACTCAACAATCTATCGGGATGAGGTTGAAATCTAGTTGAATTGGCCAAATTCACTGTTAATTCTTGGTATATAGCGCAGTCTTAACTCGTGTGCCGATAACAATGCAAACCTCAACACATGTATAAAAGTCCAAATGCATTTATTAATAATGGGAGATTTCCATTTTCCGGAAATTGACTGGACTACTGGGGGGAACCATTACTAATACATCACTAAGCGCTTTTAATTTCTTAGATACTGTTAATGATGATTTTTGTATCAACATGCCACATTTCCGACCAGGTATATAATAAATAATGAGCCAAGTACCCTCGACTTTGTATGTACTAATGAGGAGGATATGATAGAAAATATACACATTTTTCCAACTCTCGGAAAAAGTGATCATGTATGCTTATTCTTTGAATTAAAATGTTATGCTGTTCTACATTGCAATGAAACCGTTAAACTGGCCTATAACAAAGGTGACTATACCGGGCTACGTAAGGGCCTAGAAGTCAATTGGTATGAACTGTTCCATAATAACACCCAGATGAATGTTGGGAGATTTTCAAAAAATTACTAAATGATACTTCACTGCATTATATTCCATCGAAAACAGTAAAACAATCATACAGAAGCAAACCACAATGGTTAAATAGAAGTGTAATTAGACTTACCCGTAAGAAAGAAAAGAAATGGAACCGATATCTAGGGACAAGAACCACACAGGATTACAATGAATATGTTAGTGCTAGAAACAAGGTAAAGCGATTCTGTAAGATAGTCGTAAAGAAACATTAAGAAACCATGGGACAAAGTAGTGAAACTAATCCTAAATCTTTCTGGGTATATGCCAATAATCAGTTGAAATCTAAAGATAATGTGGGAGACCTGGTAGACAGTGGGTGAATTATCATAAGGTCAAATGAAGGAAAATGTAAAGAATTCAATAAATTCTTCTCCAGTGTATTTACCAAAGAAGACCAGTCAGAATGAAACTAGCCATTTGAAAATAAATAAATCCCCTGGACCGGGTGGGTTACATCCATGACTACTTTATGAGGTTAGAGATGTTATAGCTGATCCGCTGACCAAAATATATAACATGTCTTTAAATCAAGGGGCTGTCCCATCAGACTGGAAAAGTGCAAATGTGGTGCCTATCATAAAAAGGGTCCTAAAGGAAATCCAAACAATTGTAGACCCATAGGCCTTACATCCGTGCATCCAAAATCCTTGAAAGCATCGTGAGAGATAACATAATAAGGTATATGACCCAAGATACCCTTTTTCTCAACACAAGGATGGGTTCCTAGGAGGGACATTAACGGCCACTCACATGTTAAAAGTCCTAGAAGTCTGGACAAATGCACTAGATGATAAACATTTAATTGATGTAATATATCTTGATTTCTAAAAAAGCATTCGACTCTGTGCCCCACGAACGATTGATGCAGAAAATAAATGCACACGGCATAACTGGTAAGCCTCTGGATTGGAATAAATTATTTTCATCATGAAGAATGCAGAGAGTCATGGTCAATAGTGTAGCCTCTGAATGCATTAGGGTTGAATGCGGAGTCCCACAAGGAAACGTGCCAGTACATGTTGATTCTAATATATCTCTCTATGCAGATGATACCAAGCTATAGCGAACAATTTGCGATGACAGTGACAGAATAATTCTACAAAATGAGCTGGACACAGCTCAAATGTGGTCAGATACATGGCAGTTAAATTCAACTTCAAAAATGCTCAGTAATGCACATTGGCTCACATCATCACCAGGGCCTTGCAGCCTACAATATGCATGACAATAATGAATCCATAACACTGCACAAACAAAATGTAACCAGTGACCTAGGCATATTAATAGACTCCAGGCTAACATTTGAAAATCATATACAAAACATAGTATCTAAAGCCAGTAAAATGACCAGTTTGATCTGGAGAACATTTCAGAACATCAATCTAGACATCTTCAAACTACTGTACCTAAGTTTAATTCACCAACAGCGGGAATATGCAACCTCAGTCTGGTTCCCGTATACGTGGGAACTAGCTGAGCAGCTTGAAAAGGTACACGAATTAGCCACTAAGTTAGTTCCGTGTCTCTGCAACATTCCGTACGAAAATCGGCTGGGAAAACTAAGACTTCCAACAATAATATATAGAAGGATACATGGAGATCTTATTAACATCTATAGATACCTTAATAACCGGTATTCATTTAACTATTCCAAACCATTTTAGCTTAGTTGACAGAACACGTGGCCATAAATTCAAGCTTGCAAATGCCAGAGTATTCAGCACACACACAAACAGACATATTTCTCCATTCGAGTCATAGACTGGCGGAACGCACTACCAGAAACCGTCGTTGAGGCAACATCACTAAATTCCTTTGAAGCTAGATTGGACAATGTTTTCATTTCTCATCCTGTATACTATAACTTTAGGCAACTGATAAACCTACTTAGCCAAAAATGGCAATAAAGCCCTAAAACACACCAGCTGGTACTAGGAAATGATGTCGTAGTAAGCTGTAAATATGTTATGTTATGTTATGCTATGCTATGCTATGCTATGCTATGCTATGCTATGCTATGCTATGCTATGCTATGCTATGCTATGCTATGCTATGCTATGTTATGTTATGTTATGTTATGTTATGCTATGCTATGCTATGCTATGCTATGCTATGCTATGCTATGCTATGCTATGTTATGCTATGCTATGCTATGCTGTACTATGCTATGCTATGCTATGCTATGCTATGCTATGCTATGCTATGCTATGCTATGCTATGCTATGCTATGCTATGCTATGCTATGCTATGCTATGTTATGTTATGCTATGCTATGCTATGCTATGCTATGCTATGCTATGCTATGCTATGCTATGCTATGCTGTGCTATGCTATGTTATGCTATGCTATGCTATGCTATGCTATGCTATGCTATGCTATGCTATGCTATGCTATGCTATGCTATGCTATGCTATGTTATGCTATGCTATGTTATGCTATGCTATGCTATGCTATGCTATGCTGTGCTGTACTATGCTATGCTATGCTATGCTATGCTATGCTATGCTATGCTATGCTATGCTATGCTATGCTATGCTATGCTATGCTATGCTATGCTATGTTATGTTATGTTATGCTATGCTATGCTATGCTATGCTATGCTATGCTATGCTATGTTAGGCTATGCTATGCTATGCTATGCTGTGCTGTACTATGCTATGCTATGCTATGCTATGCTATGCTATGCTATGCTATGCTATGCTATGCTATGCTATGCTATGTTATGTTATGCTATGCTATGCTATGCTATGCTATGCTATGTTATGCTATGCTATGCTATGCTATGCTATGCTATGCTATGCTATGCTATGCTATGCTATGCTATGATGTGCTGTGCTGTACTATGCTATGCTATGTTATGCTATGTTATGCTATGCTATGCTATGCTATGCTATGCTATGCTATGCTATGCTATGCTATGCTATGCTATGCTATGTGTTATGGACAATGGTTGGCACCTTGTCGGTTATCTTCCAAAATGATGTAACATTGTTCATAGCGATGGCCAGATTATCAGCCGTGTGTCTTTCCTCTAGTTCAGCGGTGCCTAATACGGCAGACATCTTGCTCCACTGATCATTTATGGCATGTGCTGTGACAGTCATGTATGACTCATTAAAAGTGAAATCCTGCAGTCTGGCGTGATGGATACTGCTTCTAGTTTGTCTAGTCTCTCTTATAAAGTCTTTTTACACTTGTCATGGATGGATCGTAATCGGGATGTGATCGTGTTTTTGCGATGGCCGAGTGTAGTTTGGCGCAATGCTCTGAAGCCTTGTCCTTCGACAACACTTATAGGCAGGTAGTCTCTGGCCACCATTTCTGCAATCAAGTTACTAGTGTTCTCCACCCTTGAAGCGTCACATTTCCGTACATTAACAAATGATTTAATAGTTGACTGTGGTTTTTCAACTGATTCTGTCGTCACATTTAAATCTCTAGGCCGTGTTCTCACTAGAGCGTTATTCAGGAATCAAGCTATACTTCAGTACGGGGTTATTCCTAATTAACTCTCTAGTGAGAACACGGCCTTAGTTTCAGATGATTTAAAAATTGAACCGGTTGATCCTGAATATGACAGTGTAGCTTCACATAATTTACACTTCGCCTTATTCTGATCAACTTTTTCGAAATTATTCCACGCATCACTTTTCAGTTTACTCATCATTGAAATTTGACTAATAACATCTAACACATTAATCAAATTCACACGACTAAATTCAGTACGCCTATATCACGCACTTTAATCAGTAACCCTACATTGCTTCGTAGAATATTTGGTAAATGAAGGAGCGAGTGTTAATTAATATGTTATATGTCGGTCATGTGCCCGATAATAATTAATCCATGACCAAATCAACCAAAATCGCCACGCCCCTCCATTGTATGATTCAAGAGCCAGCCAATTGTGCACATGGAAGTGCATCTGTGTAAATGTTTTATTTAAAAGACGCGGATCTCTTGCAGAACAAATGATTGTAATAAAAAAGGTTAATTACTCGTTAAATATAGGTTACCACGTCCTGTCTATTTTAAGGATTATTGGATAGTTTACCCGTGGCAATAATTATTGAGTCAACAATAGGCCTTGTTGTCGCACTGAATATCACGCTATGTTCTTTAATATTTTGAAACCAATTTGACTAAAAGTTGTTGCTGCCGACCGTTTTGACAATAATTTAACAGGGTGCCGTTGCTGCTTCAGTTTCCACTATAATTGCTTTAACACTCTCTAGACTACTAGTTAAGGTGCTCATAAATTCTCATAACAGGCAACGATTTGCGCAATTTGTTGATTGTGGAATTTGAGAATTACGTACATGGGAAATATGATTTTCCATATTTTCTTTCGTTTAAACGTTTATCAATGTGCTATCCGTTTAACAGATTACTAAACGGTTAAACGTTTAAACTTGCCCAGCACTAGTATCTAGCTCCAGAATGAATGTTGAACAGACCGTCAAGTGTACGAATTGTATGCATTTACTATGTAATAAACATTTTGTTGGATAGGCAGCATCAGGAACCAGTCAACCTAGTTTCAATTATTTAACAGCTTACCTGTATAGTTACATTGAAATTGGGAATTGGGGAATTCATTATTCAAAGTATACGAATTCATTCCAGCATGCGTAAAATGTGTGCTCAGCTTAGCTAGAAATGAGCGGAGCTTAGCTAGAAATTGGCGGAACATAGCTAGAAATGGGCGGGATAAAGCTAGAAATGGGCATGGCCTTGCTAGAAATAGGCGTGGCACACCTAGAAATGGGCGGGGCATAGCTAGAAATGGATACCTGTATTGCAAAGGTATTATTGGAGGTAATATTAAGACGAGAATGATCTTATAAAGACTTGAGTGATTTTTTTAACACTTTAACCCTCGAATTTGTCCAAGAAAATCTTAATTTTCTAATAGAAAATGTCCATTTGCAGACCAAGAGAAGACTATTTTTGAAAATTCACCAATGGAATGACTGTCTCGGTTATCGAGCCAGTCATTCCAGATGTTAATTTTCAAAAATAGTCTTCTTTTTGGTCTGCAAATGGACATTTCTCAAGACCACTGCAGAAGCCCCTTTTGGCTGATATGAGCGTTAAATGGTTAGTAAAATGTCACCAGGTTAGAGATATTGTGAACAACTATTAAATTGCTTGACCATGGTTTCGCCATAAATAAATTGTATTAAAACAAATAACATGAGAAAACTTTGCTATATTTTTTTTTATAAATCGCTTTCAAACACAGTCTCTGATAATTACCAACATATTATGTAAAGTCGCTCGGTAGCTAAGGCCAAGTTTTAATATTAGGCCTACAGGTGCATAGTTAAAACCATTTCTCATTTTGTAGCGACATTTTCAGGAACTCAGTTTCCGAAGGGTGGTACGGAAGGGTGGAATTGTTCATTCAAACCCGCACAGACTTTACTTTCAATTTAATTTTTGAATTTGATTGTCAAATAATAATGATAGCTTAAATGGGAAAAAACAAAACCGATTTTCCAAATAGCTAGCTTTAGCGCTATCTGGGGCTTCGCAGTAAGCGGTCGTTTTATACTTATCCAATCCCGTAATATTTCGAACAAACATTCGCGGCATACAGGCCAGAAACAGGCCTACTTACTGAACTATTCTATTTCCAATTGGACATTCTAGTGGATTTGTGCGATAAATACTCAGGGTGGACACCGTCTTCTTATTGAATTAGCCTCGTAACCCTGGTTACGTGAAAGCAGAATATGAAGACCACTGGATGTGTTAAGAATATTTCGTCAAAAGGTCATTGCCGCAAAGTACAGCAACTCGTGTGCTCTCCGCGAGTGCAAACCAAAATGTTGACACAGATATTAAGGACCTGAGTTTTCGTCCAGGACAAATTGTCTGAACAGGGTTAAGACGTGCATAAGAGGAGTCATATGATGTCTGTCACGAGACGATGAATGGTCATAAATACGCAGTTACTATCCAGATCGTCCGATAGGTAAGTTATGCTTTTATGTATTATTTGCAAAAGGATTAATTAAGACAACTTAATTATTAATTTTATTGCATGGTCACAAATATTTGATTAAACACCAACCTAATATCCACTAGAATATAATGACACGGGTGCTGGCAGACTTGGGTCCTAAGATGTTATTAGACCGGGGCACGCACACCGACAAGTTTCCACGCTGAATTTTTGGCGTCAATCTATGGGAGCATGCTTTCATTATATGGTTTGCGCGCGATTGAGTTTGAGGATCTCAGAAAATCATAGTTTCACAATCTTGCTCACCACCCCCCCCCCTCCCACCACCACCACCACCACACTCACAACCCCACCCCTGCACTGCTGTCTGTGAGTGTTCGAGCGTGAATGCGCGTACGTGCGTGCGTCCAGGCTAGTATTGATAAAACTGTTGAATCGGTTTGGCTCACATGTTTACACAACGAAGGATCCTACCTTGAAAGAGTTGGGTTATATAACCTATGACAGTGTTCCGAATAACAAATCCAGACCGGATCGAATCAAATTCGGGGGCTATGGATATTTCGAAAACTGCTTGTTACGATTTGTATCAAAGGTGACACATGAGAGAATGTGACCATAGACTAGTTATTCACAACTTTATTCGCTATCGGAAAAATTGAAAATCCCAAAAAATCATGCAAACTCCTAAGAATTTATCTAACGAGAGGGCGCCTTCTCGCAATCTCTGCTTAATCTCCTTAGCAATCCAGTGTAATGTCACGGGTAGCTTTTATTTGCTGTCCGAAACTAGATTGCATTGATCAGTCTTTCAACTCTTTTATATTTCTGAGAAAGCGGCCTAAGTAGCATCTCATGACTATCATCGTGCTTGGTATGTATGATTGAGGCGAATAAAGTTATCTCGATCTGCGAACATTTAGAAAACAACGGTCACATAAAAAATTTATAGAAGAAAGTCATGTGACCAGTCGTCTGGTCTAAGCAATATGACGAATACCGGATCGGTAGATCGAACTTGCATAATTATGTAATGGTCCACTTCACGCCAAAATGCTTGATAAATATGATTGTTAAAATTGTAAAGTTTTAGAGGGTTAGCCCTTTACGGACTAAATTTTATCAAAAAACATTTGCTTAATCAGTGTCCATTTGCAGGCCAAGAGAAGACTATTTTTGTAAACTTGCCACTAGAATGGCTGGCTCGATTACCGAGCCGGTCATTCTAGTGCTAAATTTTCAAAAAATAGTCTTCTATTGAACTGTAAATGGACACTCTCCACGACCACTGCAGATGCCGGTTTGGCTGTCTTTGGCATAAAAGGGTTAACATATGATCGAAATACATCTTAACATATGATTTCATTCAGCGCAAATTAATATAATTTGTTAAATTGTGAAATTAAATTAAAGGCACAACTCCATGATTCAAATTCACAACAAAAAATTATATTAATCTTTGCGCAATGAAATCATCATATGTTAAGATTTACTTTGTTTCATTACATCGGGGTACATACATTAAGCCAGCAATTTTATATTCAAGCATTCTGGTGTGATTGCTGGTCTTTAACATGAGGCCAAATAGAGTCAACCCGTCGCGGGAGACTATCTGCCTTATATTACCAGAATTTAGCCATTCTTTAACACCCCCCCCCCCACCCCATACCCACCCCCCACCCCCACCCCATGTGTCAACATAACCCTTTACTGGTCAAACCGACCAAAAAACTACTTTGCAGTGATCTTCAGACATGTCTATTTGAAAGGCCTAGAGAAGAGTATTTTTTAATATTTACCACTAAAATGACTGGCTCGGTAACCGAGCCAGTCATTTTAACGGTAAATTTTCAAAAATACTCTTCTCTCGGCCTGCAGATAGACACTGGCTAAGTAAAAACTTTAATTTTCTTTACCATTACCCCTTTATTTTCAGTGGTTAATTTACAAAAATGGTCTTCTAAAATTAAAATATCTTGAAAAATATTGACCAGCAAAATGTTTAATTGATATATCAAATAGTATTTTGTGCTTTTTAAGGCGCTGTTAACACAAGAATGGTTAAGCTACGTGGGCGAAAGTACCTTTGTCTTTACCACCAACCCAATCACCCCAGGCCTTGTCCCAGTCAGCTGACTCGTATTAACAGACAGGCTGCTGTCATTTGAACACTTCTGGGTTTTTGAAGTTACTTCAATACTGTAGGCCTACATTGCTAAGTTACCATATAACAACAGTCAGCTGACTGAGATTACGTTCTACATACTCGCAAACTGGTACATTTGCTAACAGCATGTGATGCCGAACTGACGTAAGTCACGTGCCCCGATATTGTGGTTTGAAGACTGAGTAGGTCGGTCACATGTACACGTTAAATAGCATGATACCCACACGAGCATTGATCCAGTAATAACAAGAACAAAGAGAGACGTACCTAACTGGTTCCACAGGTCTTGGGAAGCTGCTGCATTTTATCTTTTATACAGGTAAGCTAAGGTACGCGCTATGCACCTGTGATTGATCAGCTAACTCCACGTGTGTCAGCCGCGCGTGAAAGCGTTCAAAATGTTACTTATATCAATTAACCATTTAGGTTAATGGTTTATATTTTTCAAGAACATTACAATTTGCTTGTCAAGAGAAGACATTTTTGTATATTTATCACTGGAATTTACAAAATATAACTTTTCGATGAGGTCGTTTTGGCAGGCTTAATTTGCATGTCAGGAGAAGACTATGTTTTGAAAATCTACCACTGGAATGATTGGGTCGGTTACCGAACCAGCCATTTGAGTGGTAAATTTGAAAAAATCATCTTCGCCCTCAAAAGGTCATTCATCAACACCACTGAAGATGTTGCATTTGGTCAGCTTGGCCGTCAAAGGGTTAGGTTGACACACGAGGGCTTAATTCCACTCTTCACCTAGCATCATGATTAGGTAGATATATAGTTCAAGGACGCGTCCAGGAATTCTCTCTACGGTGCGAGAAAAAAAGTCACATACACGATATGGATCCAGGGGGTGGGGTGCGTCACCTTCCCAATGCCTGTCCAGGAAGGGCGTCACCTTCCCGCGAGTGGTCCAGGAGGGGCATCACCTTTCCGCGATGGGTGCAGGAGGGCGTCACCTTGCCGCGGTATGACCAGGAAGAGCATCACCTTCCCACGATGGGTCCAGGAGGGGGTGTCACCTTCCCATCCACTGTTGGATGGCAAGACGGTCCCGGTCCTTCACGGAGACCCTGTGAAATTTGGATACGAATTGAAGTCGTGCATTTCTGGTGATAATATTAGTTGACTTCGTAGCTGTATGTGTAGGTGATGAGAAAGAGAACACTGATCCTCCACGCATCATATCCCCACCACCAACACACCCTTCATCTCGAAATAATATTTGAAATTTAGTTGTTGGCAGGTGTTTCGTGCATTTCTGTAGGTTATGTCAGTTGAAATGTTACTGAAATTTGTGTATGCGTTTCTGTGGGTTTGGGGATGGTTCTACATGAAACATTTTTGAACTTTAAATTGGACCCGAGTGTATCTCATGCGTTCCTGTATAGCATACTAGTTGAGATCTTACTAGAATGTGTGTAGGTAATGGAGAAGACAGGTCACCATGCCCACCCCCAAAATGTTTGGAAATTCGAATGCTTTAGATTGCCGCCCACACTTCCGGAAGTAATACCAGTTAAAATCTTGCGTAAATATATGTAGGTGTAGAGAGGAGACTGGATACATCAGGCAAGGTAATGCACCCGTGGTCGTGTTGGGAGGGGATGCACCCCGGCCTCCCACTCTGGATCGGGCAGTGTAGGTATTAAGACCCACATCAGTACACCTTTCCCACATTGACGTCATTACGCTCGACGCTCAGAGCAAAATTTCTGGCTGGTAACGCCGCAAACAAGCAGCTGACGCTCATTGAGTTACCATTGCACCAAAATACACCGTTCCTATAATAAACTACAATCATTATATTATTTAAGTCATATGTCATTGGAAAGCGCATTCAATTACCGAAACATTAATGCATTATTTTTTATATTTTGTAAATTTTCACTGAGTTATTTGCGTATATGAAGTACACCATTCGACCTAGGTTCATTAAATCAAGTGGACAATAGGGGATATTTTAAAATTGCAATCAACTATATTAAATTTTACAAAACTATAAAAACTAATACAGAATTGCATAGAAAATTAGCTTTCCAATGATGTATGACTTCAATAATATTATGAACTTAGTTTTTCATATAAACCGCTTAAAATGTGTTGTATCTGATTCCCATAGTAAGTAATGCTATTTGCCCATCGGTTTGTACCAGCCAGAGGTTGCATGCACAATGCATTCTGGGAAGGTATTTTCCCAAAATACTCTAATGTCGGAAAGGTCTATTGATATATCTCTCAGAATACATTGTATGACAAAGTAGATTGATGATTCAATTGGGATGCACATAGATATCAATACCTTAATGGTTTTATTTTTGACACTAGCGCGCACATGCACTTACGCAGGGATACACGCACGCGCACGTGTAGGCACGCACTCGCGCTCACGCATAGGCATGCGCGCGTACGCAGGCAGGCGCAATCACTCACAGGCCACGTCCGTTTACGCGTGTGTATGCATGTATATGCTCATGCACATGTACGAGCAGATACGAGCAAAACGTATCTCACGCGCGTGTTGTGCAAGTTGTGTGCGGTAGACCATCTTCCACTGGGACTGCCAAAAGTATCGGGCAGGCTTCAAGAACTGTAATAAATTCAGCGCCGTCAAATGGACTAAGACTAATTGTATTGTGCTACTCATACATGTAACGCCTTAAGGACGTGAGTATATATCTTCCGCCCAGTTTTGGTTTTGGTCAGCAGAGTTGATGGGATAGGGTGAAGATAGGGGAGGTGGGGATGGGGGGGGGGTAGGTGTTGGTTGTGGTGGGAGGAGGAGGTGGGGGAGACATTGATGTAGTATCACTCACGCTTTTGAGAGCTTTGCTAAAATATCAACAGCTTTCAAACACAGTAAATGCACGTGTTCGTGTTCTTCCACAAGCAGAATGCTGGAAATTGCTTCCCAGAAAATGTACATTTACAAAACGTCGCTATAATACTAAAAGATTTAAATATTTTCAAGCATACGATGGTATGAGGAATCAAAATGCATTGCATTGCTTCTCGGAAGGCATAGTTAAAAAAAGATTCCTGGACACCCAGTCCCTTGATCTCGGAAACGATGCATCACAGATCCATCACCCATTGCACTTATTGCAAGAAACATACGTCACTTCCGCTCTTTAGAATGGTTGTTTAAGGAAGCTTTGGCTGTATACCGCATGTGGAGAATTCTTTGTCCTCAAAATCCAGGTGTAATGCTGGTTTTGTTATAGCGCTTAAGCGTAAACCACTGATAACCGCATTTGTAGTCTCGTGAGCTTTTTTCCTGTTTGTGTAAACACATTTCAAAGTCTGTGTCTACATTGAAAAGCGCAACAGTAGAGAATGTCGGGTTGATATGTGACCTTATCAACCTAGAAGCGCAGTGACAAGCTGTTTTTTCACCGGGCCTTATCCGTTATCAAGTAGTCACAAGACTCACAGGGTCATTAGCTAGACACGAGAACATAGTCATGTGATATATTAGCTCGCGCACTGCTGGTGTAAGTGAGGCCATAACCAGGTCAGAACGCGCATTATGGATGGACATCTATTACACAAGCAGTCTACCTACCACATATAACACAGTATATGGTTTGTATACTTAAATACAGTCAAATACGGTTGAGAAGTTGGTAGTGGAGATCGCCGTGCAGATGCACATATGAAATGATGGAAACGATTTTGTGAGCTTAGCACCGGTTACCAATGAGCAGATGCTATGCGAATTCAATCGGCCGATTTTAACCAATAATTGCAAAGGTTACATAAGATGCCTTTCAAATGCACATGCAGACTTAGCATACTGTAACATATGCCAGTCAGGCTTCTCTAAACTGATATCAACAGACATAGTATATTGTGTGAGATCAAAACAGGCCAGCTTGTTATACTGTAGCGTCTGAGGTTCAATGCACTTGCTATGAGTTGTCATCTACATCGTAAACAACAATTTCTTTTCTCAATGTATACGTCACCACGGAGAGGTGGATCCCCAAACCCAGATTGGGGGCACATGTAGCCCCCAGTGAGTTGGAGATGATCGTAATAGAAACCTGCGTGGTGAAACAGCGGAAGAAAACACATACAATGTATAACAGACAGGTTGCGTGTTACAACATATCTTTAAAGAACAGAAACGGATCTTCTGCTTCAGAACTAGATATAGTCTATGTCTTCGCGACTGACTTGGTTCGTGAATTTGCTGACTTGGATCAATCCACAGACTTGTTTTGGACCTGGAAGGCCAAAACGGGATTTTGGGAAATTTGCGACATTTGATGATCGGAATCTCGTGGCAATGTTCTGAACACACACGCATTCTAAATTGGCAATTAATTTGACCGTATTTCGATTTATACTTTAAATCCACTAAAGTATTGACCAGATTTCGTCAATTAAATAGGTTCTACAATTTAACTAGTCGGTGCCCTATTGAAATTTACGAGCCAGTAATCAATGGTAACGAGAATCATAACTCGGATCCTGATTCGATGAACCTCGTCAGCAAAATTAAACTTACGGAATGTGAATGCTGCAGGAACCAGGAACCAAGTCAGTGACCCACGAACTAAGTCAGTCGTGAAAACGCACCCATAATCATCTAAAACAACACCGAACATTTCCGAGGCACCGAAACCTCATAATTGAGGCGTCTGGAGAATGTCGATGTAATTAAGTCAATGTGATAGCAGCCGCTGGTGTACATGTTAATAAAAATGCCGGCTGTATAACACTAGCGTGGATATTATTTGCTTAGAACAGTAGACCCACATCTTTCCACAATGCAATATGGGAATCTAGAGGACACAAAAAGTTCTATCTTGTTGAGCTTCTTCTCTTCTTCGTTGTAAGCGCCAACTTCTAGCAATTGGAAAAGGAAGAATGTATGCATTTCCGTAGGTGTCCATGTACCGATGGATGGATAGACGGTTAATAGAGGTACCCACTCTGTAACTTAAGTATCTGCTGTCATGATCAGAACGTCACTTGTTAGCTGAGAGAGGGAGGGACAGAGATGGAGAGAGGATGAGGGTTGGAGGATGGAGTGAGGGAAGGTGGGAGGGTGGTGAGGAGGACGGGGACCGGTGAGGCGGAGGGAAGGTGGGAGGGTGATGAGGAGGATGGGGCCGGGGAGGCTGAGGGAAGGGGTGGAGAATTAATTTGACTAAGTGGCTACTGGGTATGGTTGCCCGTGATTTCTCCACTCCGTACGCGACAACGATCTGCGTGCAAGCATGTTAACCTCTCTCGGCTCAACAGTGCCTCAACACGTTCAAAACGTTACTCATATCATTTCACCCTTCTATGGTTAATATTTTTTCAATAACATTGACATTTTCACTCGATGAATGTCGATTTGCTGGCCAAAAGAAGATGCTTTTTGTAAATTTATTACCGGAATTTACAAAATCTAACTTTCTGAGGAGGTGGTTTTGGTAGGCTTCGTCATTAACGAGTTAATGCTCAAGAAAATCTGATTTTTTCCTGAGAAAGTGTCCATTTGCGGCGGCCCAAGAGAAGACCGTTTACTTTCCCACTAGAATGACTAATCCACCTTTCCAGAGTACCCACCCATCATATGGCATCATAATGAACTGCGTGATGTGTGCAATGACATCATAATGAATGACGTGGATAAGTACGTCACGAACTTATATTTGAAGACGGTCTATGCGGTGTTGTACAAATTGTTTCCTTTTACTCATTAATAAATATTCTGTTGAATATTTTGAAACTAATTTGACTGAGCACCCAGTCAAATTAGTTACAAAATATTCAACAGCTTCCCTGTATCGTTTTCAGGAAATTGATAGCTTGGGCTTTTGGAGATCGATCAATCCCAAGATGGCGAGGTGTGGGTGGAGCTTTGCTAGTGATGGGAGGGGCATAGCTAAAAATGGAAAGGTCCATTCTGTTATGAAGCCAGTCATTTCAGGGGTAAATTTGTCAAAATAATCTTCACTTGGCTTACAAATGGGAATTCCTTAATCCTACCGCAGACGTCGTATTTGGCCAGCAATCGCAGTGTTAGTTCACACAAACATGTTAATGTTTACGTTTCCTCTCTGTCAGTATTCATTTCTCATTTCAGATTTGATATCTCAATATGGCAGATGCAACTGACGCTCCCACAATCCCCCTCGTATCGGTAAGCAAAAAGGGAAAAATAATGGCCGTTTCTTTTTGCGCTTGTGGTTATGTGACTTGTCTATTTGTCTTGCAACTGGGGTGCGCAAACATTTAAACCTCAACAGTTTCTTAACTAATATGGTTTAAGAAAAATTAACATAGCCATTTCAATGATATATACACAGTTATAATTTCCATCGCCTCCTTAAACCTTCAACACTCTTATCAGTCAAAAATGGCCTCTGCAATGATCCTGAGCAATGTCCATTTACAGACCAAGCGAAGACAATTTTTGAAAATTTACAACTAGAATGTATGGCTCGATAACTGAGCCAGTCATTCCAGTGGTAAATTTTCAAATATTGTCCCTTGCTCTGCAAATTGATATTTTCTTCGAGACAATTGAAATTTTCTTGAAAGAATTTTAGACTTAAAGGGTTAGGGAAACGGTGGTATTGCATCCCGATCCATTAAAAGTACTATTAAGTTAGCTAATATTTCAATACATGAATTGTTGTTACTGTAAACAGAGGATATTCAAGCATTGGTCGTGATTCAGGTTTATAGACCAGAATCAGAACCAAATCAAATTCACGGTTTTATGGAAATCCATGAGACTTATGGGACGATTTAAACTAGACCTATGGGACGGGGTTCTTGGAAATGGCGGTTCCCAAACTTTGAGCTCGATCCAGAGGAAAGTCCGACAAATTGGGAAAATCCGAAGCTTAAAAAAACTCCAAGCCCTGTTCGTGAAAGAGAATTAGTAATAATTATCATATATGCGATTAAGGTCATTTCATTTTAACCAATGGATACACAGACAGATAGTTGACAAAGTAAAGACTTACTGTCAGCTGATCCCTTCGCCTGGATCTATTGACCTTAAGGAGCTCGATCGAGCTATATTATGAACCTCTTCAATTCGTCGCCTCTGCTTTTGAGAAAATGTATCTCGCAATCTCATTCGTCAATGGACAGATCCGCTCTGTCACTCAAGTATATGACGTCATAATCAATTACATCACATGTAGACTGACTTCATAATCCTAATGCGTAATGAATGATGTATTTAGCTCCGTCATGCACATTGCAAATTTCGTTATGTATTCGAATTATATGTCTCGATAGGCATGAGGAATTGCTAAATTATGTTCGGCCCAATCATGTTAATGCAATCATTTTAATTCAAATTCTTTCTAGAGTGACGAGCCTCCTAAGCCTGATGCGGCTACAGGCGAGACTCCCCTTGGTGCTGACCCCAAAGATGCACCAGCAGTGATAGACACAACCCCTGCTGACGGTGAGTCGCAATCTTCTCTGAGCGAATTAGTCACGCAAAGAGCATGCATATATTATGGTGCGCAATAGCCAATCTTGATGCCAGGGTATCTTTCTGTGTAAAGTCGTTCTCTACCATTCGACCACCAGCCGTCCCAAATAGATGCATGGATTGCAACTTGCGACCATATAATATAACATATATCCCTTGCTGGATAACTCCTTGTAATGTCTATAATTGAGCTGACAAGCGTACACACGTTATTCATTTATTCTGTCGCTCCGTCTACTGGTACTTAGATGAAATTCGCTTTGTGCATTCCAGTGACAAAGATTTCCCATCATGATTGTTTGGTATAATTCAAGAGCAAGGTGTGATAGTGCCTTTATATTTACAAGGTAAACTGGGCCCCTTGTGGCATATATGATGGGGTCGTACACTGTTAAGCAGCCTCGAAGCAAATGGGACAATATGGAGTCACCCGTTTCCGTCACGATTTACACGTACGGCGTCTAGAAGAATCTATATTATATCAAGATATGACATCCAAAACTTCTGAACCAGAGTGACTGAGTTTATAGTAAAACTTCCATTCCGTCATACTAGGCCTATTAGCCTCTTGTCCAAACAACCATGACTCCAAGAATACGCCAGCATGACAACACTATCCACCTACTGATCAATGGCTCAAGGGACGATGACTACGGTAGCATGAGAAGGTCACCAATGGACCTTTCCATTTTAACTATGCCCCGCCGATCACAAGCTAAGCTCCACCCACCCCTCGCCGTGTTGGGATTGATCGATCCACGAATGCCCTAGCTATCGATTTCCTGAAAATTATACAGGGAAGCTGTAAATATTTTGTAACTAATTTGACTGGGTGATGTTGCTGCCTATGGCAGCAACAGCGCCCAGTCAAATTAGTTTCAAAATATTCAACAGAATATTTATTAAATAGTAAAAGCAAACAATTTGTACAACAATGCATAGGCCGTCTTCAAATATGCGTTCGTGACGTACTTATCGACGTCATTCATGACGTCATTCGTTATGATGTCATTGCACACATCGCCCAGTTCATTATGACGTCATATGATGGGTGGGTACTCTGGAAAGGTGAATTGATACCACTGTTTTGTTATACCTCCCTGGCTGAACAAATACACATTCATTTGCCTTTTGCTATATGAAGGATGGTCCACGACACTCCTGGTGTAGTTCTGCTCGATATGACCTTTGTGGGTAAAATGATGGCTGATCTCATTAAATTTCAAAATCCTTTGAAATATGCTTTTAAGCTAGAATATCCTTCTTGATTCCGTAACCCGTAACCTTGGAAATCACATTTAATTTTGTACATGGCTTGAATTAAAAATCAATGGCCCACAGATGATGTTGGACACATTTTTAATTCAGCCATTATTTGATATGCTGTCCTATTTTTTAGCAGGTTAGTATCCACCAAGGAAACCAATTGTGATGCCTCTTACGATACATAGACACTTGTAACATAAACTCTCATTAACCAATCAGCGAGATATATTTCAGAGAGTTGACACGTTGCCTATTAAAGGTGCATATTCACACCAAAATGCTTGAAAATGAAATTGTTAAAATTGTATACGTTTACGGGCTTGAATTGTGTACCTGAAAAGTAATGAAACTAAATTAATCTTAGCATATAATGGTTTCCTTCCATATAAATTAGCATAGTTTATTTAATTGCGAAGTTAAATTAGGGTCTCGTGTCTCTAAATTGAATTTCACAGCTTAAAATTTTTTATTAATTCATTTTATTAATGCGAAGGATTATTTCGTTTCATTGCATCTAGACACAAAATTTAAGCTTGTAAAAGTACAATTTTAACAATTTTATTTTTTAAGCATTTTGGTGTGAATATGCACCTTTAACCATTTCATGACGAATCCGAACAAAATCGGCCTCTATAGTGATATTGAGCAATGTCCATTTCCAGGACATGATAACACTATATTTGATAATTTACCACTACAATGACTGGCTCGGTAAATTCTAAAAAATAGTCCTTATCTTGGCCTGCAAATGGAAAGTAAATAAATAATAAATTTGATTTTGTTCAACAAATTTAGTGATTAAATGGTTAAAGATTTACCCCTTGAATCTCCGGTGTCTCAGATTGAATGCAGAAAAATGTTGGACATTTTATAACCGATTTAAATTGAAACATTTTGCAACAACACTTCACAGGCAATTAAGTTTCAATAGAGTATTACATATATCTTAAATAATTAATCGTTTCTAACCTGTGATGGTTCAATGGTTAATCAATCTGTGGATATAACGTCAAAACCAATTACGTCACACGTAGTCTGACGTCACAATCATAATAGGGGGAAATACTCCGTCGTGAAGATAGAATAGTCCGTCAAGTGCACGAATTGTATATCTTTGAAGGATTGGATATTTAATAAACGGTCTTTTGAAAATCTTGAAATTAAGTTGTCTCGGCGCTGTTGCTGATATAGGTAGCAACTGCACCAAGCCAAATTAGTTTCAAAATATTCAACAGCTTAACTGAAATGGGCGGGGCATAGCAAAAATTGGATTCATCAATTAACGATGCCAGTTTCGCTTATGTTGTGTGATTAATTACATTATTTATCTAAATATATTTCCACCTATCTATTGGGAAAGATTACCTACTTTTCTCGCTATGTGATCGTGGATCGCTGAGACCCAGAGAAATGGAATGCATAATGAAGAAACGCTATCCTCTATCCTTTAGGCACAGAATGCAGTAATGACAACTGGCATGTATTATGTGGCTACATGACTTTTTTGGAGAGCGAGGCTTGACTGAGAAATAGTACTTAATTACAACATGCCTGTAATGGGAAGAGGGTATTGCATATCGGTGCGTCTGTAAACCTGTGTGTCTGTGAGTGCGCGGCGTGCGTAGTGCATATGGGTTCGTGCGTGCGTACGTGCGTGCGTGTGCGCGCATACGCAGGTGTGCATGTCTGCGTGTTAGTGTGTATGTGCGTGCGTGCGTATGTGCGTGCGTGCGTATGTGCGTGCGTGCGTATGTGCGTGCGTGCGTGTGTGTGCGTGTGTGTGTGCGCGCGCGCGTGCGTGCCTACGTACGTGCGTACGTGCGTGTGGGGTGTATGCGCGCGTGTGTGTGCGCGCATGCGCAAGTGTGCATGTCTGCGTGTTAGTATGTATGTGCGTGCATGCGTATGTGCGCGCGTGTGTGCGCGTGTGAGAGTGAATGTATGTATGTGCGTGCGTGCGTGCGTGCGTGCGTGCGTGCGTGCGTGCGTGCGTGCGTGCGTGCGTGCGTGCGTGCGTGCGTGCGTGCGCGTGTGTGTGTGTCTTCAGATTTGTATCTAATAAAACCTCTGATCTGAGTTGGCTTAGATGCAAACAACAATTAAAGGATGTTGCCTGTCTTCCAGAAAATTCCGCGATGCAAATTAAAACACCGGCATCCAGATCTGACCAAATTCAGGATCTATCGATATTCTGGAAACTTCTTGTGCAATTTAGCTCAAGCCTTAAAACATGAAAGGTCGTGACGTTCACTAGCTGCCTGCGCATTTGGTCAAGATCCTAAAAATCAGGAAGATCTGGGAAAATAGGGAAACTGGGAAATCTTTTTAAGTGTGACAATAAATTTGAAGGACAATGTTCTGTCATATTGAAACTTTCGGTGTTTAGTTTTAATGATATTTAAGCGAGCCTGTGGTATTATGAGTTTAGGCTGATGGTGCTTCACCTGAAAATAACTGTCCATAGTTTATTAACATTTGTTTCGTTTGATATTAATATTTTAGATACGACCGATGCTGCCCCGGCACCTCCAGCAGATGCCCCAGCAGCAGATGACCCACCAGCAGATGCTCCACCAGCAGCCGATGCCCCAGCGGACCCCCCAGTAGCGCGGGATGCCAAACAGAAGGAGGCAGCATCTGGTTCTGACAAAGAGAAATCTGGTACCGAACCCAAAAAGGACGCCAGGAAAAAGAAGAAATCGACGAATGGAAGTGGCGAACACAAACCATTAAATCCCGATGACGAGAAGAAAAAGGGTGGCGCGAAGGGCGGTGCGAAGGGCGGTGCGAAGGGAGGGGCAGTTGACGGTGGTGGTGGCGGTGGAGGTAGTCAGGGCGGCAGCCGAAGAAACAGTCGCAATTCAAACGACGCTGAAAATGGCACTGGCAACGGTGACAAAGGTTTGTGCTGAACAATCTTGATGGTGTTTCAAGGTTATTGCTATCTCGTTGCTAGGTATAATCTATGTCTTATACCGATCAAAGCTTAGGTTATACACATGTCACGGCATTATATAACAATATATGGATCCATTTCTAACTATGCCCCGCTCATGTCTGGGAATTCTACCTACACCCCGCCCATTTCTAGCTATAGCCCAACATTTCTAGCTATACCCCGCCCATTTCTAGCTATACCCCGCCCATTTCCAGCTACGCTCAACCACGTTGTGCGCGTGTTCCGATCGATTTATATACATTGAACCCTGACTTCCCAGAATCCCAGTAATTACACCAGGAAGCTGGTGAATATTCTGAAACTAATGGCAGTAACAGCGCCCAGTCAAATTAGTTTCAAAATATTCAGTGTTTGTTAAATAGTACATCAGTCAAAGACATGCAATTCGTACACTTGGCGAACAAGTCCATCGTCTTGACGGAGTATTCGCTGTCAATTATGATTGTAACGTCAGCCTATGTGTGACGTATTTGGGTATGACATCATATTCTTGGAACAGATCCGATCCATCCATTTTGTTGTTATTCTTCTATTTCAGAAAGGAATATTGTGACAACATACTTTGAATATTAATATTTTGGTTTTGAGATGAGACTGATGAAAGAGGCTGGAGACCAATAGGTCGGCTTTTGTACGATAACGATAATATTTATTTAATTTAGTGAAAGTCCAATGTGAGCCTGTAAGGTTGATACTGTGTATACGTTACGTGCGTACTCTGCACGGGGAGTGATAATATTTCAGCCGACCTATTTTCTTAAGAATTGGTGTAGTTTTGCTAGGAAGATAGTAAACAAAATCAAAATCTCTAATCTATTTTACTCTAGTTACTTGTAGGCCTACTATAAATTCACATTTTGGGAATTCAGGTTCGAAGTATATAAATTAATTCCAACATCCGGAAACAGTGGGCGGAGCTTAGCTAGAAATAAGTTCCTCCATTAGCGTTATATCGAAGCATTGACACAAATCAATCGGTCACCCGTTCTATAACGGGAAGCATGTCTACGGTTAAAGCTGGTCACAAAAGCAGATGACCGCTTAGTACAATGGCTAGGACAACCGGATTTTGGGACTAGCCGATGGGGCTTCATCAAGGATCTGATCTGTAATTTAAGTATCTGACGTAATAATCAAATACACACTTACTAGCTGACGTCACAAATCAAAAGGAAGCGTCCGTAAGTAAGCTTGAAATGTCCGGCAATAAAGTGTCCACATTGTATGTCTAATAAACATTCTGCTGAATCGTCTAAAACAAATTGAACCGGGAGCTGTTGCGGTCATTAGGCAGCAATAATTCACAGTCAAGTTAATTTCAGTATTTTCAACAGGTTACCTGCATAGTTATCTTAACATTTAAATTCTGGGATTTCAGGTTTCAAAGTTGCAAATCTATCGCAATACGCGTAAAAAGCAGGCGGAACTTACATAGAAATTGGCGGGGTAAAGATAGAACTATCTCGACATTAACCGTGGTATTCTGCTTTCCACAGATCCGCTATTGTCCAGCGAAAGGCAGACGAATGTGGTGTATCATACGATCTACAAAGTGGTCGCTTCTGACGAAAGTCCGGCAAAGCCATGCTTTGATATTTTCTGTGGAACAGGTAAGCATAATAATAATAATAATAATAATAATAATAATAATAATAATAATAATAATAATAATAATAATAATAATAATAATAATAATAATAACTAGAACACATTTACTGAAGTAACTGTAAATCTGCGATGACTGGGCATTAAGGAGTATTATAAGCCCTCTTCTCATATGATCATTGAACATGTCTGATGCTGATCTGATAAAAGGTCTAAGTGTTGTCACAGTTCAAAGATCCATAGTTGAAATTACCATAGTTTTACACAGGGTATGGAAAAGCTGATTTCTTGAAAACCGATAGCCTTAACCCTAAAGTATAAAATAATGTGTCCTGATTTGCTGTAGTGGAATTTTTACCAAAATCAAGGAAATGCCATTAAATGTCAAATAAAGGAGAAATTAATGAATTAAACGTAAATGGAGGCAATTCATGCAAAAATCCGATCAATTTTTGTTTTTGGCATGAATTACCTCCCTTTACCTGTTGAAGTTGAGTGTGTCAGTTCAATATGATGAATTTCGATTCTCATGACGGTTTGAAAGTGGCCCGTCCAAGGTCAAGGTCAATCAGGTGTCAAAGTTACCAATTTTAGGTTTTGGCATGAATTACCTCCCTTTACCTGTTGGAGTTGATTGAGGCAATTAAATCTGGTGAATTTCTATTGTTTCTGACTACCTGGGCCAAACAAAATTCATTAATTTCTCCTTTATTTGACATTTGATGGCCTTTTCCTTGATTTTGGGTCGAATGTGTGACTATGGATTCTGGAAGGATGTTAAGTTTCAACATGATCTGCGTAAACCTTAAGGGGAGTCTCTATCAGAACATCACTCTCATACATTTTCTTTGGGGCATTTTGGACACGAATAAGCAAATATTCCTCGGACATTATTAACTGGATCCAAAAGAAAAACAAAAACATCCCAGGCCCTAAGGTGTACTGAAAGTGTCTCAAGTTTGGAGGCTAGAAATCGCAAATAGTACTCAATGGACAATATGTGGGTATCAGATGCGGGTTAACATATGCTAGACGTATGTCAAGTTTCTCCATGATCTCCAAGAAACTCTAGGACGAGTTGCTGTCCGAATAGCACTCCCTTACATTTCCAATTGGACATTTCGGATAAGAAAACGTCGAATTCTCGGGAGCCATACACCAGATCCAATTTCTGTAGATGATCTATACATGTCTGGTGCGTACTCGAAATGTACCAAGTTTAGATATAATATTTCCAAAACTGGGTCATTTATCATCAAATCAATTTCCAATACATTCCCTATTGACATATTTGTCTACGATACAAAGACCTCAATATCTCATGAACCGTTTCGGATATCGGAGTTCTGTAAATGGTGTCTGAGAGGCAATTCCGCCCCGGATCAGCCGATCTAATTGCTGAAACAATCCGACCATAATCCCGTCATCTAGCAACAAATCATGGAAATATTGTTTAGTGTACAGATTTGCAATAATAGAATGTTAATATGTCCACTAACGATTTTATTTTAGTACGCAATAGTAGCCTCTGGTATCTAGGGATGTTAAAAATGTCAACCCTCTGACAGGGACAGAAGTAAAAATTCCCATGATGTCAAATAATTGTATTTATTCAGCATTTTCTCAAAAACTGGTCACTGAACCGAAAAGATTTTTTTGGCCAACTTGCGGGTCAACAGATCCTAGAAATAAGTTAGGTTTCAAGATGATCCGGAAAAAATCCTAGAAGCAGTCGCTGACCAAATATTGCTCCCATACATTCCCTATGGGACATGTTGAGAACGGAAATGCAGCGTTCTGAAAGGTTAACATGTTCGCTAACGATTTTATTTTATTAATCCATAGTAGTATAATGTATCTACGTATATCTCAATTATCAAGCATTTGACCAACCTAGAAATATGAAGTATCTTGATTCAAAAAATTGGGTTTATGGTAGATTTTCTCAAAAAACGGGTCACCGTACCCAAAAAATATTTTGGGTCACCATGTTGGTCAAGACATGGTAGACGTTTCTCCAGTTCCAAGATGATAGAGGCAAAACTCTAGGAGCAGTCAGTATCCGAATATTGCTCGCGTTTCCTATGGGGACATGGGGGGGGGGGACAAGGAAATGCAGAGTTCTGAATAGTTAACATGTTCGATAACGATATTATTTCACTAATCAAGAGTAGTATAATACATCTACGTATATGCCAAATTTCAACCATCTGACCACCCTAGAAATATAAAGTATCTTGATTCCAAAAAATACGGCTTATGCTAGATTTTCTCCAAATGTGTTCGCCATACCCGAAAAATAATTTGAGTGGAGATGCAGAGCGACACATGGTAGAAGTTTATGAAGGGTCAAGATGATTGAGGAAAAACTCTAGGAGTAGTCGCTGTCCGAATATTGCTCCCATACATTTCCTATGGGACTTTTTGCGCGCGGAAATGCGGATATCTCGGAAACCATACACCCGATTGAGTAGAAAAGTAATAGCAAACTAGATCCCAATGGATACTACAAGTTGACCATATTTGGAATTGATCCGTTCAAAACTGTGGGAGGAGAGAGTTTGCGAAATTCCTTGAGAATAATAATAATAATAATAATAATAATAATAATAATAATAATAATAATAATAATAATAATTATAATAATAATAATAATAATAATGTACCATATGCGGTAATTCACCTTTCCAGAGTATCAATCTTTCATCTGACGTATCTGACGTCATAATCAGTTAAGCGGTGTGTAGGATGACGTCATAATCATTACGTCATAAATTATTCTATATGGCCCGTCTTTAACTCTGAATAGTCCGACACGTTGTATGAATTATATGTGTCTACTATTTAATAAACATGCTGTTGAGCACGGGTAGCGACAGCGCCCTGTCAAATTAGTTTCAAAATATTTAACAGCTTACCTGTATAGTTTTCTGGGAATTGATAGTCAGGAACTTCAGAGATGAATCGATCCCAACACGAGCGAGGTGTGGGATGGAGATGAGCGGGGCTTAGCTAAAAATGGAAATGCCCATTAATTTAACCAGTTTATGGAGAATCCGGGCACATCCGGCCTCTGCTGTGGACTAGATTAATACCCATTTTCAGGCCGATTGAAGACTATTTTTTTTAATTTTGTCACTGGAATGACTGGCTTGATAACTAATCCAGTCATTCCAGTGGTAAATTTAAAAAAACCAATTTCTTGGCCCGCAAATGGACATTCGATAAGCAAGTATTTTGATTTTCTTGATCAAATTTAGTCATTAAAGGATAACCGGCTTTTGTGTACGATTGCACACCTTTACACCCACCATAACCTTGTTCAGAAGATCGTACACAACTATGCAAAGGTAGTTCGATAACAATCCATTCTAATGTACCTTTCCAGTTTTAGCCATGCTCCGACCATCTTTAGCTAACCTCCACCCACACCATGCTCGTGTTGGGATCGATCGATCTCTGAAATCCATGACTATCAATTTAAATAAAACTATACGGATAAGCTGTTAAATATGTTGAAACTAATTTGACCACAACAGCGCCCAGTCAAATTAGTTTCAAAATGTTCAACAGAATGTTTATTAAATGGTAAAGACATACAATTCGTACAACGTGTCGGACTATTAAGGGTTAAAGATTGATTATATCGAGTCATTCATGGCGTCATGATTATGACGTCATCATAAACGTCGCTTGGTAGATTACGATGTCATTTGACGTCATATTATGGATGCCAAACTTGGAAAGGTTCATTGTTCTCCATGTTTGAACCTGTAAGCTTTCTTTGAAACGTACTTAACATCTTAACAATCGACATGCCAGTTGTATTCGGACGTGAACAGACAAATATCTATCTAAGTGTAAATGTTTCAAATTATTATAATATTATCGACAGTATATAAAATTAGGCATACTTTCATTAGTCAACCGAACAATCGCCCCGATGTAAATCATTCTGAATCCTGGATCTATGAGAACTGTGTCCCCATTTCTTTTAGCCGAATACCTATCAAATCTCTCCGGCCACACTCACGACATATTGCTCTCAAGTTAGTTTCAATATGTTCAACAGCAACCTGATAGGTGTTTTTTTTAAATTGAGATATTACCTTTTCACAATTATTGGAACGAAATGATTGTGGATTCCCGTGACTTGCGACTTGACGGTCTTTTCAAATGTCTTAGCCATAAACTATATTTAGTTTATTTTTCCTTTGCCCAGTGTGTTGTCTCGTGATGACCTGCATGGCGACAGCCGTTCCAATCGCTATGATCGTTATGGGTAAGTGATACAAACAAAGCAATTATTCGCTAAAGTTATCGTGAGAGAATACTTTATGGACGCCAATGTTCTCTCAAATTTCTCTCAGGTTTATAATTTTAGTACCTGTTCTCTGGCTATGCGAACACGTATTGCAGACGAAAATAGCAATTTCCTTACTTTAGTATGAAAATTGTTTCAGTAGTAACTTTTCAACCATAGTCCTATCTTGGACTTCAAATGGACATTTCTCAAGACCTGTCTGGCCAATAACGGGTTAACGCTCAAGCCGGCCAAAATAGCTTCAGCAGTCAGCGGTCTTGAGACTTCCCATTGCGGGATAGGCGAAGACTATTTTATTAAATTATTTACCGCTGGCCTGTGTAACACCTTAATCAGCGAGTGATTCATCTTGTATAATCTGTAATAAATCATCTTTAGGCCTGTAGAGGAACATTAAATAAGCATCTTTTTATTTTCTTAACCAATCTAAGACTTTGCACGTGTACTGTAATATAGCATCCTTTTTACAGGCGCCATTAATGTCAATAACTGCGCAGCTGAACGATTCATTCCCATATACAATATAGTGGGTGGCTCTGTCGGTGTCCTGTCATTGCTCATCCATGCTGCATTCAACCTTCCGAGATATCGAACCCAGGGAAAGAAAGGAGCTCGATCAATACCCTACTTCCTGACATTCCTAAACGCGCTCGTGGGACTGTTCGCTGTGGCGTGGTTTATTGCAGGTAAATTGAGCTTGCGCACAAATTCTTTGCACGCGACTAAGCGCGCAGACATGAGCACATGCACGTACCTAAATGCATTACGCGCACATGCTTGGAGAATTGCGTATTATAGAACGGCTATGGCATGTCATATGCGTGATTCATGCAGAGAGAGAGACAGATGGGGGAAGTAGGGGGAAGGGAGGGAGAGAGAGAAGAGAGAGGGCGAGAGAGAGAGGAGAGAGAGAGAGAGGGAGGGGGAGAGAGGGAAGGAGCGAGGAGGAGAGAGGGAGAGAGGGAGAGAGAGAGAGAGAGAGAGAGAGAGAGAGAGAGAGAGAGAGAGGGAGAAGTTGAAACAGGATAGTTTATAATTTTATGATCTGGAATGCACTTCTTTATTTCCTTGTTAATAGTCAGATCTATGCTTGACAAGGAATACTGTTGTATGCACCTCACACGATTTAATTTTGGCCGTAATGCTAATGTATTAAACATTTGCAAGTATGAATTTAGATAAAATATGTGAGATAAAATGCATCGGCCATATCAGGTATATTTGCTCTTTGCGAGGCATTGTATTCATTCCATGCAAACTGCCAGAAAACAAAGTCCATCAATCCACCATGTAGTACTCATTGTATGGTCAAGCTGGCCAAATCCTGCCTCTACATTGGCCGTAACATAATATTATTTTTGGAAATTGGTCACTGGAATGCGTGGCCAGATGGCCGAGCCACCGATTCCAGTGATCAAATTTGAAAGATAGTCTTCCCTTGGCCAGGAAATTGGCATTAATTCCAGGCGCGCAGTCACACCACTACTTAAACATAAAATTGTTAATAGTGTATACTTTTAGAGACGTAGGCCGTGTTCTCACTAAAGACTTAGGCCGTGTTTCACTGAAGAGTTAATCGGGAATAACGTCATACCTCAATATTGCGTTATGCCCGGTTAAGTCTTTAGTGAGTACACGGCCTTAGAATTGTGTACTTTAATGATCCGGAATAAATGTTAACACATCATGATTTCATTCCATATACATTAATATAGTTTTTAGTTATTAAGTTGAATTACGGTTCAGGGTTGACAAATAATAAAAAATAAAAATTATATTAATTTACACTGAATGAAATCATTAGATTTATCGGTTCATTACATTGCGGGGTACAATTTAAGCTTCTAAAAATACATAATTTTAACAATTTTATGTTCAAACGTTTTTAGTGTGAATGTTCCTCTTTAAGCAAAGCTCTCAATTTCCGTGATTAATCATTACCATAAGAGGTTAAACCTACCCACGTGTCTTCTATGGAGGTGACGCTCTGCAAGTCGTATAACGTTCCCTAGCTATGAACAGTTATTCAACCCAATATTTGACAACGGCTGGCTACCTGAAACTTAGCTCATAGGAAAAATAATACACATATACAAGAAAAAGAGGGATGGGCAGATGCGTCCAATAACCTTATTAAGTTCCATTTGAAAACTATTCACTACAATACTGAACACCAGATTAAATGTGTATGCTTTAAAACACGAGACTCGAATGCGCAAAACGGATTTAGAAACGGCAGATCAACCCTGGACAATATATTTTCACTACATTTACTACAACAACTACTATTTTCTGAAAATAAAAAATTATACTGTTGCTTTATTGACGCTAAACAGGCCTTCGATAGAGTCTTGGGAAATCGACTCTGGGGAGGGGGGGGGGGGGGAGGGAATTGAAAAGAAAGGACGTTCAGGAAACTGTTTTAATGTCATCCACCATATGTATAAATCAATAAAGTCACCTGTTTCTCATAATTCAGCTGAATCAAAAATATTTCATCGTAAAATTTATGTAAGACAAGAAGAAAATTTATTTCTTTTCTTTTTTTCAATATACTTAAATGACCTGGAAAGCTATTTGGAAGAAAGTTATATTCTAGGACTGGTATCAATCGGTGAATTGGCTGATGATTTACACCCATACTTATATTTAACCGCGCTCTTGTGTGCTGATGACACTATAATAATGGCGGAATCTCCAAAATGCTTTAGACACATTCCACGATTACTGTAATAAATGGAAATTTAATGAGTCTAAAACAAAAATTAAAATGTTTCAAAAACGCAAAAACACCAATCAACCACAATTCCAAATTGAGCGTCATGACATTGAAATAGTTGATTAATATCTATTCCTAGGGGTCCTTTTCAAATATAACCGTAATTTGTTCTCACGTAGAAAACGTAACTTGAAACAAAGAATAAAGGCAATGGCCGCCCTTATACAAAAAGACTAAATGAAACAATGTACAAATGGACCGTTACATTTTGTCTATGCCCGCCCAGCTCTAACTAAGTTCCACCCACACCTCGCTCGTGTTGGGATCGATCGATCTCTGAACTCTCTGACTATCAATTTCCAGAAAACTATACAGGTTAGCTATTGAATATTTTGGAACTAATTTTACTGGGCGCTGTTGCTGGCCGTGCTCAACAGCGTGTTTATTAAATAGTAGAGACATAAAATTCGTACAACGTGTCGGACTATTAAGAGCTAAAGACGGGTCAAATAGAAGCATCTATGACGTAATGATTATGACGTCATCCTACATGTCACTTAGCTGATTATGACGTGATATGACATCAGATGATAGATGGATACTCTGGAAAGGTGAATTGACTTACAATGTACACTTCATTACTTTACGGTCTCACTAGTCATACTATACGCATCTGGAATTGGGCGGAAGGTGTGTGTGGAGGGAGGGGGTGGGGGGGGGAGGGGGATGGGTGGCGAGAACACAGATCTGCTCGAGACTTGCCAAATAACATTTTACCAAATTCTTTTGCACATGAAAAAGAGTACACCAAATATTATGATCTATATCGAACTAGGAAAATACCCCTACACATAAAGATACAATGCAAATATGATTCGATTCTGGGCTGACATAGTCAACGCGGGATACCGAAACCTGTCATCGATACTATATTATATTAGTCTACACTATGCGGAAAAACAGAATGCACAGCTAAATGGACGATAAAGGCAATCCTAACATTAACAGGATATGCCGAGTCATTTGAGAAAGACAACATGAATAAAACACACTTAACTAAACAGGTAAAAATAGAAAATCAATCTAATAAGAAGTGTAGAACTGACATCAGCTAGCTAAGCCGGTTACCATTGTATAAACAAATAAAAGACGATGCAAATTTGGAAAGGTAATTTACAATTCTGCCCCACCGCGATGCTATAACGTTATGTCATTTTAGAACGCTAAACCACAAATTAGCTATTGAGAGGGTGGGGTGGGTGTGGGGGTGGGGTGGGGGTGGACGGGAAGCGAAAGAAGCGAACGCCTGTGTGATATATGTAACAGCGATGAATTGCACTTTCTTTTTGCACGTCCCAACTATAATACAGAAAGGTAAAAATATATCACTGAGTACTACACTAACAATTACCTAATAGAAAAAAACAAAAGGGTATCTTTCAATATCCAACAGACCTGTGATAATAAACCTGTAAATACATTAAATCAATGCGAAGAAAAGGGTTATAACTCGTGATTTCGAACCTCATAAAATTATGCCTGCTTTATTTAAATTCTGGCTCCATTATACTTATTTTTAAACAATGCTAATGTAATAACTAACTGTACATAGAATTAATGACAAATATTTTAATTCTCTGTTATATCATACTAATGTTATAATACCAACAAATATTAAATAATTGATTTATATCTACCGCCAAAATGTGAATTGTAAAATACTTTCTCTCATATGCTTTATGAAGCCTGTGTGAATAAAACGTGAACATGAACATGATTCTCTTGCTAGAAGACAAAGTGCCATGTATTCTTTCACCCCATAATTCAACTTTCCAGAGTTTCCAGCTATCATCTGACGCCATATGACGTCATAATCCGATAAGCGACGTGTAGGATAACGTCATAATCAATACGTCATAAGTGATTATATTTGGCCCGTCTTTAACGCTTAATAGTCCGACACGTTGTACTAATTGTATGTCTCTACTATTTAATAAACATGCTGTTGAATATTTTGAAACTAATTTGACTGGATGCTGTCAATTTCCAGAAAGCTATATAGGTAAGCTATTGAATATTCTGAAACTAATTTGACTGGATGCTGCCATATGCAGAAAGAGCGCTCAGTCAAATTAGTTTCAAAACATTCAACAGCTTACCTATATAGTTTTCTGGAAATTGATAGTTAGGGAGTTCAGAGATCGATGGATTCCAACACAAGCGGGGTGTGGGTGGAGCTTAGCTAGAGATGGGCATTGTCATTGTTACACTTATATTTTCAGGGACTATCTGGGTGTATGGCACTAAAGGAGAGTGGGCAGACACCACTACTGACCCGGATGGTAAGCCGTACTGCGATCCCAGTCTGTACTACTTTTCATTCTGGCTGATGACCATTATTTATGTGATATGTGGATGTGTCCTGGCAGCCTCGTTATTAATGTGTCTCATCACCGGCTGTATGGTTGTCTGTTGCGATAAATAAATTAAGTAGGCCCTACACTAAGCATTCATGGACGCTTCAACTGGTGAATGGTAGTTAACAATCGGTGACTCTGTGCTAGTCAAATGTAGTGTTTTAGAAAGAGATTGTCTGAAAATTACATGTTTGACTGACATATATTCAACTATTGTGAACTATTGTTACCTGGCGAACGCCTGCTGAGTTTTCGATGATATCGACATGTACAATAAATCAACGAGGACAGTAAATCTGAAATGTTTGAAATATTTTCAACTTTCAGAACCTTTGAAATCGAGAGATAGAATTGCAAAAAAAGTAATTTATAGTTTAATAAAGATTATTTTGAATATTTGAAACTAATTGAAATGGGGGCTGTTGCTGCTAAGCCAGCAACAGATTCCGTCGAATTAATTTCAGAATAACTAATTTAACAGCTTACCCGCGTAGTTACCTATACCTGGCTATTCAGGTTTCAAAGGTTACAGTGGCTTGCCGCGCTGCTGTGTCAAAACGCCATCGTTATCTTTTGGCTCTGTACATTAAATGGCTAGTGTTAACCCTTTAGTGACTAAATTTGGCCAAGATTTCAAATACTTGCTTATTGATTGTCAATTTACATGCCAAGACTCGAGTAATTTGTTTAATTAACCCCTGGTATGGCTGGCTCGGATATCGAGCAAGTCATCCCAGTGGTAGAATTTCAAAATACCCTTCTATTGGCCTGCAAACAGACACGGCAAAGTCCGGCTTTGGTCGGCTTCGCCATGAAAGGTCGCCAGACAATGCATTGAGAAAACCTTATCTGCGTGACGTTCTCTAGAGTTAGAAACGGTCGAACTTTGAATTCCCAAAATCCCAATATCAAGCTAAGTATACAGGTACGCTGTTGAATGTTTTGAAACTAATTTAACTGAGTGCTGTCGATTCTTTTGGCAGCAACAGCGCCCAGTCAGAAATAGTTTCAAAATAATTAACAGCGTACTTTTATAGTTACCGTGATATTAGGATGCTGGGAACTCAGAATTCAATGTATGAAAATTGATCCCGACACACGAAAAGCGTGGGCAGAGATTAGCTATAAATGGGCGGGGCATAGCTATAAATGGGCGGGGCATAGCTAAAAATGGGCGGTGCATAGCTAGAAATGGATCACTCTAATAACCATGACAATTCACCTTTCCACAGTGTCCATCTATCATTTGACGTCATATGACGTCATAATCAGCTAAGCGGCGTATAGGATTACGTCACAATCATTACGTCATAAATGATTCTGTTTGGCCCGTCATTAACGCTTAATAGTCCGACACGCTGTACGAAGTGTATGTCTCTACTATTTAATACATATTCAGTTGGATATTTTGAAACTAATTTGACTGGGCGATGTTGCTGCCAACAGTCAAATTAGTTACAAAATATTCAACAACTTAACTGTATAGTTTTCAGGAAATTGATAGTCAGGGCATTCGGGAATCGGTCAATGCCAACATGGCGACGTGTGGGTGGAGCTTAGCTAGTAATGGGCGGGGCATAGCTAAAACTGAAACGGTCAATTGAAATTCAATAGCGTTGTCCTCATCAGACTGAGCTGCTCTACCTCTAACTAAAAGTGTATAAATATATTTTTTGCAATTTCTGTCAAATCACATTGAAGTCCAACTAAGTTGTAATTGATTATCAGGTCTCCAATGAACAATAGAAAAACTGGACTTCTTTTGCTCTGCATCACTAAGGATTAAAAATTACGTGTATATTCTTTGCGATATAAAATATTTTTTTGAACATTTTGAAATTAATTTGACTATGGAAGCAACAGTTTCTAGTCAAATTAATTTCAAAACTGTCAAAAGTGTTCCTGTATGGTAGCGTTGAAAACGAGAGAAGGTGAATTCATTATAAGCAGCTATTAGCATCAGAGATGCGTTTCCTTCTCTGAGTAAGTAACCTGGTTATTGTAGCTGGGAAATGATAATTGTTTGTCATTGTAGGTATAGATGTGTAAATTTGTTCGCGGTTATATTTGTTTCAAAGCGCACTGTATTTTATATAAATATAGATATTATATGCACTGTCGCTATCCCCGGTGACCTGATCAATCGATACAATTGATCTGAACCTCTTATTCTAGATCTACTTGTCTTGTATTTCTATTTCTTTTCCCACTAAATATTGTAAATAATAATATCGATCGATAATCGTATTGTGATAAACTGACCAGTATTTTGTTGTACATATTTCTAGGACACTATGTAATGTAGGGATCCGCTCTGCTAGTTAGATATATGACGTCATACTCGATTACGTCACTGGTTAGCTGACGTCCAAACATAATGACGTATAGTTCCGTCATGGAAATCGAAAAGTCCATGACGGGATTATAAATTGTATGTTTTGATATAAATTTACAATTTAAAAAACAGTCATTTTAAAGTAATTTCACAGAACGATATGGCTGCCATATGCGGCAACAGCACCAAGTCAAATTGCTTTCAAAATTTCAACAGTTTACTTCTATAGTTACATTTAAATTCAGACACTGAGAATCCAGGTTTCAAGGTTTCAAATCGATTCCAACACGCATAAAATGTAGGCGGAGCATAGCTGGAAATGGGCGGATCATAGCTAGAAATGGATCCCTTTATTTATTTACTGTATCTAATAAAAGCACAAAACCGTGATTATGCAACATATAAACCTGCCAGACGAGTCTGGCTTTCAAAAGGGAAAACGTTTCGAAATGTTTGTCTAAATCTACAAACTATTGGATTAATTACGTCATATAATTTTACAAATCGAAAAAAGACGATTTTGCTCTGGAACGTTGTCCCTTTTGAACACGAGGCAGGTGTAAATTTAGCTCTTAATGGCCAATCTTCCGTGATTAACCTATTAACCTCAATATAATATATCAATACATAATGGTTTGTGATACAGGTATGCATCCGTCACATCCATCAATGTTCACTGCAAGTGACGTTAGTCAATAACTTCTTCATGTTTTAACAAGCAGACTCAAATATCCAGATTCCTCACAAAACACATTGTACCATTAAGCGAGAATAGGATTAACCCTACAATGGCTAAATTTCGTCCAGAGCATCACAATATTTGACTGTTGAATGCCCATTTGCTGGTCAAGAGAAAACTATTTTTGAAAATTTACCAGTGGTAAATTTTCAAAAATAGTCTTCTTTTGACCAGCAAATGAACATTCCTCAAGACCACTGCAGCGGTCGGATTTGACCTGCTCCGCCATGAAAGGGTTATCCGATGTTCACGTAGTCAGCGTCAAGTTCTGACAGAACGTATTGTCGGATAGATAAACTAACAGCTGTACATGGATCATTATTATTACTTATAAAATTCATTAAATCCTTTCTCAAAATGGTAATAGCCACAAATAACTGCCTACAATATGCCAAACCTCTTTAAATAACCATATTTGTACCAAAATGTACCTATTAAAGGGACAAATCCACACTGTTCGAAAATGAAATTTCTAAAATTATATACTTCTAGAGACTTAACTTATGTACCTCACTGTAATGAAACTAATTAAAGGTGGACATTCACACTAAATGCTTGAAAATAAAATTGTTAAGATCTTATACTTTTAGCGGCTTAAATTGTCTACCTCGATGTAGTAAAACGAAATAAATCTTGGGATTTGATGATTTCATCGCGTATAAATTAATGTAGTTTTAAGTTTTGAATTTGAATTAGGGACACGCGTCCCTAATTCAACTTCACAACTAAAAATTATATTAATTTATATGGAATCAAATCACCACATGCTAAGGTTTATTTCGTTTCATTACATCGAGGTAGACAATTTAAGCGTCTAAAAGTAGAGAATTTTAATAATTTTATTTACAAGTATTTTGGTGTGAATATGTGCCTTTAAGAGCCGGGTGTTTATTCCTATAAATTACGTGTGATAGGGATTATATCTAGGCGTCTTGACCCTATCACGACGAAGCCGACCAAAACCGGCCTTTGCAGTGGTCTTAAGGAATGTCCATTTGAAGGCCAAGAGAACGCTATTTTTGAAATTTTACCACTGAAATGACTGGCTCGATAACCGAGCCAGTCATTTCAGTGGTGAATTTTCAAAATAGTCTTCTATTGGGCTGCAAATCGACAGTCAATGCGCAGATATTTAGATTTTCTTGACCAGATTTGATCATTAAAGGGTTAACATTGTGGTTCGTTAAGACAGGTTGTCTTCAGCACAGGTGTGTGTAGGCTTCATTGAAAGGTAAACGTATACAACTGAGTATTTCGTCAATCGCAGTTTCAGTATTTAATCCGACACTTCAACCCATCCACCAGACTATTCTGACATAGAGGTGGTCTTTCAGAATTCAGCATGAGATTATGACAGAACGAATCCGTTAAGAATAAGTAATTTAGATTTTAGTTTGTTTACCCTGTATTGAAATATATGTTCACAATTATGTGGTGTTTTTGAGAGATTGTATGTTAAATAAACAGCGTATTTTAATTCCTGTGTTGTTTTAATCTTTAAACTCAGGTGCATATTCACAACAAAATGCTTGAGAATAAAATTGTTAAAATTGTATACATTTAGAGCCTTAAATTGTGTGATTACATGTAAAGAAACGAAAAAAAATCTTAACATATGGCGATTAAATTACGTATAAATTAATATAATTTTTTATAAGTTGTGATATTGAATTAGAGTCCCTATTTCAACAACACATCTAAAATTATATTAGTTTATATGAAATAAAATCATCATATGTTAAGATTTAATTCGTTTAATTACAACGAGATACACATTTTAAGCCTCTGAAAATATACAATTTTAACAATTTTACTTTCAAACATTTTCCTGTGATTATGCACATTTAAAATACAACATCTGCTAGAGAGGCAGTCGACGGGACAACGTATTAAAGTGATAGATTTACAAAGATATTATGCTATTGTTAGGAGAGTAGAGCTTGTTAATCATTGTATTGAAATATTATACGTTGACACTTACGATGAACGATACCCGGCTGTCCTTGCCAACATCAATGGACACAGGTGCACGCGGACTGATCGAAGCGATATCTATATCAAGACCAGATAGTAGTGATGCAGCTGAGGTTAAAGCTGGGCTAGCAACATAGTACAAGATACAGCTGAGGTTAAAGCTGGGCTAGCAACATAGTACAAGATACAGCTGAGGTTAAAGCTGGGCTAGCAACATAGTACAAGATACAGCTGAGGTTAAAGCTGGGCTAGCAACATAGTACAAGATACAGCTGAGGTTAAAGCTGGGCTAGCAACATAGTACAAGATACAGCTGAGGTTAAAGCTGGGCTAGCAACATAGTACAAGATGCAGCTGAGGTTAAAGCTGGGCTAGCAACATAGTACAAGATACAGTTGAACGGACCATTAGGGTGAAAACTTGTTTATCTTGTGCTGATTCAGTCACACATATGCATCGTGAAAGCACTACAGGTAGCCCTCACATTGAATAATGTCTAATTCTGCAGTTTCTAGACATATATGGCAGGTAAAATCTTCCTCATTCTGAGGGCCAGGCACTGAATCATGTGCTATTTGAAATATTCCTTAGATCTGTAATCAGAGAGATTGTTATCAGTATTCTTTAGGAGCTGAAATGGTTGAGTAGAGTAGGCCCTGCAATCTTGAATAGTTTGTTTTATGCTTTTGTTAAGGAACTGGATTTCATGTTTATTTTCCTTGAGTTTTTTTTAGAATTTGATTGGACATTCTTTCAACAATGAGATGAACTTCGTTTGCCATTGACCAGAATTGGAGAATTGGAGTTGATAGTAGGCCTACATTTGTTAATCTTGCCCTGTGAATCGTCTTTTCTCTTGTTCTTGAGATGAATTACCTGGGCCACAGGGACATTGTTAGAATCAATAATATCCTTAACTTCGGCAGAACAGGGGAGATTGGGATCCTTCGTTAGATAACTAACATATATGTGGATCTCCTTCCCTAAGATTTCAAATGGGGCCGTGCTACATTCAATGAAGAAGTTACCGCCCAGTTTCATCTGATATTCCACCAGAGACCTGTCACATGCTTCCACCATTTCTCCAGAGCTTTGGATTTATTTCGAGTGTAGGCTCACTGCTCTGATAGATGCTGGTGATGGGTGTATGTTATAGGATTTGGTTGGCGGCTCCATGCTTCTGCGGAGGGCTAATCATGTCTATGGCCTCATTGCTATCTTGGCTATAATGAATGTGGGATACGGTAAGAATTTCAGAATGTCACTTTTGTCATGTTGATTTCAATCAATCCCATTCCTGGAGCTGTTTCTCGTGGAAAGCGATCAATTCAAAATCTTTGGCTCCACAGCTAATTCTAGCAGAAGAATCTGTTTTGCGAGACAACAAGAGAGAAACTAGAAAAACGAAGCGTCTCGATTGTTTATTCTTCACATCACTTTTAAGATTCATGAAATCTTCCAACAAATGCAAATATTAGAATTGCAGTGAAATGACTTTCTTAAAATATAAATCCCATACCCGCTATCAAGTCTGTTTGAACGTTTTATTCTGATGGCAGAAAACAATGAAATAGTGGGGTTGTTTCAATACAGCTGACGATACCTTGCTATTTTGAAACTAATAAACTAACTTGTTTCAGGTGTTTAAGTGTGAAATGGTTAATAATACGTATAACAGAAAACAAACAAATAGCTTTAAAACATTTTATAAATCTTTTAATCAGCTATGCGCATTTATAGTCAAATACAAAACATCCTTGACACGTGTGACAATTACCAAGATAGAATGGACCATTCCAGTGTATTCACCAATAATATGACGCCATAACCAAGTACGTGACGTGTAGGCTGACGTCATAATCAACTGATTGTATGTCTTTACTATTTAATAAACATGCTGGTGAATATTTTGAAACTAATTTGATTGGACGTGTTACTGCCATATGCAGCAACACCACCCAGTTAAATTAGTTTCAAAATATTCAACAGCTGCCCTGTATAATTTTCTGTAAATTAAGATTCAAGAGGGTGCAATGATCGATCGAGTACAACACGGTCAACGTGTGCGTGTTGCTTAGCTAGAGATATGTGGGGAATAGCTAAAACTGGATCCCTCCATTGCATACCATAGCAAATGTGTACGAGGCGACGCTTCTTTAATGACCACTGGTTGATGGAGAATCCGGTGTCATGTATAAACCTGTTTTCATGTAATACAATCTGTTCTCTAAGCGTGATGTTATTATCTGCCTTTAACCCTTTCCCGACGAAGCCGGCCAAAAACCGCCTCTGTAGTGGTCTTTGGGAATGTGCATTTACAGGCCAAGAGAAGAATTTTTGAAAATTTACCATTGGAATGACTGGCTCGATAACAGAGCCAGTCATTTCAGTGATAACTTTTCTAAAATAGTCATATCGTGGACTGCAAATGGACATTCTAGAAATAAATATTTTACATTTTTGACCAAATTTAGTCATTAAAGGGTTAACAGGTGCCCTACAGAACGGTGATGTTTTATTAATGGCCTGAGGCTCACCAGATAGATATTAATAATACATATTTTGAGATATGCTGAAGGTTATTTATTAACTTAAATTGCAGATTGGTGTTGACATGAAAATAAAGTTGCATTGTTATTTCTGTTTTCCGATGAAGACGACACATGAAAATGCGGGTGCCCTTCAAAACGCTGGTGACAATTTGGCTTAAACGTGATTTATTTTTGTTCAGCTGGAAGCACGATACGACTTAGAGTCTTATGCCCGTGTCTACCATACACATACAGATTATACAAAAGCTTTTTACAACAAAATGGCGGACAATCATAATAGCTTAATTAATTGTAGTCTATTAGTGTGCATAAGTGTGTGAATGTTGAGTGTGAGGTGGGGGAGAGTAGGAAGAAAGACCGAGAGAGAGAGAGAGAGAAAGAGATAGAGAGAGAGAGAGAGAGAGAGAGAGAGAGAGAGAGAGAGAGAGATGGAGGAGGGGAGAGAGGGTGAGAGATAAAGAGAGAGAGAGAGAGAGAGAGAGAGAGAGAGAGAGAGAAAGAGAGAGAGAGAGAGAGAGAGAGAGAGAGAGAGATAGAGAGAGAGAGAGAGAGGTGGAGGAGGGGAGAGAGGGTGAGAGAGAGAGAGAGAGAGAGATAGAGAGAGAGAGAGAGAAAGAGAGAGAGAGAGAGAGAGAGAGAGGTGGAGGAGGGGAGAGAGGGTGAGAGAGAGAGAGAGAGAGATAGAGAGAGAGAGAGAGAGAAAGAGAGAGAGCGAGAGAGAGAGAGAGAGAGAGAGAGAGAGAGAGAGAGAGAGAGAGAGAGAGCGAGGAATAAGATCAAATGGAAGAATAGCGGAGGTGAGCTCTAGGTGCTGCCTTCGCCCCGACCTGTACGTGTTGGGCTGCTGTCCTTTTACCCCGTAAACTATAAGTTCGCAAACGGGAAGCTACTGAAAGCGGTTGGTGTTAGTTATATATTGATATACCGTATTACAGAGCAGTTTATTCATTTCCAAGTTGGCAGTGTAAGTCACATATAGAAGCTGGTTGACCGTAAGATTAGCAAGAGAAATATCGTCAAAGGCAAGCTGATTTTGGAAAACGAGTCTTTGCTCGTTAAAAACAATTTAACCAATACTATTGAGGAAACATAACAAATAAACACAACAGTTTGCATCGCTCAATATTTTGAAACATCACTGCTGCAGCATAAATGATTTTGTATGTCTCACTTAGACAGAATCTATGTGTGCATACTGGTCATTAGTGTCCATCAAACCTCGTGTGTGTGTGTGTGTGTGTGTGTGTGTGTGTGTGTGTGTGTGTGTGTGTGTGTGTGTGTGTGTGTGTGTGTGTGTGTGTGTGTGTGTGTGTGTGTGTGTGTGTGTGTGTGTGTGTGTGTGTGTGTGTGTGTGTGTGTGTGTGTGTGTGTGTGTGTGTGTGTGTGTGTGTGTATGCGAGGGATCTGTTATTAGATACAAAAATGACGGAACTGATTTATGAAGCCTAAGTATTTAAAAACGCCGACCCAGGTATTTACATAGTTACCTATGCATACCTGCCAGTCTGCAAACTTCCGTCAAACCTCCTATGTGTGAGTGAGTGAGTGAGTGAGTGAGTGAGTGAGTGAGTGAGTGTGTGAGTGAGTGAGTGAGTGAGTGAGTGAGTGAGTGGGTGGGTGGGTGGGTGGGTGGGTGGGTGGGTGGGTGAGTGAGTGAGTGTGTTATGCTTTTTTGTTTATTCCGAACGGGTGCATCGTTTTGAGTTCTTTGATCCAGTAGTGTTCTCTGTTTAATCTTAGTTTTTTGTTATCTGTAAAAATTCTTTCAATTGGTCTTATCGTGATGTCTTTCATAGAATGTCTTGGATGGTTGAAATGCCATGAGATTCTCGTGTCTGTTTGGTGTCGGATTGCATGGATATGTTGTGTGAGTCGTTTGCTGAGTGTTTGACTTGTTTCTCCTATGTATTGAGAGCTGCATTGTTTGCATTCTATGAGGTAAATAATGTTGGTGGTATTGCAGCTCATTTGTGTGTTGATTTTGTAGTCTTTACCAGTGACGAAACTGGTGAATTTGTCAGCAGTGTTCATGTATTGTTTGCATGTGATGCAATTGTTGTTGTTGCATTGTCGGAGTGTCCCTACTATGTCGTGAGTGTCATTTGGTGTCGGTACGATCTTATTGTTAGCATCTGGATTTTTTATTTTAATTAGGCTAGAGTGGACTAGGTGGTCCCTAATGCTTTTATTTTTCTTGAATGCTACTACTGGGTAGTTGGGAAAAATTGGTGCTAAGATTGGTGAAGACAAGATGTACTTTTCCCAGTAGGTTCGAATGGATTTGCCTATGTGTTCTAATGATGGGTGGTATTGTAGTATGCAAGCTGGCATAGGCTGTTTTTGTGTGGCTTGTTTGTAAAGAATGTCTTCTCTCTGTGTGTTCTCGGTTTTTTCTATGATGGCTTTAATTTCTGTCTCTTTGTATCCCCGGTGGATGAATGCATCTGTGAGTTCCTGTGTGCGTTGTTTTAATGTAGTAGGATCTGTGATGATGCGTTTGTATCTTAATGCTTGGCTGTAGATTATGGAATGTTTTGTGTTTTTAGGGTGGCTTGATTGTTTGTGAAGATACTGTTGTTTGTCTGTAGGTTTTCTGTATAGGTCCAATTTAAGTTTGTTATCTTCTTTGTATACCATTGTGTCCAAAAATGGGATTTTTTTCCGTTGAATATTCCAAGTCAAATTTTATTGTGGGATGCTCTTTATTCATGTGTGCGTGAAATTCAAGTAGTTCGTTCTCACTGGTGTTCCAAATGAAAAATATGTCATCTATGTATCTAACTAAGTGAGATGGAGTGCTGCCCATCCATGTTGATAACATTCTGCTTACTATGGTGTACACGTAAATGTTAGCATATTTGACAGCAAACTTGGCTCCCATGGCTGTTCCATGTGTTTGTATGTAGTAGTCTTCATTGAATTGGAAGCTGTTTTTTGTAAGAATGTATCTCATTATTTGGGCCAATTCGTCTGGGTAGATGTGTGCAGGTGTGTGGTTATTGTTGTTTGTGTTTGTTTTTTCAAGTGTATGTCTGTAATGTTCTGTGACAATCTGTATGCCTTCTTCGTGTGGGATGTTTGTGTATAGTGATCTGACATCCATTGTGCATAGGATTGAGCCAGCATCCACTGTAGTGTTTTCTATATGTTGGATGAATGCAGTGGTGTCTCGTAGTAGATTTGGGATATCATTTTCCGTGTCTTTTAGTAGGTGGTCTGTGAATTCATTAATGCGTGACGTGGGGCCATCGCAGTTGGATACAATCGGGCGTCCGGGTGGAGGTATTTTGCCTTTGTGTATCTTAGGGTTAATGTAGATGCGCGGAGTTCTGACTTTGAATTCGGTGAGATATCTGTGTGTCTGTCCTGTGATGGCTCCGGTGATTAGAAGTTCGTTAATGTATGCATCTATGGTGTCTTTATATTCTAAAGTGGGATTTTCACTGAGTTTGGTGTAGTATGCGACATCTGTAAGTTGTCTGTGTACTTCTGCAATGTAGTCTGTTTTGTTGAGAATGACTATTGCGGAGCCTTTGTCTGCTGGTCTGATGTCTATGTTTGTGTTATTAGCTAATGTTTTGAGGGCTGTTTTCTCATGGTGTGTGATGTTGGATCGTGGTGACTTGTCGGGTGGTTTGGTGATAAGCTTGGTGAGTGATGACCGGAGTTTGTTGATGGCATTGGGTGTTGTGCTTGGTCTCCATTCTGAGGGTAGTTTGAATTTGGATGGTGCTGTGGGTTTTTCAAGGTTGTTGCTGTAAAAGTAGTATTTGCATTCTAACTTCCTGATGAATTGATCTATGCAATGTATTTGTGTGTCTGGTGATATGTGGTGTGGTGTGGGTACAAATGAAAGGCCTTTGTTTAGAACGGAATTTTCTGTTTTGGTAAGTTTGTGGTTGGACAGGTTAACGACAATATCTGGTGTTGTTTTTTGTTTGTTGATGATGCGTTGTTTTCTGCGTTTTTGTAGTTGTGTACCTGATGTTAAACGTCTAATTGGCCGATTATTTCTAAGAGTAGTTTTTTCACATTTTCGTTTTTGGATTGTTTTATGGCTTCGGCATATGATTTGGTTTGTGGTGTGCTTGTACTTGTCTGTGATGTTGTTTGGATGGGTTGGGTTCTGGGTTGGTGTGTTGAGTGTGTGATAGGTTGTGTTCTGGGAAGGTACATCTGCTCTCTTGGTGGTGATGGATGTGCGTGGTGGATGGGAGGTGGTTGTCTTGAGTAGGGTATTATAAAGTGTCGGTTGTTTGTGTAGTGGCGGTTGGTTTGTGATGTTTGTTTTGGTCCAACTTGCCCTGGTTTGAAGGTGGTTTGTGGTGAATGTGGTTTGTTCTGTATGTGTGGTGCTCCCCCGTTTTTTGGCAGGGGAAGTGGGTTACTCCTCGGTTGTCTCTCTGTGTTGATCTGTGGTTGCTGTTTGAGCTGTGTAGGTCTAAACCATTGAGTTGTGGTTTGGTTGTTCTGTGGTGTTTGTGGTCTTGTGTATGTATGTGGGTTTTGCTGTGTGTGTTGTCTTTGTGCTGGTTGAGGTGTTGGCAACAGCGGTGGTCTGTGGCGTCTCTCTGTTGGTGCGTGTTGTGCTGGGTGTACTTGCTTCTGCGTGTGGTTTATTTGATGTTGTAGATCCATCAAAGGCGGGATGTTTGCCTTTCGCATGACCGGGTTTTGTGTGCTTTGTTTGTGTGTGTCATTGTGTGTCCTGTTTGTGTTTGTTGTGTGTGTCTTTATGCTGGTTGTGGCGAACTTAGCAGCTATCCTGTGTGCCTTAGCAACAGCTCTGTCCGCTTCGTTTGTGTGTGAGTCTAACAGATTCCCTTCAATTATGTGTGCTTGCTGTTTGTGGTAGTGTAGTTTTTTGTAGTAATGTTCTAGGATTGCGTGTTGGATGCTGTTAGCCGCGGCTTTTAAGATCGAGTCGATCTCTGCAGTGGTTTCTGTGTTGGGGTCTACGATGGCTAGTGCTATGTCTGACTTAACGATATGTGTGTTGTTCTTGATGGCATGTTCTATGTTCTGTATGTGGTGCTGCAGTTGTTCTGTTTTGTATAGGGATTTGTATAGTTGCTGAAATGTTTTTTCGTGCTGTTGGTTGACAGGGTGCTCTAAATCGTCTTTGCTGAAGATTGGTGGTAGGCGTGTCTGTGTTTCTGCATCCATGTGTGCTTTTGTTGTTAATGTGGTGGTGTTAGTAGTGGCGGCAGAGGTGGCCGATTGTTGTGGTGGTGGTGGTGACGGCGGGGTGGTTGCTGTTGGGTTGTGCGTTGTAGTTGTGTGTTCTTCTGTAGGGTTGACTGATTGTGTGGTTTGTATTGGTGTGGGTGTGGACTTTGGGTGTAACTCTGTCTGGCTCCTGGTCTGTGGCCTGTTATCCTCTGGATTCATAGTGGACAGGTGCGTGCGCGCGCGCGTGTGTGCGTGTGCGTGTGCGTGTGCGTGTGTGTGTGTGTGTGTGTGTGTGTGTGTGTGTGTGTGTGCGCGCTTGTGAGTGTGTGTGGTTAAAAACAAGATTGGAAGATATGGTGTCTGTTTACGAAGATATATTATATTGTAAGCAAAACAAACACATTATTACAGTATATATATTACAATAAAAACTTACGTTTGTTGATTTCTGTTGGAGGCCATATTTCCTAGATTATTTGCACTAAAACACTAAAGTGGCTAAGCTATTATGAAACACTAATCTGGCAAAACTGTTATAAAACACTAATCTGGCTTAAACTTTTGTCAAAACTTATAATAAGGTGGTCCTAAAGTGGCTAAGCTATTATAAAACACTAATCTGGCAAAACTATTATAAAAACACTAATCTGGCTAAACTATTATCAAAACTTATAATAAGGTGGTCCTTAGGATCCTTTCGGCTGTTGTTACCTTCGTCAGAGGACATAACTAATGCTGTGTTTAAACATGGTATTTATAGGGGGGTTCTAGGGTGAGGTGGGGTGAGGGGTGAGGGGAAATTATTAGTTGGATTGAATGTGGGTTGACCATCAAAGGATGTTTATAGAGTTCGAAGTACTATTATTCGCCATGGAGTGAATGTGGGTTGGCCATCAAAGGATGTTTATAGAGTTCAAAGTACTATTATTCGCCATGGAGTGATTAACACCTGGTATGGGTTCATAATACAAAGGGGTCGATAATGATTCAAAACTATTTTGGAAAGGATTAACCGCCTTTGGTGGTGATGGTGGTGATCGGGCGGCTATGTTCTAAGGGATTGGAATTCATATTGATTATGCTTGTAGTTGAATAGGTTAGACTCGAAAATGATTAAACATTATTTGTTTGATGGGCTGATCTTTTTCTAAATTCGTGGGCTTTGAAAATTTCTTTTAAACTGAAAACGATTTTTTTGATAATTAAAAATGTTTTGGATAATTTTAACACCATTATCGATGATTTTTAAATTATTTTAGCTAATTTGCCAATGTTTTGGACAATTTAAAAAACGGACGTGTGAACGAGCGGACGAACGACCGGGAGAATGAATGAATGTATGAACGAACGAGCCTACGAACGAATGAACGAGCCTATGTACGAACGAACAAGAGTGTGGGTGAGTGAGTGGGTGGGTGGGTGGGTGGGTGGGTGGGGGCGTGAGTGAGTGAGTGAGTGAGTGAATGAATGGTAAAAGATAAAAATGATTCGGTTTCCTTAACTTTTTCCATCAATAATCAAAAAATGCAAGTGGTTTGCGCCTCAGAAGTGTGTAAGCAAACGTGCTGCTCCTCAGAAGTGTGTATGCAAACGTGCTGCCCCCTCAGAAGCATGTGTACAAGCGTGCTGCCCCTCAGAAATGTGTATGCAAATGTGCTGCCCTCATAAGTGTGTATACAAGCGTGCTGGCCCTCAGAAGTGTGTATGCGAACATGCTGCCCCTCTGAAATGTGTATACAAACGTGCTGCCCATCAGAAGTCTTATGTAAGCGTGCTGCCCCTCAGAAGTGTGTATCCAAGCGTGCTGCCCATCCGAAGTGTGTATGCAAGCGTGTTGTCCCTCAGAAGTGTGTATGCAAGCATGCTGCGCCTCAGAAGTGTGTATGCAAGCGCGCTGCCCATTAGAAGTGTGTATGCAAGCATGCTGCCCCTAAGAAGTGTGCATACAAGTGTGCTGCCCCTCAGAGGTGTGTATGCATGTGTGATGTCCCTCAGAAGTGTGTATGCAAGCGTGCTGCCCCTCAGAAGTGTGTATGCAAGCGTGTTGCCCCTCAGAAGTGTGCATACAAGTGTGCATCACCTTAGAAGTGTGTATGCAAGCGTGCTGCCCCTCAGAAGTGTGTATACAAGTGTGTTGCCCCTCAGAAGTGTGTATGCAAACATGCTGCCCCTCAGAAGTGTGTATGCAAACGTGCTGCCCATCAGAAGTGTGTATGTAAGCGTGCTGCCCCTCATAAGTGTGTATGCAAGCGTGATGACCCTCAGAAGTGTGCATGCAGGAGTGTTGCCTCTCAGAAGTGTGTATGCAAGCCTGCTGCCAATCAGAAGTGTGCATACAAGTGTGCTGCCCAGCAGAGGTGTGTATATCGGTGTGCTGCCCTTCAGAAGCGTGTATACAAGTGTGCTGCCCATCAGAAGTGTGTATGCAAACGTGCTGCCCATCAGAAGTGTGTATGTAAGCGTGCTGCCCCTCAGAAGTGTGTATGCAAGCGTGCTGCCGCTCAGAAGTGTGTATGCAAGGGTGCTGTCCCTCCGAAGTGTGTATGCAAGGGTGCTGTCCCTCCGAAGTGTGTATGCAAACATTCTGCCCCTCAGAAGTGAGTGTGTACGCAAGGGTGCTGTCCCTCAGAAGTGTGCATACGAGTGTGCTGCCCATCAGAAGTGAGTATGCAAGGGTGCTGCCCCTCAGAAGTGTGTATACGAGTGTGATGCCCCTCAGAAGTCTGTTATCAAGCGCGCTGCACCTTAGAAGTGTGTATGCAAGCGTGCTTCCATCAGCAGTGTGTATGCAAGCGTGCTGGCCATTAGAAGTGTGTATGTAAGCGTGCTGTCCCTCATAAGATTGCGTCCAAGCGTGCTGCCCCTCAGAATTGTGTATGCAAGCGTGCTGCTCCTCATAATTGGGTATATAAGTGTGCTGCCCCGCAAAAGTGTGTATACAAGTGTGCTGCCCCTTAGAGGTGTGTATGCAAGCCTGATGCCCCTCAGAAGTGTGTATACAGGTGTGTTGCCACTCAGAAGTGTGTATGCAAACGTGCTGCCCATCAGAAGTGTGTATGCAAGCGTGCTGACCCTCAGAAGTGTGTATGCATGCGTACTGCCCATCAGAAGTGTGCTGCCCCTAAGAAGTGTGTATGCAAATGTTCTGCCCCTCAGTAGTGTGTATACAAGTGTGCTGCCCATCAGAAGTGTGTATGCAAGTGTGCTCCATCTCAGAAGTGTGTATGCAAGCGTGCTGACACTCAGAAGTGTGTATGCAAGCGTGTTGTGCATCAGAAGTGTGTATGCAAGCTTGCTGGCCATCAAAAATGTGTATACAAGTGTGCTGCCCCTCAGAAGTGTGTATGCAAGTGTACTGCCCCTCAGTAGTGTGTATACAAGTGTGCTGCCCATCAGAAGTGTGTATGCAAACGTGCTGCCCATCAGCAGTGTGTATGAAAGCGTGCTCATACTCAGAAGTGTGTATGCAAGCGTGATGCCCCTCAGAAGTGTGTATACAAGTGTGTTGCCCCGAAGTGTGTGTGCACGCGTGATATTCCTCAGAAGGGTGTATGCAAGCGTGATGTCCCTCAAAACTGTGTATGCAAGCGTGTTGCGCATCAGAATTGTGTATATAGGGGTGCCGCCCCTCAGAAGAGTGTATACAAGTGTGCTTCCCATCAGAAGTGTGTATACAAGTGGGCTGGCCATCAGAAGTGTGTATGCAAACGTGCTGCCCCTAAAGAGTGAGTTTGAATGCAAGTGTGCTCCCCATCATAAGTGTTTATGCAAGCGGGCTGCCCCTCAGCAGTGTGCATATACGTGTGTTGCGCCTCAGAAGTGTGTATACAAGTGTGCTGCCCCTAAGAAGTGTGCATACATGTGTGCCGCGCTACAGACGTGTGTATACAAGTGTGTTGCCACTCAGAAGTGTGTATGCAAGTGTGTTGCCCCTCAGAACTGTGTATACAAGCGTGTTGCCCGTCAGAAGTATGTATACAAGTGTGCTGCGCCTCAGACATGTGTATACATGTGTGCCGCGCCTCAGAAGTGTATATACATGTGTGCTGCGCCTCAGAAGTGTGTATACAAGTGTGTTGCTCCACAGAAGTGTGTATACACGTGTGTTGCCCCTCAGAAGTGTGTATACAAGTGTGTTGCGCCTCAGAAGTGTGTATAAATGCGTGTTGCCCCTCAGAAGTATGTATGCAAGTGTGTTGCCCCTCAGAAATGTGTATACAGGTGTGCTGCACATCAGAAGTGTGTATGCAAACTTGCTGCACATCAGAAGTGTGTATGTAAGCGTGCTGCCCCTCAGAAGTCTGTATGCAAGCGTGATGTCCCTCAAAAGTGTGTATGCAAGCGTGCTGCCCATCAGAAGTGTGCATACACGTGCGCTGCCCCTCAGAAGTGTGTATGCAAACATTCTGCCCCTCAGAATTGAGTTCGTATGTAAGCGTGCTGTCCCTCCGAAGTGTGTATACGAGTCTGCTGCCCATCAGACGTGTGTGTGCAAGGGTGCAGCCCCCCATAAGTGTGTATGTAAGCTTGTTGCCCCTCAGAAGTGTGTATACACGCGTGCTGCCCCTCAGAAGTGTGTATGCAAGCGCGTTGCCCCTCAGAAGTGTGCGTCCAAGCGTGCTCCCCCTCAGAATTGTGTATGCAAGTGTGCTGCTCCTCATAATAAGTGTGTATGTAAGTGTGCTGCCCCTCAAAAGCGTGTATACATGTGTGCTGAAACTTAGAGGTGTGTATGCAAGCCTGCTGCCCCTTAGAAGTGTGAATACAGGTGTGTTGCCCCTCAGAAGTGTGTATGCAACCGTGCTGCCCCTCAGAAGTGTGTATGCAAGCGTGATGCCATCAGAAGTGTGTATGCATGCGTACTGCCCATCATAAGTGTATATGCAAGCGTGCTGCCCCTCAGGAGTGTGTATGCAAGCGTGCTGCCCATCAAATGTGTGTATACAGGTGTGCTGCCGCTCGGAAGTGTGTATGCAAGTGTGCTGCCCCTCAATAATGTGCATACAAGTGTGCTGCCCATCAGAAGTGTGTATGCAAACGTGCTGCCCATCAGCAGTGTGTATGTAAGCGTGCTGGCACTCAGAAGTGTGTATGCAAGCGTGATGTCCCTCAGAAGTGTGTATGTAAGCATGATGCCCCTCAGAAGTGTGTATGCAAGCGTGTTGCGCATCAGATGTGTGCATGTAAGCGTGCTGCCCCTCAGAAGCGTGTATGCAAGTGTGCTGCCCCTCAGAAGTGTGTATACAAGTGTGCTGCCCCTCAGAAGTGTGTTTACAAGCGTGCTGCCCATCAGAAGTGTGTATGCAAACGTGCTGCCCCTCAGAAGTGAGTTTGTATGCAAGTGTACTGCCCATCAGAAGTGTGTATGCAAGTGTGCTGCCCCTCAGAAGTGTGTATACAAGTGTGCTGCCCATCAGAATTGTGCATACAAGTGTGCTGCGCCTCAGAAGTGTGTAAGTGAGTATATAAGTATGTTGCCACTCAGAAGTGTGTATGCAAGCGTGTTGCCCGTCAGAAGAAGTGTGTATACAAGTGTGATGCGCCTCAGAAGTGTGCATACAAGTGTTCTGCGCCTCAAAAGTGTGTATACAAGTGTGTTGCCCCTCAGAAGTGTGTATACAAGTGTGTTGCCCCTTAGAAGTGTGTATACAAGTGTGCTGCACCTCTGAAGTGTGTATACATGTGGGTTACCCCTCAGAAGTATGTATACAATTGTGTTGCACCTCAGAAGTGTGTATGCAGATGTGTTGCCCCTCAGAACTGTGTATACAAGCGTGCTGTCTCTCAGAAGTAAAAAAAATCATGTCGTTTATCTCATGCTATAGCCCATTGGCAGCCAATTTATGCAAAAGCTTTGTTCCAGAACAGGACTAAAAGCGCAAACTGAACCAGCAAACAAAATGATTGATGTTTTTGTTACAGCTAAGTCTTAATAGCAGTCTTCTTATAATATTCATTTATATTCAAATATTTAGCATGATAATTATGCTGAATGTACGCCGCCATTGCACAAATGACAATGACAGAGTATTTCAGCAACATGGAATTGAAAGACAGCAGCAGTTTAAAAATGCAGTTCAATATTGCGGTGACAAGAGTTCACCTTTCCTATTTATCCATCGATCATCTGATGTAATATGACGTCATAATTAACTAAGTGACGTGAATGATGACGTCATAATCATTACGTCATGAATGATTCCATATATTGTCCGCCTTTAACGCTTACTATTCCGACATGTTGTGCGAATTGTATGTCTATCATTTAGTAAACATTCTGTCATAGGCAGCAACAGCGCCCAGTCAAATTAGTTTCAAAATATTTAACAGCTTACTTGTATAGTTTTCTGGAAATTGATAGTCAGAGAGTTCAGAGATCGATCGATCCGAACACGGACGATGTGTGGGTGGAGCTTAGATAGAGGTTGGCGGGGCATAGCTAAATCTGGATAGGGTCATTGCAACACTGCACTCCAAATACTTTCTTTTTATTCTAGACACATATGCTTGTTGACGTGCATTCTGAGAGGATACACCATTCTCAGGGGCACATAACTAACACCATTCTCAGGGGCACATAACTAACACCATTCTCAGGGGCACATAACTAGCAAATATGAAACACACTGCTCGTGTACGATATGTTATTGAGGCATCACATCTTATAAGAACTGCGTCAAAATACGCACTGTCTTACCAGTGTGGTTACTTTAATAGTGAGACAATGCACTTCTATATTGCAATACGTTATACGAGTCTCTAAGGAATACAATCATACGCATAGAGCACTGCGGCAATGAAAAACGTTAGAAATATGGTGATGTGAATTCCTGTTATTAACCAGAATGCGAAATAATATAAAACTGGGTTGCAGTAGTTTATGCTGGATTCATCCACACTCCACTCGTTCTTTGCTCTGTATGTCCAAACCGAACCTGTAAGGAAAGATAGACAGATGGATAGAAAGAGAGATGGATGGATGTGCGTGCGTGTGTGCGTTCGTGGGTTGGTGGATCAGTGGGGGTGTGGGTAGGTGAGTGGGTTGGTGGGAGTGTGGTCGGACGGAGAGGCGGGCGAGCGAACGGGGGTGGGGGTGGGGGGTGGGTGGGGGCAAGCGGGCGGGCAGACGGTCGGGCGGGCCAGTTAACCTAGTTAAATTAGTTTCAAAATCTTCAACAGCTTACCTGTATGGTTTTCTGGAAATTAATTGTCAGGGAGTTGAGAGATCGATCGATCCTAATATGGGCAACGCGTGGGCGGAACTTTGCTAGAGATGGGCGGGGTATAGCTAAAACTGGATTCCTCCATTGAGCGCTCCGATCTGCCTCTCAAGTATATGATGTCAGAATCAATTACGTCATATGTAGGCTCACTAGGCTATCGTCACGATGAAAATACATAATGAATGACACATCTAGCATTGAAAGGTCCGTCATATGAATGAAGTGTATGCCTTTACTATTTAATAAACAGTCTGTTGGATATTTTGAAAGTAATTTGGCATAGGCAGTAACATCACATAGTCAAATTTGTTTCCAAATATTCATCAGCGTACCTGTATAGTTACTTTGAAATTGGGATTCCGGGAATTAAGGTTTCAAATAATATTTATAGGTGATTGCAAGACGCTAAGCGGAGCATAGCTAGAAATGGGTGAGGCATAGATAGAAATGTGTCCCTCTAATTTGATATTCGCATACCTGCTATTAGCCAAGTAAACGCCAGTAACGTTAATGTTGCATAGCATCCCTGTACCATCTTAGGTTGTTCTGCGTAGCTTATCTTTGTTCTCCCAGCAGCTGCACAGCCATAGAGCAGCATATAGAAGCCCGTTATCAGAACGCCAATAGTCCCACCAACAATCAGATAGACTGGAATGTACCGTTCTACAGGGCACATCTCAAAGTTAATAGCACCTAAAATAATGATCTAAAATAAGCAAGTAGAATGAAACAATCTAATTCTGGCGTCTCAGTAACCGACCTGGTAATTCTAGTGGTTAAATTGTAAAAGAATGAATCTGTACATGGTCTGCAAATGAACATTTTACATAACCACAGCAGCGTGAGCAGGTGCCTGAGAAAGTACCAATGGTAAGATAGTGGGAGTCGAAGACCATACTAATATCACTGGTTTGACAGATTACGGAAATACACCAGTACAAACACATCTGTTTGTCAATTTATCACTTTGTCATGCAGCTGAATTGTACAACAACACTTTTTGACGGCATGGATAAAGTCAGATGCAAGCAGCTGCAGTTACATGCCTGCAGGCATGGTCATAGGGCATTCCATCTATCTCCACCGTCTAGACTAAATAGTCCGGATTGACCAATGCTAAGTCAGCAACATGCACATTGCTCTTGTCACATAACCGGAGATAATGGCCTTCCAGTTGGAAACAAAGCGCACACTTACTTACTATAGTGATTTGGTGTTAAACTGCTTTATTGCTGAAACCTAATAAGCTACAAATAGCATAACTCCATCTGCGAGGCAGTTGTCAATGCAGTCTTGTTGAGATGACCTCCATAGAATCGCGTGCATTAGATTAGTTGTGATGCATGCATAAATACGACGCCCCCCACCCCGACCCCCACCACCACACCCCGTCCTACCCCTCCCACTACACCCGGACCCAAGTACATGTCACCATATGTCGGCATGAAGATGTCGATGACGAGGATAATGATGATCAATGATAACGACAGCTATGTTTTTGGAACTATTAAAGTCACGCGAAAGTTGCTGTTACGCAGAAAATGCGCGCGTTTCTCAAGGAGCTTAAAAATATCCAATTATCCATTCGATTCATTGGAGGAGACCATCAGCTAATTTAAACAAACAAAGGATTAAATGAAGCCGACGTTAAATGTTACTGTGATGTACTCAGTCATTTCCTGGTAACGTACGTATCACTCCAACGGCTTGTTTTCATACGACGAAAGCATTTTACAAATAATACTGCCATATTTTCCCTTGCATATAAGCATGGCTTTTAAAGATGTCTATGTGATGTAACCAGGCGTAAAGTATGATTTGTTTCTCAGCCCCACGCCCCCCCCATCCCCACCCCCACCTTACCGGCACACCCACCCACCCTCACCTGCGCCACTATATACACGGTACATGTAAAAAGTCCTTGAGTTAGAGTGAGAATCTTCTTTATGGAACAAAAAGATGTAGCGTTTCCTTATTTAGTTGCTCGAGTTCCCCCCCCCCCCTCCCCCTCCCCCCATCCTGTAAGCCACCATACAGGGCTGTGGCATACACCCTGTAGTTACATAGTATGATATGTATTAAGAGATCAACTGCATTTTAGTAGGGTCAATATATTTTTTAAATGACCACCTTACCCCACCCCCAACGCTTTGTGGTAGAGTTTGGTGAAAAATCCAACATTGCGTTTGAAAATGGCCGCCAAAACCCTTAAATGGCCATAAGGCGTCAACTGTTCATACAATACGCTGGGATTTTGGTGTCTACACCCAGGTTCGTGGGGTTTAGTAACGCATTAACACCAGGTAAAATGCCATGGGGGTTATAAGATATTTGGGAAATTCAGCATGACCTTCATGCATGATAGCCGTATTCCCAGGCCTTATTTATATAACATAACATATAGCCTGGGGTAATTTGAGAAAATGGTCTATGAAATAAATAGAAAAATTATTAAGAAAGGATTAAATGAAAATTAATTTTGGCGTGTTGTCTGCAGTACTATAAATTCTTGTATAAATTATTGTGCGAATAGTTAACGCCTTATGGACATTTTAGGGTCTTATCAGGCATTTTGAACGCCATCTTGGATTTCTCAAATATCTAATAACCCCATGGCATTCTACCTGGTATTAATGTCTTGCTAGGTACAATGCACCTGGGGTTAGACACTAAATTCAACAGTCTAGTATGAATAGATAATGACTTATGGCCCTCTTTTTAAGGTTTTGTCAGTTATCTTAACGTCATGTTGGTTTTCGCAAATATCTAATAACCCCACGCACCTGTGCGGCGGCAGCTAAATGGAAGTACGGAATGGAAATTGAATGAGTTCACATATGAGTCATGATAGATTATCAGTGGTGGAATTCCGTAGTATTTTGTCAATAAATATGATAAAATAAATTAGACGAAGAAATAAGATTTACTCACTTACCAAGAACGACCATGGCTAGTGGGATTGTCAAGGCAATACAGACACCACTGATGAAGACCACTGAAGAAACGAGAGAATGCATTCATTGAAGGGTCATTGGGTGAAATATGCTTATAAACAATACCAGGTCAAATGTCAATAATGTTCGTCTTAAGAATACTCTAAACCCCGTCGCAATTAAAGGTAAAAATTACATATACTTTATGATGTAAAGAATATTCAAAACATATTTTGAAACTAATATGACTGGAAGCTGTTGCTGCCTAAGGCAGCAACAGGTACCAGGCGAAGTAGTTTTAAAATATTCAACAGCATTCCTGTATAGTCGTCTAGAAGTTGTGACACTGACATTTCAAGGGTTAAGGAGTTACCCCTTAAATGGTCGAATTTGATCAAGGAAATTAAAATATTTTCTTATTAAATGTCGATTTGCAGGCTAGGAGAAGACTATTTTTTGAAAATTGACCACTGGAATGACTGGCTCGCTAATCGAGCAAGGCATTACAATGGTAAATTTTCAAAAATAATCTTCTCTTGGCCTTTAAACTGGGATTCCTTAAAGGGGAACACAAGACGGGTCACCATCGTTTGGATAAAACACGCAGTTCTATCGTAGGCCCCATATTTAAGCTACTGTGTAAAACTTTCCTGCGACATTTATATATAAATCCGATTAAAATTGTGTTAAAAAACGCTATGTTACTATAATTTTCTGAGAGCTAATTAAACCTATGACGTCATAGGTTGAATCCCATCCGACAAGAAACATGATAACGGCACTCTGAAGACAGGAGTGCATGCATTTGGGTGGTGATATCTCTATCGGTGATAATGCTATCGCCATCATTTATATATGTACAGCTTGAAGACATTAAGACGTTTATCATACTACCGCAAATATATGGAATATATTTGTTATTTTCATACATTAGTTGCCGAATCTTAAGATGGCCATTTTCTATGAAGCTGCCTGCCAATTACATAAATATTACAATATCTCGGGAAGTTTTGAGGCTAGTATGAAAACATAAATACCTAAAGATGTATTGGGATGGATGTAAGACCTGTTTAAACTCTCATATTAATAGATGAAACTTTAATAACCTTATCTGCCGTAGCGCCAGTGAGGGTGTTGATTCAAAAGTGGCAATTGTACTGATATACCTATACTATCGCGTCCTTCATTTATCTCAAGATAAAAACTTGATGTCAAAATCGGCACCATCAGAGAAATCAGGCAAAGGACTGTTGTTACACATTCTTCAACATTTCCGCAAATATAGTTTATATATTCCTAACACCGCTGAAGAGAAACCCCTTATAAAACGCAATTCGTTGGATGACAGCGAGAAACACGGCCAACTTAGGACGTCATACGCCTCATCCGGGAATAGAAATTTAACTAATGTTTCACATATTTAAATAACAAAGTTATATATTTCTAATTTGAGCACAGAGCTTACAATTATATTTTTGAAAACGTTACAGTCTCTAGATTCAGTTTATACAAAGTAGTATAGAGGGTCTGGTGTTTCCCTTTAAGCCCATTTGAGATGACGCTTTTGGTCGGCTTGACCATTAAAGGGTTAATCAGATGTTGACCTGTACATCCATAGCTCCTTCAACAATGTCTGGTTGATTTAGCATCAATTATCCAAGTTAATAACGATGTGTGGGTGGTGGGCTTTCGGTAAATAGTGGGCGGTGCTTGGCCCTCCAAAATATTGTAATGGACGAATATTATTAGTTACACAAATTATTTTCGGGGTATCCAGGCTTGTATGACCCGTGCAAACGTATTACCATTAGTATGTTACCGTGATAGCACTTATGCAATGGATGTATTACCCGTCAGCGTGACGAATTAATTAGCCATCAAATTTATGTACATGTATATTTCATTACAAACCAACAATAATTATCTGCAAAAATGCATTGTCTTTCAGAATGACAAGCGTGTCCAAATTGAATTCACTATATCGATCTGAATTGAGTCCATCAGCGAGCAGAGTAGTGTATGTTTGAAAGAACACGCGCAGCTAACAATCACAAGTTAGATATACTGGTGATGGTTTATTGAATAATTTAATGAGCGCTTGAATGTTCGAAGCAGCGTTGCTGCTACGCTATTTTCTTAGCATGCGCAATGGGGATGCGCAGCTCACCCAATATCAGGTATTTCGCTCAAGGGCTATATTGTCTTGTATTTCGACTGCGGGTTGGGCGGAGGGGGGGAGGGGGTTGTTGGGAGCTCACTTCCGTCATGCGCAGTGAGTAATATCACGTGAGTTGATGTACTCGGTCACATTCGGTCACATAGTGAATGGTGTGATTAATAATGCATATCACTGTAATGGAATATGGTTGTACTGCGTCTAACTATCACCTCAGCACTCACCTCGATTACATATATGAGTAGGTATTGTCGCTTTGGTGTCATCCGCTAGCGTCAACAGATAGGCCGTGCGCGCTTTTGACAGCCCGTGGCTAAAATACAGAATAACGTGGCATCTTGTGATCTTAGGATCAAATCATGGGAGCTCATTTAGGAGTACGTTTTTGTCAGTGACGATGTCGTCAATTTACTGTCTGTGGACATCAGCATGAATTACGAACTTTGACAAGGACCAATGAGAGACCAGTAAGAGATTATGCTATGATGAACCATGAATATGCTAGCCTCTCTCGTTACTGATGCAAAGACTGCTAGTATTATTGACGCTGACAAAGCTGCCACTGGAATCACAGCAACAATAACCACCACCGCCATAACGAACAACAACAACAACAGCAGCAACAACAACAACAACAACAACAACAACAACAACAACAACAACAACAACAACAACAACAACAACAACAACAACAATAACAAAAACAAAAACAATAACAATAACAACAACGACGACGACAATGACAACATCGACGACGAAGACGACGACATCAGCGACAGCACTAGCAACAACGACAATATTGATATTAACAACGACAATGATGGTGAGCGCGCAGGGATAACTATAGGTTTCTTAAATGCCTGCCGCCTACGATGTAAACCTAAATACCCAGAAATGGATGTGTTTGTACAACAGTTTGGTGTACTGGGAATAGGAGACTCAAAATTGGATGATACAGACCCTACTGAAATGGAAAATTATAAAAATCCTTATAAAAAATGGAAAAATGCTCGTACTAGATCTGTGGATGGTGTGTGGTATTGCAATATTGGTTAATAGAAACTAACAAAGTTTACAGAGCAGATACATTCTGATAGTGAGTACGTCATCTGGCTATCTCTATCTGAAACAATAACTAACCTAGAACAAGACATCATATTGGGTATGATTTATATACCTCTTGTATCTTCCGAATTTTTCAACGATAGAGTCCTTGATGAAATAGAAAAAGATGTTATCACATTTGTATCAAAATCCAAATTCTTAATTTTAATGGGCGACTTAAATGCAAAACCCGGACAACTAAAATGCAGTACAGACGAAGCCTTACTCTCCTTCGCAGAAAGTGATATAGCTGATGCCATAACATCTCGGAATTTCGCAAACAATAGACGAAATCACACTCGCTATCTCATTCATGTTCTATGGCACGGCAAAGGAAGTCTTTGGAAAAATTAAAACTAATAAAGTCCAAGGTAAAAACAAAATTCAAGGCCCATGATTTGATAACAACTTCAAGTGAATTTAAGCTTCATGGAACAGAAGCAAATAGGAAGGAAATGCTAAGGAAACGTAGAATCTACAAACAGACAATAAAACGACAAAATACCAGCAAAAACGCCATATGAAAATTCGTCTCATGAGCAGTAGTAAACCAAGGGACTATTGGGAATTAATAAAAAGAAAAATGTCAGCAGGACCCGTGCCCAGTATGTCTTGAGAATATGTATACATTTTTCAGATCACTAGAGACGCTAGAAGAATATGATATATTAAACCGACCTATAACAATGAAGAAATACCAAACACATTCAGTGTTTAAAAAATAATAAAGCTGCTGGATCAGATGGCATAATAAATTAATATATCAAGTGCACAGAACACCACAGAATTATGATCATCACATATAAACACTTATTTAATAAAATACTTGCTTAGCAAACGATCCCGATGCTTGGACTGAGGGTATTATAATACCGATTTATATACGAAAAGGTGGCGCAAAACTACAGACCAATCACACTGCTCAGCTGTATAGGAAAACCTTTCACATCGATAATAAGCAACTTCTAGAAAATACAAATGAATTATCAGAAAACCATGCAGGATTCAGGAAAGGATATTGCACCACAGACCATATATTCACATTGTCCGCACTAGTAACAAATTTTTAAATAAATGAAAGCGACTATTCTGCTGTTTCGTAGATTTTGAGAAAGCCTTTGACTCATTATGGCATAATTGCCTGTGACAAAGCTGCTGCAGCATAACATAAATGGTAAAGTATTTAAAGCCATACAGAGTTTCTACATCGACGAGCTACACAATTAGGTCTACGCATTGATTGTCAAATAAAACTCTACCACCAAATGCTAGACCTGGTCCTCCTTTACAGATGGGAAATTATTGGAATCGATGTAAATGTAATTTAATCGAAAATGCACATTTAGACTTTCTCTAAGACATCTTTTAAAAATTAAGCGAAGCATACCTAAATACATGACAGATGGGGAACTAGGGGAATAAAGGTCTTAATAGAAATGCGCATGATCATATACTGGATAAGGCTTATCTCAGGAAAGCAAAATAAACTAGCACTACAAATATATAACGATATAGTCATCCACCTCCGATAGCCTATGTAATGGAGGATTCCAGTTTCATTAATCATATGACGTCATAATCAACTGGATGACGTTTAGGATGATGTCATAATCGATTACGTCACGAATGAACGTAGTTAAGTTCACCACGAGCGCTTAATTGATGATGGACTAAGCGTTGTTCTACGAATTGCATGTCTTTACTATTTAATAAACATGCTGTTGAATATTTTGACACTAATTTGACTGGCCGCTGTTGTTTCCATAGGCAGCAACTGCACGCAGTCAAATTAGTTTCAAAATATTCAACATCTTACTTGTATAGTTTTCCTGAAATTGATTGTCGGGAGTTCGGGAATATCAAATCAAAGGATTCAGCATCTTACCTCTATATTTTTCTGGAAACTGAGAGTGCAGGTATCGATCGGTCCCAAACCGGGGGAAGTGTAGGTGGAGTTTGGCTAAAGATGGGCATAGCTATAACTGGATTCCTCCCTTCCATTGGGCGCCGCCATCTTCACTTGCTCTGTAAGTGGACATTCCTGAATCACACTGCGGGATGCCGTATGTGGCCCGCTTGACCATCAACGGGGTTAACTTTGTTTCTTTTGATGAGTGCCTCATAAGGAGACTTAGCAGCCGTTCTGATACCCGGTAAAAACTTATTACAATAATTACGACAAATCCGCTTCAAGTAATTATCATTAAATATTTACAGGTAAATATGTATGTTGAAGTGTGTGTATTACTGTGCATATTAACGCTTTAATCATCAAGCCGCCAAAACCCGACTTCAATAGTGTTCTTGAGGCATGTCCATTTGCAGGGAAAGCGATGACACATTTTGAAAATGTTCCACTAGAATTCCTGGCGCGATGACCAAGCCAGTCATTCCCGTGATTATGATATAAAACAGTCCTCACTTAGCCTGTGTTAATGAATCATTTCCGTATATATATCAGTACAAATGAATACATGACTGAGAACTTACCTGTCAAGTTCAATCGCTCTCATCGTATAATAAGCGTGTATGCTGCTGCCTTCCGATCGACTAACTAATATCTGCCTTTCCAAACGGTCAGTGCTCATTAAAATACAACCTCAGTTAAACATGTCGATCGGTAATGAGTTATATTAAGCCACAACATGTCTTTTGTGTCCATTTTGATTACCCGTACATGTGCGCTTATTGGCATGTTCTTGTATTTACATCAAGATATCAGGTAGGTATATAAACATCCTGGTACAACTTGTGCACATATGAACAATTGCGTGCTGATAATTGGGCTGGGCACTTTTCAAGGCCGCACAAAGTATTGGTGTTGCGGCAAAATACATTTGTGAAGAAAATGATAATTAATTGGAAGGTAAAAATAGAACAACTGTAAGCCGGTTGATGGCCAAAAATACAGACGGTACTATCTGAGAGCACGGAGATTTCAGAATTCGCCTGAGGGATTACGTTCGGACCGTTCCCTCCCACTCTCATCTTCAAAGCTTGATTTTATATTATATTAACCATGCGCCGGTCTATGCAGGGATACGTTAAAAGTATAGGTTCGTTGCATATTGCTTCTTTAAATATCTGTGGACTTAAATCTAAAGGAAACGTCCCGGAATTCCACGACTTTCTAAGCAGCTATGACATTATTTGCCTAAACGAAACAAAACTGACAGAATACAATAACCCATTCATCCAAAACTATTGCATGATCATAAAATCCCGGAAAACAGCCATAGGATCTGGCGGAATAGCTTACTTAGTAAGGAATGACCTTGAAAAGCATGTAAAACGATACAGACAACGAATGTGTGTTATGGTTACATATACAAAATACTCATCTTAATGTACTGATAGGTGCAACATATATACCTCCCGAATCATCTAGATATTATTCTAATGATACCTACGAGCTCCTGGAAACAAGCATTATTATGTTAGGTCATCGATACTCAAATATTTGCCTCATAGGGGATTTCAACGCAAAAACAGGGATAGCTGCTGATTATGACACGTTTGATAAATACACACTTATTCATTTGGGGTGACAGATGCACCCAACACAGACCTACATTCAATACGACAAGCAGGATGTCCAGTAGAAAGATATAACAAATGTGTTGCACAACTAAACACCCCTGGTAACAAACTCATCCAAATGTGCAAAAACATCAACTTATTCATAATAAACGGCAGAATAGGTAGCGATAAATACAGGGGTGGGGGTGGGGGGGGGTGTGTGGAGTTGGGGGGGGGGGGGTTAACAACAACACACATCAGTACCCTAGCCTATGCAATAGGGAATAGTAACTTTATTGAAATGATTAAAGAATTTACAGTAAATGAGTTGACCCTCTTTTATCTGACATTCATTGTAGTCTAAAATTAACACGGCAGTGAGCACTGGTCCAAATATAGAACACGGGGTTAACACTATAAGTCAACATGAAAATCAAAACAAACCGATAAGGTGGATACCGTCAAAGCAAATCGATTTTGTGCAAAACATTGATATTAACCAAGTAAATGAACTTAAACATTGTATTATGCAGTTGGAAAATGGAGAATTTCAATCTAAATTGAATAATGTAGTAGAAATGATTGGTGACTTATTCCTCAAAGCGGCACATAAAACATTCGGTTGGAGGAAAAATTATATGGGAAAGGTAGTACAAAATAATCATGAATGGTTTGGGAGAGAATGCAAAGAGAAGCGCAGAGCGTATCACAAAGCCAAAAAACAATGTCAAATAATCAGGACAGAACATAACATACAAAATCTAAAACGGGCTAGTAAGAGCTATAAACAAGCAATAGCCAAACATTTCCAACAACATCAAAAGCAACTGCACTCAAAACTGAGACACCTAAAACGATCTGCCTCAAAAACATTCTGGAAAATAATTAATAGAAAGTGTAATAATACGGACACAGATGTGAAAATAGAACTCCAAAAATTATTTGAGCATTTTAAAGCTGTTAATGAACAAACTGACGAAGATAATGATTACCATATGACCACTATAAACGCAAACATACCACCATGTCAGGAACTAGATGTACCATTAACCCAGGATGAGATCCAAAAAGCAATAAACAAAATGAAAAATGAAAAAGCCAGTGGTATCGATGAAATCCTAAATGAATATATAAAAAGCTCATCTGAAATTATGTTACCTGTCGATGAAATTTTATATAATACAGTTTTAATAATGGCTGTGTGCCAGAGTCTTGGTCAGTGGGTAAAATTATTCCGATTTATAAAAATAAGGGGGACCCTTCGGATCCCACCAACTATCGACCCATAACTTTACTGAGTTGTTTGGGAAAGCTATTCACTTCTGTACTGAATGAACGGTTAAAGACATATGTCGAGCGGCATGAGATTATCACAGAGGTACAAGCAGGATTCCGAAAGGGTAGGTCAACACTTGACAATATATTTTCTTTATACACAATCAGTAGAATACTTTTAATGCAAAGAAAACATCTGTAATACTGCTTTATAGATTTCAAGCAAGCATTTGATACGGTGTGGCGAATTGTCTTGTGGCATAAACTCATCAGAAACAACATGACAGGCAAATGTTATCACATTACTTTTAGCATGTATCAGTCAATAAAGTCTTTTGTGGCGCAAAACCAAGACAAATCAGAATGTTTTATCAGTGCCACTGGGTGTAAGACAAGGGGAACATTTGTCACCTTTTCTATTCTGTATTTTTATCAATGATCTGGAAATCTATTTAAAGCAAGAAGGAGTACTAGGTCTGGCGTCCATTAGTAATATAAGTTATGAAAAACTAGACATGTATTTGTATTTAGCCATACTGCTGTACGCAGATGATACTATTATAATGGCCGACTCAGCAGAAAATCTTCAAACTTCATTAACTATTTTAACAACTATTGTACTTAATTGTTAACTTAAGCAAAACAAAAGTAAAAAACATAATAAAACATTTTATCTGGGTCAGGAACAAATTGAAATAATAAGTGAGTATCTCTTTCTGGGAGTAATTTGTTAAAATCTTGGGTTTTTTTAGCAGTGTTGGGCCCGTATTTTTTAACCCTGGGATAAAAGGCATGTTCCAATTGCTTAGAAAAATCAGAGAGCACGACATCCCATTAGACCTCCAATGGAAGTTATTTGACGCTATGATAATGCCAGTTCTTTTGTATGGGTCGGAAATTTGGGGATATGAAAACCTAGATAAGTTTGAAGCTTGTCATATACAATTTCTAAAATACACTTTGACCGCAAAGAAAAGCACCCCCAATTTAATGTTGTATGGAGAAATAGGGCGTTATCCACTAAGTATTACCATCAAGACTAACATGATCCGGTTTTGGGCAGATCTAGTGAATGCAGGGTACGGAAAATTGTCCTCTGTACTTTACTCTATCGGTCGAGAATTGGATCAGGAAACCAATTTTAATTTTGCATGGTTAACAGCAATAAAGTCGATCCTCCGAGAAACAAATCAAGAACACCTATTTGATGCTGAGTATATCAACAAGCACCATATAGTAAAAGTGACAAAGAATACGCTCCAAATACAATATATGAATACATGGAAAGATAAACTCAACACATCGACTAGACTATTTTTCTACAAGGACATTAAAGAAGACATTAAATTTGAAAATTATTTTAATGTTCTCACAACGAGAAACGCCATTATTCTATTTCATTTTAGGACACTAAACCATAAACTGACCATTGGAACCGGGCGATGGATGAAAATTGATAGACAAAACAGATTATGTACAACTTGTGACGAACTCGATGACGAAAATCATTTTCTTTATAAATGCAACAAATACAACGATTTAAGAGCAAAATTTATCCCACTTTACTATATTGCAAGCGCAAAACCTAACAAAACAAAACAGCTTTTAACAATGTGCAACGAACCTGTGCTTAAAGAGCACCTGTACGTTTTTGATATTTTCAAGAGGACCCAGGCAAAATAATGATAGCGACTGAGGAGGACATGTAATTGATATTTCCCAATAGGCCATTGAGTGTAGCAACCTTGTATATGTATATGTAATAATTTGCAATTTAACCCCTCTTGTGTCTCTCAAAATACTACTTTTCAAGGAAATTTTGATTTTTGGAAAGTGTCCTTTGTAAATTTATAACGAAAATTTACCGAAAAATAACTTTCTGTTGCCCTTCAAGTGGACATTTATCAAAAGTGTGGTGGTCGAGAAAATTCAGATCTCGGCTTCGCCAATGTCCAGTTGCGGACCAGGAGGGGTAGTCTTGAGTAGTTACCACTGGAATGACTGGCTCCGTAACCGAACCAGTCATTCCAGCGGTGAGTTTTCGAGAATGTTCCTCTCATGGCCGGCGGATGGGCATTTCTCAAGATCACTGTAGCGGTCGTTTTTTAACCAAGTTGATCATTAGTGTGTTAAGTTGACACAGGTTGGTTAAAGAATGATAACGTATCCTTTAACAATTCACTACACGGTATATGGATACGACAGTGCCCCTTGCCGCCCTCTCACCATTAACTGGAGAAAATGCTCAATGCTCTTATACCACCTTCCTGTGCATGAATGGTATATTATTGATAGATCAATTTAATGACTATTTGGTATTCTGAAACCAATTTGACTTGTGAATATGTTCAGTTGAGTTTCTCTTTGTGTCTTTTACGAATTGTACCTCGTTTATAAATTAGCAATTTAATGACTTCCGAATATTTTGAAACTAATTTGGCTGAAAATTTTCTCAAGTTACCTCCCATTTGTGCCATTTTCAAGTTTACAATTTGAGTCACAATCTAATAGCTGTCGATTATTTCGACCTTTCCCCTTGTGCTACTTTCGAGTGTAAGAATCACATTTTGTCGGTAAATCTATACTTAATAAAATTATGTATATAAAATATACCGTCATAAAATATTGTATCAACTGTAATACCTCATATGCCTATACAATGCCTGAGTGTAATAAAGTGAACATGAACTTGAACTTGTCGCCAAATCAACGTAAACACACAGCGACGTGGCGCCACTTGCTCAAGCAGATCGCTATTAATGGCATGCATCCAGAAATTTAAACACAAACTAGTAGTAAGACTATTTGATTGAGTTGTTTTGGCAACGGCATTGTAGTGGGGTATGCTAAGCGTGAGTTCCATTGTATGTTGTCTATTTACTGAATGTGACTGGATTCAGCAGGTCTTTATGAAATACATTTTTGTGCGAAAGTGTATCAGCAGGAGTAGCGTCCGTTGTGGCATGTGACACATTTGACACGTGTAGCGTTAAAACCGGACTAAAATCCGATACACACGAGCCATAATTTGTACACAGCAGTTGCTTTTTATAATTGGTCGTCGAGATACATAAGCGGCAACGATGTACTCACAGAAAGTTGTGTACAAAAAGCGTGCAGTTGTGTCGTAAATCACGTGCAGGCTAGCTGATTGGCGTATAAAATACTGGATTGAGAAATTTGGGTAAAAATAAACATCGGTCAACGCGCTGTATATGTGTTCAGAAGGGTGGCGGAGCACGACCAAACTTAGGACATAACGGGTCATGTGTAACGGCTCTAAAAATTCTTATCAGATACCCTCAGAACTGCCATTAGGATCACGAGAAAGCTAGAGACTCGTTTAAACGGTAATGTCATTGGGGGCCCTTGATGTGGAAGGACTGGCGGATTTGGCATATGTGTGACATATATGCGTGTACTTTGAAGTTACGCAGAGGGCAAAATTATAATACATTACCATGTACAGCAAGAATCATACCAAAAATCAAATGAGGCTGAATGCAGCGGTAACGTGCCTCAGCCAGTCATCCAAGCAAAACTCCGCAACAGGCGTGGAATATCTAAACTTTCAAAGCAAAACAAACAAGAAAAGTTGCTGCAGGACATCATAATACTTGATCCAGATATCATTATTAGAAATGAAGCCCGTATAACTATCGTGCCTTTCTGGATGCAGAACTTTACCCAGAAAACATCCCATCGGAAAATATAATACGCACCCAGCGCCGAACGTAGGACTCAGGTGGCTCTGTGCAAAGTTTCTTAACTGGGGCCCTCGGAACTGCCGTTAGGATCACCAGAAACCTAGGGTCTAGTTTCGACCACAATGGCGATAGGGCCCCTGAGATCAAAGGCCTCTAGGACATGGCCACATCGGTCTTATACAGTACCACTCAGAAATAATTTGACATATTTCAAACACAAAATAAAAATGATACTGTTGAATATTTTGATCATAATTGGATTGGAGGACATTGCTGCCTAAGGCCGACGCATTATCGAATCCATATCTTGGAGTAGAGCTGAGTTGCAAGCTTAAATGGGACAAACACATCTCAAACATCACAAGTAAAGCCCGCCGGACACTTGGCTTTCTATGTCGAAACCTGTGCGGGTGCCCTCAAATCAATAAAGAGCGAGTATGATAGACGCTCGTCAGCTCGAAAGTAGAATACAGCTCTACAGTCTGGGACCCTCCCACAAAAGAATTCAAAAATCATGTCGAGGCCGTACAGAGAAAAGCTGCAAGGTTCGTCTTAGTGCGTCCTATTTACCGTGCCCTCAACACAGTGTCTCCAACATGATACTGTAACTTGGTAGGGAATCTCTAGAACAGAGAAGAAAAACCAACGTGACTCTGATGTATACAAACTGTTAAATGGGCATGCAGCTATACCACTAAGCATCGCCCAGCAGGAGCATACGTCAACACCATCAGACGAAACCACTCACAGAGGCTACACGTATTCCAAACATCCATCGCTCAAAATCAGCATTCATTCTTACCAAGAACATTGGTACTCGTATTGGGACACTGACTATCAACATCCTTGCCGACTCAACCATCTGGGCACCGGATGTAGAAAACTTCAAGAACTACATCCCTGAGCGGACCATCTGAAAACGCCGGACATTCCATGTAAATATGTATAAAGCCTTTTTTAATCTACTGGAATGGCTACCTTTCATATACCGGAATTGTTCATATTGATCCCGTCATCAAGTGGACCTGTGTCACCTGTCCAGAGATTGGCAATGATCGTCCGCTCGACATATGTCAAGAGAAATTGGCGGACAACTATAAAGGCTGATCAACATAAAATCTCTATCCAGCGGCAAGTGATCTCTGAATGTCGCATATCGCTTACGGCAAATGGGAACACAATTTCCAGATTATCACAGATTGTCGCAATTAATCTACCACGGATCGGGGTTCAAATTTTCTGATTTGTCGCAGATTATCTGCAACAATTTGCGGTAACCTGCTGTGAATTTCCCAATAGGAATCCTGTTTCCGATTGTCCACGACATTCCGCGACACCCGCAGATGACTGACGGCTGGACACAGATGTTTAAACGCCATGCTTTAAACATATTTATACATGGAGAGTTGGAGCAACTAGAAAACCAGCTTCCTGTGCTCTTCAGTCTGGAAAAGACAATTTGATTGAATATGGCATGTGCTGGTGAACGCAAAGAGGAGGATGAAGAAGAAGAAGAATAAGAAGAATAAGTAGAATAAGACGAAGAAGAAGAAGAAGAAGAAGGAGAAAGTTTATATCATACCATTCTAACACGCCGCCCAAAGCTGTATTACGACCATGACCACAAGGGGTGATAATGCAAAGAATGTTCAAAGATCTGCTATACAATGGTGGAAATTTGAGACTTCAAACACACAGACAAGAGGCTACGTATTGTGCGTAGCCTGTAGCCTGGCGATAACAATGGAATACTGTACTTAGCGCTGAATGGCATTGATCTAAAATCGCATGTCTACGATGTGTTACAGATACGTGACCAATGAATAGCTTTTAGATTAATGAGAGTACACTAAGGTCAGGTGATGTTAAATGTCGCTGGTTTTAAATGCATTTAATGAGTACCCTCACAATGGACATTTCCGGTTTTAGCTATGCCCCGTCCATCTCTAGCTAAGCTCCACCCACACCTCGCTCGTATTGGGACACTGACTATCAATTTCCAAATACTACACAGGTAAGCGGTTGAATATTTTGAAACTAATTTGACTAGGTGTTGTTGCTGCCTAAGGCAGCAACAGTGCCCAGACAAATTAGTTTCAAAATATCCAACAGCATGTTTATTAAATAGCAAAGAATTACAAAGACATACAATTTATACAACGGGTAGGACTCTTTGAGATTTGATGACGGTCTATATGGAACCCTTACACGCTGAGCTGATTATGAAGTCATACGAGGTCAGATGATGGATGGATACTCTAAAAAGGTGAATTGTCAATGAATCAACCGCTAATGGCATCTCTAAAAAGTGTATCAGATTTCATGATGACCATGGTGCATTATCACTCTCTGCCAGTAATGGGAAGGGCGTATTACATTCGGGTCCCTGCGTGTTCGCCTGACTTGCGTGCGTGCGTGTATGCATGCGGGCGCGAGTGAGTGAGTGAGTGAGTGAGTGAGTGAGTGAGTGAGTGAGTGAGTGAGTGAGTGAGTGAGTGAGTGCGTGCGTGTGTGTGTGCCAGTGAATAAGTCTGGGATCCGCGCGACATAGAATACGTGCGTGCGTGTGTGCATGCGTGTGCGCGTGTTTGTGTGTGTTTTCGTGCGTACACGTTTGTGCGTGCATGCGTGTGCGCGCGTTTGTGTGTGTGTGTGTGTGTTTTCGTGCGTACACGTTTGTGCGTGCATGCGTGCGTGTGCGTTTGTGTGTCTCCGGAACATTTACCGATTTTTGTCAGCTTTTAACACAACGAATGATTTCCCGGTGAAAGACAATTTACAAATTTTTCCGTAATAAACACAAAAATTATGGATCTGTGGATATCGTGGAATTTTTTGGTCCTATATGACTCATATTTAAACGCAAGAAGCGGTGTTGGTGTACACTAGGATTAATCAACTTTTGCCTTGCTCCGAAAAATCAGGAAACGTTGAAAGATTAGGAAAATCAAAAAAAACAAGGAGAAATCCTTACAACATGACAAAATGGCGAATGTTGGCAATCGCTGATTGTTCGTGAAACTAATTTATCTGACAGGAAACAATTTATCTCCTGCCAATTAAGTTTCAAAATATTCACCGGTTGACCACTGTAATTGAAATGAAATTAACATAATTTGACCTAAGCGCTCACATGTGTAAAGTTTAGATCTGTCCCTTTTAGAGCTTTCCGAGGTGGCCATAATACATGGAATTGCCTACATATCTGAGAGGCGTGCCTGCGTATCGAACAACTGCATGCTCTCATTAGATCTGAGAGGCTAAAACACATTTAGTATAAAAGCTCAAATATTGACTATGGACAAATAAATAAAGGCAGGATGCGGGAAGTTGCTGATAATAAGAATTATCTAGTCCGTTAACTATTGATGAATCTTTTTTTTTAGCTATGCCCTGCCCATCTCCAGCTAAGCACCGCTCATGATTTGCTTGTATTGAAATCGATCGAATCTTGAACTCCATGGACAACATTTTCCAGAAAACTTTACAGGTAAGTTGTTGAATATCAATATAATGAAACAAATTTGACTGGATGCAGTTGCTGCCGTAATGGCAGCAACAGCGCCCAGTCAAATTAGTTCCAAAATAGCCAACATAACGTTTATTAAATAGTAATTAGGCATAAAATTCGTACAACTGACAGACTATTAAAAGTTCCTGACCGATTTATCTTCGTCATTCATTATGTAGTTCATTGTGGCGTCAGCCTACGCGTGATGTTATCGATTATGACGTCAAATACTTGAGTGACAGATCGGATTCACCAATTGTTCTAATATAAGAGGAAATCGTCTGGTAATTTAGAGTATTTGATAACTGGGTTTGCATATAGAATTAATGGCTTCGCGTGACACCTGCTTTCATTATATATCACATTATATGACCTTTTTCAATTATCAAGAACAAAAATCACGATGTATAAACAAGTTGTTGAGCCAATATATACTTGTGACGTTTTATAAATGTAAAATAAGGAAGAGACTCTTAACAATTTGGCGTAACACGTGGAAAACATTTGTCTAACCTCCACCCATGCGTAACAAGCACAACCTTTATTTAGGAGGCAGGCGTGGACAGCCATTTAATTGACGAACAGAAACCTGCATATAGATGATAATGGTAGTGAGTTAACAATATTAACTAACAATATTGAGAGCTGAAAAGTCTTTCTGAACTTCCTGGTGAACAACTTGCAACGCAACACGAAAGACCACAAAGATTTTTTTAAAACCCACTCTTTGGGAAATGTGTTCTCCCATCGATAGAGAAACGCAACTATATTGCTGTACAAGCTTGGCTCGAGAGATTAAAGCTACACCAGGTAGTTAATTTGCTCTACTACATGAAGACATTGATTTTAAAGTTATATATATATATATATATATATATATATATATATATATATATATATATATATATATATATATATATATATATATATATATATATATATATATATATATATATATATATATATATATATATATATATATATATATATATATATATATATATAGCTAATCTCACAATTGATCTGGCAATTGATTAAATGCACATATTCTGATGTCTACTGTTTTGCCCTAGTTCATGGCTGTATCCATTATTTCAAGTGTATGTTTCTTTGTTAATTTATTTAATTAATGACATTGGAAAACAAACAGAACACGTTCGTCGAGTAACAAGCTGCCAGCCTATCTCTCTCTCCCTCCCTCCCCATCTCTCTCCCTTTCTCTCTCTCTCTCTCTCTCTCTCTCTCTCTCTCTCTCTCTCTCTCTCTCTCTCTCTCTCTCTCTCTCTCTCTCTCCAACCTGCCAATCTAACAGTTACATGCTAAGACACACCTACACCACAGCCAATGCATATTCAGTGCCTGCAAAATACTGTTTTCAATCTCCACCTCGTCGCGATGGAAAACACGCACGCACGCACGCACGCACGCACGCACGCACGCACGCACGCACGCACGCACGCACGCACGCACGCACGCACGCACTCACACACACACACACACACACACACACACACACACACACACACACACATACACACACACACACACACACACACACACACACACACACACACACACACACACACACACACACACACACACACACACACACACACACACACACACATATATATATATATATATATATATATATATATATATATATATATATATAAATATAGGCTTAATATATATATATGCAGGATTTCTGTTGAATATCCTGAAGACAAGTAGTGCCAAGGCAGCACCAGAGATTTCCCCTCAAGTATCAGGGGCAAGTTTCGCAAAGGATACTTAAGTACACTAGGGTAATGAAGTACGACGTAATAATCAAAAGAAGCATTCTGAATGGTTTGTTTTCTGCTTTAGGATAGGGCGTAACTTACTTACCTTTGTGAAACTGGCCCTGATGTCATAATCAAAATATACCACTTGTTATGTGACGTCACAATAAAATGATGTACGTCCAACGTAAAAGTGACAAACCTCTTACAGAAACAGGCTATGGTCAAGTTCGACTTGATCGGTTTTCTGGTTTACTGGACATGCGCAATTGCTATGCCCAGCCGCAAGATGGTTATTTAACTATAGTTCGCTTGTACCTGATTCCCCATTGAGTTACTCTTGTAAAAGATTTGGCGCCATTTGGTCGTCATTAACCCCTTCTGCCGTCTGCTTTGATGGCCCACGAAAATGGGTTACTTTTGTCCGCTAAAATGTCAAAAAAGCGTCCATGTAATATAAAGTGGGAAGGAATTGGGTCATGGGAACATTGAATTACCATAGGGAAACACAATTTCATCAAACATACATAGGTTAGGGCAATATTAACATGTGTATGTGCATTTAAACGTGGCAAGCGAAAGCTATCCGCCATTTTAGATTTTACAGCAATTTCTTACTAACCATTTGGAACCGAGCTCGGGTGCTCGGTCGACTATAGTTGACAAGTTATTTAACTATTTCAAGCTAGACTGGGATCTAGTTAGCTATCGCTAGTGAGTTTAACTTCACCAACATTGTATGTCTTTGATGTATCTGCAATTTACCAAATAATATGATGAATATTTTGAAAATAATTTGAATGGGAGCCGTTGCAACAGTTCCAAGTTCAAAATATTCAACAGCTTACGTGCATAGTTATCTGAATCTTGAGATTCTGGGAATTCTCGGTTCAACGTGAAAAACTCGATCAAACCGCGTACAAAGTTCGCGGAGTTTAGCTAGAAATGGGAGGGACGTAGCGCAAAACCCCGGGAAGAACGAACATCTTACAAGGTATGCTGGGCAAACTAATCTTCCAATAGTTGTATTTTGTTGTGGGCAAGCACAATATTATCTGTTGCTGCCGTCGCCGTAGGCGTGCGTGCGTGCGTGCGTGTATGCGTGCCTGCCCGCATGCCTGCCTACCTACTTGCGGGCGTGCGTGCGTGCGTGTGTGCGTGCTTCACGACCGGGTAATTGATGAATCCAATTGACATTTCCAGTATATCCATTAATCATATGGCGTCATAATCAACTACGTGGCGTGTAGGATGATGCCATAATCAATGATGTCACGAATGACGTTTAGATAAGTTCATCACGAACGCTTAATTGATGACGGACTATGCATTGTTGTACGAATTGTATGTTTTTACGATTGAATAAAAATGGTGTTGAGTATTTTTAACCTAGTTTGACTGGGCGATGTTCCTTTTATAGGCAGCAACCGCACCCATTCAAATTAGTTTCAAAATATTCAACAGCTTTCCTGTATAGTTTTCTTGAAATTGATAGTCATGGAGTCAACACGGGAAAAGAGTGGCTGGAGCTTAGCTAGAGATGGGCGGGGCATAGCTAAAACTGTATTCTTCCATTCTAGCTCATTCCCGCCCATCTATTGCTAACCTCCGCCCACGGGTCGAGTGTATTGTGATCCATGTTTATACGTTGAACACTGACTTGCCAGAATCGCATTTTCAAGGTAACTATACACGTAATCTGTTGACTATTATGAAACTAATTTAACTGAGTGCTATTACTGCCTCTGGCAGGTTCATAATATTCAACAGGATGCTTAATAAATTGTAAATCCACCAAAGCCGTGCAGTTCGTACACATGACGGACATTTCCAGCTTCATGTCACTTAATTATGATTGTGACGTCAAGCTTTATGTGATGTAATTCATGTTGACGTCAATACTTGAGTGACAGATTGGATTCATCCATTGTAAGACATGCTGAATTGCACAGATGTGACCTTATACATAGTTGAGTTAGTCACGTAGCGTATATTTATACTCTCGGGCGATCTGTGTTTCATGTCGTTAGAAACCTGCCTTTCTTGAAAAATGTTTCACGAGTTATGAACAGCGTCATTGGAATGTACCAGCGACGCAGAGCAATCAAATTTCAAACCACAAACCAAATATTGTACGGAATACTTTTTTAGAAAATACAGTGGATAACGATAGTGATTACACCCGGATTTCGGACTACGCAATCCCGCTCAGGGTTTGATGCGGAGGGGTGTATTTCCGAACTTTGAGCTGAATAAATTATCGATCGGGAACCAAACATGTAAAGATCTTTTAATAATAATAATAATAATAATAATAATCGTTATTTATTGAGGGTAAATCTTCAAGTACACGGCCTGATCTAACAGAGGCCCTCATTAACATATATACATAAATTATTTACAATTTGTACACATTTTTACATCTATGTACACACAAAGAAATTCTGACAGATTATTATTATCATTATTATTATTATTATTATTATTATTATTATTATTATTATTATTATTATTATTATTAATTATTATTAATTATTATTATTATTATTGTTATTATTATTTTTATTATTATTATTATTATTATTATTATTATTATTATTATTATTATTATTTGAAAGTCGCACATACACCTTAAATCACACACAGTTCTTTCAGCCACAAATTGGCACGTACGCCTGCACACGCTTCTACATATCTTACAATAATTAAAGAATTAATTCCTAATTTGCTTATCCCTTTCCAAGAGCATTTTTGTTCCACGATAGCAGATTATGATGCCCGGATTAACCCGACTAACTGACTATCAATTAGAGAGTAACTATGCAGGTAACTTGTTGAATATTTTGAAACTATCCTGGCCGGGCATTGTTGTAACTTATGGTACCAACATCGTCCCGCCTGGATAGTTCCAAAATTCTCAACAAAATGCTTATTAAATAGTGGTTACACATAATTCGTGTAACGACGGGCTAAGAAGAATCCTTCATGAAGTAAATATACAGAACCTAGTCCACAATTTCTCGCTCCCTTCGCTCGCTCCTTCACCCACTCCCGCATGCTCGGTCCTGCAACCCCCACCACCCCACCCCAACGGGTAGATGGTGGTGGTGGTGGCGAGGCACAACTTTGGGCCTCGTAATTAATCCACGTTTAGATGAAAGCGTTGTTGATTGTGTAATGCTTTTCGGTAGTGAGTTCCACATTTGTATTGCTGAATGTGTATAGCTGTTCTTACCATAATCTGTTCGTATTTTTGGAGGTTTTAAGTGGCCATAAGTTTTCGATCGCAGATTTAATGTGTGTGCTTCATCCATGGGTGTAAACATATTGGTAATATATATTGGCGTGAGGTTGTTTAGTGCTTTGTATGTCATTATGTTTTTTATAGCCATTCTCTGAGTTAACGACGTCCATCTTAGGGTAGTATATAGTTGTTTTGATGGAGTTCTATATGGGACGTTTTAAGAAATTAAGGGCGAAAACTCTGGTAATCAGAGCCGGGTTTCGGCACATTCTTAGTCAAGGTATCATTCATCGACACATATTTGCAAAAGTTGGATTGCAGGCTAACTAATAAAGAAACGTGAAACTTGAAATGTGTATCAAGTAAGCTAAAATGAGGGACCCAGATTTCAACAACAGTATCCGAACATTAGGAAATGGTGGCTAAGTCATGAGCGAGTTGTTTATATTGAAAAACAATGTAAGATATTTGTTTCAATGATCTTTATTGTTCTAAACATTCTACATAAAGATTTTTGTGGAAAGGGCAGACTCAGCCATATCATGGGTCCTCTACTCGGTTAGGGTTCGTGGGAAATTACTGGCGATATGAGCGGTAATCAGAGAATAACACGATCCGGATGACGAATACAAGTCAATATTAAGTTAGTAAGTAGACAGTTGCATCAAACTGAACTGGCTAAAACACTCACATTATCTACATCATGGGCGAGTTAACGCTTAATAATAAGTACACCGTATGTAAGTATTAAAGTATATCCATAGCACAGATTGATATAATAGTGTTCGGATACTGCAAGTCTGAACGGCAGTAGTATATAACAGAGGTATGGCCACGTAGCAGTACTAATGTAATATTGATAGATACACAGAATCGATCGACATTGCAACAGAATGGTCGAGTTAACACTTAATAATAAGTACAACGTATTTATGTATTAAATTATATCCATAGTAAGTCTGCCCGACAGTAGTATATAACAGAAACGTGCATGGCCACGTATATCAACACGACAGCTGTATAATAACAGAGGTATGGCCACGTATATCAACACGACAGCTGTAAAATAACAGAGGTATGGCCGCGTATATCAACACGACAGCTGTATAATAACAGAGGTATGGACACGTATATCAACACGACAGCTGCATAATAACAGAGGTATGGCCAGGTAAATCAACACGACAGCTGTATAATAACAGAGGTATGGCCACGTATATCAACACGACAGCTGCATAATAACAGAGGTATGGCCACGTAGGTCAACACAACAGCAGTGCTAATGTAATATTGATAACTATACAGAGTGGATCGTCATTACAACAGAAGGGTAATAGAGGCTAAATGGGGTAGATTGACGTCGCTGCATTGGTGCAATACAGGTATGAACAGATAAATTGTCACCAAAGAAATTGTGTGATAATGATAACTATACATGGCATACCAACATCAAGAAGTAATGTACTAATGATAACTATACACGTCATAGCAACATCAAGGAGTAATGTAATAATGATACCTATACACGTCATACCAACATCAAGGAATAATGTAATAATGATAACTATACACGTCATAGCAACATCCAGGAATAATGTAATAATGATACCTATACACGTCATACCAACATCAAGGAATAATGTAATAATGATAACTATACACGTCAAAGCAACATCCAGGAATAATGTAATAATGATAACTATACACGTCAAAGCAACATCAAGGAATAATGTAATAATGATAACTATACACGTCATAGCAACATCAAAGAATAATGTAATGATGATAACTATACACGTCAAAGCAACATCAAGGAATAATGTAATAATGATATCAATATTTTGAAACTAACAGCAACCGCGCTCTTTGAAATTAGTTTCAAAATATTCGACAGAAAGTTTATTAAATGGTAAAGACATAGAATTAGCACAATGTCACGTAGTTAATTATGACGTTATATGACGTCAGATGATCGATAGATAAACTGGTAATGCGAATTAGTCACTGTCCAGACCTAAGCGAGTTAAGCACACAAGCAAGTCATTGCCACTATCGAATGTTCACTCACCAACTACATATTGCTGCCGTCATCGTCAGTCTTCCTGTTTCTTCTCCAATATATCAAATTCACTCTCAAGAGTACACACACAGCATACAGGGCAATAGCTTATCACCATACTGCTTGAGTTCCACTCTTTATTTATCCCTTACCGTCATTATTCTAAGTTGTTGGTGGTGGGGGTGGGTGGGGTGGTGTTTGCTTTTGGTTCATGGTTTCTTCCAAATGTTTCTTGCAAATGCCTACCTGAGTTGAGATTTTCCTTGCACCGGTCTCCTTTGCTATTATCACGGAGAAACGGAGTGCATTAATGATTATAACGCAAGTCGTGTTAATTGAAGAAAGTTATCATCTGATCTGAAGTGTTCCACGACCTACCATTTGTGTGTAAATTGTAAGAATTCATGACGGTCATTAGCTATCAAATAACCAAATATACAATTGTGTATGTTGATGTCAATACGCGTAAGTAGATGTGTCACTGTATGCCATATTGACGTTTAACTTATGTGCGTGTATGTATGTGTACCGTATCATAATTAAACGCCCATACGTACTGCAGCAACGACCACGTAGCTTGATTGGCACATTTTACAAGTCACTGTCCTTTCTTAATAAGATAGGAGAATGACGAGTCGCTGTATGACTCTCTCACCCCAACACCCCACCACACCTCTCTCTCTCTCTCTCTCTCTCTCTCTCGCTCTCGTTCTCGTTCTCTCTCTCTCTCCCTCCCTCTCTCTCGCTCTGTCCGTCTGCCTGCCTGCCTGCCTGCCTGCATACCTGCCTACCCACCTGCCTGCATGCCTGCTTGCCTCTCACTCCTTCCCTCAACTCCATCCTTCTCCTTCCCTGCTTCTCAGCTCCTCTACCCCTCTCCACTCTCTCTCTCTCTCTCGCACTCCCTCCATCCGCTCTCTCTATCCCTCTCCCGCCTCTCTCTCTCCCTCCCTCATTCCCATCTCCCATCCCCTCTTCCCTCTCTCTCACTTCCCTCTCGCACTCTCTCTCTCGCTTGCTCTCTCCCACCATCTCCCGTCTTCCACTCACCTTGCCCTTTCCCAACTCTATCCCCCTATCTCTCTCCATCCCCCTGTCTCTCCCTATCCCTCTCCTTCTCACCCTCTCTCCTCTCCCTCACTCACTTCTTCCGTCGCTCTTGCTCGCTCTCTCCACTTCTCCATCCGCCCCTCCCCACCATCGCCCTCTCCCGCGTCTCTCCTCCTCCCTCAACCCTTCTTCCATCCCCTCTTTTCTCGCTCCCTCCCCGCCTCTCTCTCGCGCTCTCTCTCGCTCTCTCTCTCGCTCTCTCTCTCTCTCTCTCTCTCTCTCTCTCTCTCTCTCTCTCTCTCTCTCTCTCTCCCCCCTTTTACCATTATCTCCCCATCTCTCCCCCTCGCCTTTCATCCCCCTCTCTCTCTCCCTCTCTATCTCCCTCCCTCCCTCCCTCCCTCCCTCCATCCCTCCCTCCCTCCCTCCCTCCCTCCCTCCATCCCTCCCTCCCTCCCTCCCTCCTCCCTCTCTCCCTCTCTCCCTCTCTCCCTCTCTCCCTCTTTCTCTCTCTCCCTCTCTCCCTCTCTCCCTCTCCCTCTCCCTATCACACTCCCTCTCCGTTTCCTTCTCCCATCTCCATCTCCCTCACACCCTTCGTTCATTCACTCCTATTGCGCTTCGTCTCCCACTCCCCCACGCTCTCTCCCCCACACATGCCCTCTCTCTCCCTCCCGCTCTCTCTCACTCTCTCTCCCTCTCTCCATCTCTCTATCTCTCCCTCCATCCCTCCATCCCTCCCTCTCCCTGCCTTTCCACTCCCTCCTTCCACCCATTCCCTCATTCTCACACACACACACCCCTCTCCGTCTCAGGAGATGGAGTGCAAGAGAGGGGAGTAAGGGAGGTGTGGAAGGCTGGCCGGAGAGAAGTTGAGGGGGAGGGAGAGGTTGTGAGGGCGGGATGGAGAGAGGAGAGAGGCAGAGAGATGGCGGAGGGCGAGGGTGAGAAAGTGGGAGAGGGAGTGAAGCAGTTTTGAGAAGTGGGCAAAAATGGTGACATTCAGGCATCTAGTGACATAATGAGCTTTTCCAGTTTGCTTATCAATGATATGACGTCATAATGAACTACGTGACGTGTATGATGACGTCATATTCAATGGCGTTATGAATGGCGTATATATGTTAGTCACAAACACTTAATTCGTGAATCCATTTCTTCACTCCACTCAATAATATGACGTCATACTCAACAACGTGACGTGTATGCTAACGTCATGACTGATTAGCTCAAGCCCGTCTTTAACGCTTAATATTCCGACACGTTGTACGAATTGTATGTGTTTGCTATCTAAGAAACATGCTGTTGAATATTTTGAATATTACTAAATCGAATTGCAATTAACAAATGACGACATAAAAGAGCTTCAAAATCAACATTTGTTGTCGTCAATAGGCCTTTCCACTTTTAGCTACCCCCCCCCACCCCAGCCCGCCCATCTCTAGCTAAGCTCCACCCACACCTCGCTCGTGCAGGGATTGATGGATCTCTGAACTCTCTGACTATCAATTTCCAAAAACCATATGGGTAAGCTATTGAATATTTTGGAACTAATTTGACTGAACGCTGTTGCTGCCGATGGCATGTTTATTAAATAGTAGAGACATATAATTCGTACAACGTGTCGGACTATTAAGAGATAAAGACGGTCCAAATATAATGATTTATGACGTAATGATTAGGACGTCCGCATAAACGTCACTTAGTTGGTTATGCCGTCATATGACGTCATATCACCGTTGGATAAACTTGGAAAGGTCCATTTCGTGAAATGTAATAAACATTCTGTAGATTTTACTGAAACTAATTTGACTAATTTGGCAAGGAGCTGTATGCCGTAACAGCACTATTCAAATTAGTTACAAAATATTCAGACGTTTTCCTATAAAGTCACCTTAAATTTAGATTCTGGTAATTCAGTCTTCAGCTTTAAATTTATTTGAATATGCGTATGAACTGGGCTGAGCTTAGTTCGCAACGAGAGTGGCGTAGTTAGAAATGGATTCATCTATTGTCAGATTGGTACCGTTGAAAAGTGTTTTAAGTGAATACAATTTTAGAAAACATTTGTGGACTTGTTAGGTCTGACGTCATGTCCGGAAGTGTAGTATTTTGGCTCAACTCCTTCATAATTGCGTGTTTATGGAGTTATTGTTTGTTGTTGAATAACGACGTTGTTCTTTATTTAACAATGGACCTTTCCGGTTTTAGCTATGCTCCGCCCCTCTCTAGCTAAGCTCCACCCACACCTCGCTCGTGTTGGGATCGATCGATCTTTGAACACCCTGACTATCAATTTTCAAAAAACCACACAGATAAGCTGTTGAATATTTTGAAACTAATTTGAATGGGTGCTGTTGCTACCTAAGGCAGCAACAGCGCCCAGTCAAATTAGTTTCAAAATATTCAACAGCATGTTTATTAAATAGCAAATAATTACAAAGATATACAATTTATACAACGTGTCGGAGTATTTGAGATTTGATGATGGTCTGTATGGAACTCTTTGTGACATAGTGATTGTGACGTCATCATACAGGCGCTGAGCTGATTATGACGTCATACGAGGTCAGATGATGGATGGATATTCTGGAAAGGTTAATTACTTAACAATTTAGCCCATACATAGCAGGAATGTCAAACTCTTTATGATGCACGGAATACTTTGGTGAATGATTTGAATCTAATTTTACTGTTAACTTATGTTGCCAATGGTAGCAACATATTCCAGTCAAATTAGTTTCAAAATATACAACAGCTTTCCTGTCTTGCAACTGAGATACTGGACCCTTAAGGGTTAAACAGTTCAGAAACAGATAGATACAGAATTACGTCATTGATTAACATACCCACACAATAGAAGTGTCCATATCTAGCCATGCCCCGCCCATCTATAGCTAAGCTCCGCCCACATCTTGGACGCATTGGGATCGATTTATATACTTTGAAACTTCCCAAAATCCCCTTTCAAGATAAACTATTCAGGTAAGCCATTGGATATTTTGAAATTAAATTGACTGAGTGCTGATCATGCCTATGACATCAATAGTACCGAGTCAAATTAGTTTCAAAATATTTAACAGAATATTAATTAAATAGAAAATCCATCTAAGACATATAATTCTTGCACTTCACTGACAATCCCAGCTTCATGACAGAGGCGTATTCTCTGTCAATTATGATTGTGACGTCAGCCTACACGTGACGTAATTGCTTCATATTTACCACTAGAATGACTGGCTCGCTGTAATCCCGCCAGTCATTTCTGTGGTAAGTTTTCAAAAATGGCCGTCTCATAGCCTGCAAATAGACATTCAATAAGCAAATATTTAGATAATTTTTATAACCAAATTTAGACATTAAAGTGTTACTTTTAAGATGCTGATATTTCAGGAAGGAACGCTGTAAGCTCTGTATTATTCGAGTGTTACCTTGTATATATGAAAATATGCTGCTTTTGTTATTAGTAAATTCCAGTTGGAAACAATACAGGAACATGTGCCGCCCTCTAGTTGAGACGTCGGCAACGTTTTTGACAAAGTATTTGACAGTCCGACAGACCAAGAGACTGCCAGACAGCGACTTATAAGTAATGACAACTAAAATGAGACGATGATAAACATAATAATACAGATTAGGTTAATTGTCCAATGCCTTCATCTTTCTATGGCCTCAACAAGACGATTCCAGAACATTTGTTTATCAGGTGGATCCTGGCTCCACACGAGAAATGTTATGTTCTTCCACATATTCAGCAGAACACTGGGCATCAGGCGAGTGGGGACGTCATCCAATAACACAGCAATAATGACGCCATCACCAGAATGAGGGCCAGTTACGTCACGCATGGCGGCAATCTCCATTTCATACTCACCCCATGTACAGGTCAGAAATCGTGTGGTCAGCACCAGTATGATCTTACGACTGTCATTCATGGCTGACACTATATTACCCTGGATACTTTGACCAACAGGGAAGTCCCGATGATGCAGACAGAGACGGTACTTATGTGGTCCTGTCTCCTCTAGGAAGGTCCTCAGAGGGCCACAGACCCATTGATAGTCCTCGTGGTTATAGGCCACAAAGACATCGTAACTGTAATGTTCTTCTGGTGCTGGGTTATGTCGTCCAGTACAACGGGTCAGGAACCAATACTTGATGTTCCACCTATAGCGATAACCAAAGGCACTCAGAACGATGGTCACTAGCGCCAGACTACAGCTGATAACAGAGAACCGGAGCCAAAAGTCACTGACACATTTCACGCGGAATTCATGGAGACGGGATATCTGATAAGAGGTTAGTGTTTGTGTACCATTATCTGTAAAACAACTGTAGTTACCTGCATTGTCCAATGTCACATGTGTGTTCGCAAGCCATTCCAGAAAGTCAGAAGTACTACAAGAACAGATAAATGGATTCCCATCAAGCATCAAGGAGAAAGCTCTGTTAGGTCGAACATGGCTATCTAAGACACATCTCTCATTCTCAGTCAAGCTCGATAGCACGTTGAATGACATATCTAGATGATGCAATGTCTCAGACTTTAACACGGTTTCAGGAATCTTCGGTAGTTTATTACTAGACAAATTTATCGAACCTATCTTTTTGTTATGATTCAACAAATTATCATGAATCTTAACGAAGTTATTACAGCAAAGATCAAGATATTCTAAGTGTGTTTGTTTAGAGAAAAATAATCCGTCTGGATCATTTGTCAGACCCGTAGCCAAATCGGCATGTCTGAAACTCAATTCTGTTAGATTACCGTAACTGAACAAGAATTCAGGTTTCAGATCAGAACATGCAGAATTAGAAATGTCGAAAGTTTTCAAATTTATCAGTCCTTCAATCGAGAAATAACATCGGTAAATGGCACTATATGCCAGATCCAGAATCTGTAAGTTCTCAGCATGACGTAGTACCACTGTTATATCTAATGCATTACGACCAATCGCATAACTCATGTTAACAACCTTAAGTGACGAAGGTAAAGACACATATATCATTTCCGCTGACTGTGTTCTTTTTCTATAGTTTGTATATCTTTGGCCCGACATCCTACGCCGTCGGTTATGAAGCCCGTGCCATGGCTTTCCACTAATATCGAGTTCAACTAATTTTGTAAAAAGTGGCAAAAATATAAAATTTTGTAAAAAAGTCGGGATTTGATGTTCGGCCATGCGCAGAGTTTTATAACACTGGGGGTATTCAAACATTTCTATAGCAGAGAAATCAGCACCTCCAATGACATTGTGGCCAATATCTAGCGTTTCCACGCAAATATTCCTTAATTTCAACAACGTTGTTCTGTCTAACACAATGAATGAGAATGAGTGAACACGTCGAAAATTGATTTCTTTGAGGTGCTGATGTTCCAGTGGAGCAAGACTATCAAATGCCGCTATCAAGCCCAGGTCGGGGTTGTCGCTCAAATCAAGGAACTGTAATTTGGGAAATCCTGAAAATGTACCCGGCTCAATGTCATAAATTGCACAGCTGTGCATATCAATGGTATGTAGCTGTGCATTCCTGAAATATCGCAGGGTGTAGTTGAGAAGCTGATCAATTTTGCATGTTTCACCTTTCAACACTTGAAGTTTGGTGAGATTCGCAAATCCTGGTCCAAATTTGACGCCAGTGAACATGCTAATTTGAAGTGTTGTTAAACTGTAAAGGTCTGCGAGTGATGTGTCTGGATATGCGGTTATTGGTGGTATATGTTCTGTCAAATCCGCCTGAAGCCGAAGCGTTTGTAACGACCTTCCTAATGGTCGGAAGATACCAACTGGAAAGCCAACATGGTTGAATGGTAATTCATTGTTGTCACTAAGATCCAATGTTTCTAACCCATGTACTCCTTTGAACAAGTCAACTGATAACTTCTTCATCCTATTGCGGGTCAGCTCCAAGCGTGAAAGATTTGGAAATTTACTGAAGATTCCAGGGGGGAGGCTGGAGAGGGAGACATTGTGCAAAATTAGAGTTTCTATGTCTTCCGGAATATCGCTTGGAACTAACTTTAGATCCAGATGGCTGCAGTCAACGTATTTGTCGCGCATATTACATGCTACCACCGAGGGTGTCAATAACACGCTATGACATGGAGCGATGGTTACTACGGCGATAAATATAACAAACAACATTATATAACTCGATGACATTAGATTTCTCCGATGGAAGAGAGAAGTCATAGCAAAGTAATTCTTCGCATATCTAGGATGCATCCAGATCAGACCATTGCGATCGACAAGCCTAAAACAGAATGAAGAGGGCATTAAAGGGTGCAGCGAGCGAGCATGCAAAGATGGGCTGCTTTAACATACAATTACCAGAAACCAGATATGCATCAAAGGCCATTCTTCTCGGATACCTAACAGTGATGTCGGCGAACATAATAGATAAATCCAGTCTACCGATTACTCATGTGACGCTAAAATTAACTGTCACATTTAGGCTGACGTCATAATTAGCTACGCCGTGAATGGCGTAATTAAGTCCTTCATAAACGCATAATAGTTGAATATTTTGAAGCTAATTTGACTGAGCGCTGTTCAAGTTGCTGCCATATGCAGCAACAGCACCCAGTCGAATTTTAGTTTCAAAATATTCAACATCTTACCAGTATACTTTTCTGGAAAATTAAGATTCAGGGAGTGCATGGAATGATCGATCCCAAAACCGGCAAAGCGTGGACGACTCTTAGCTAGAAATGAGTGAGGCATAGCTAACACTGGATTCATCTATTATCTTGTCTGTGATTAACATTGGTTAATAATACTATTAGTTACACCAGTGTTTTGACGGGGGTACATGCTGTTAACACACGTGCACACATTTTATATTTCCCGAGCGTAGCGTTTGTTTGCACGTGTGGTAACAGCCTGTACTCCCGCGAAAACACCGGTGTAACGAATTTATTACCCCTCAGACGTCAGCGAGAGATTAAGAAAAAGAGAGGGGTAGAGAGAGAGAGAGAGAGAGAGAGAGAGAGAGAGAGAGAGAGAGAGAGAGGGAGAGAGAGAGAGAGAGAGAAAGAGAGAGAGAGAGAGAGAGAGAGAGAGAGAGAGAGAGAGAGAGAGAGATATAGAGTACATAATAAAACATATGTAAGTTATTTTTTAGCTTTACCAGAGAGAGAGAGAGAGAGAGAGAGAGAGAGAGAGAGAGAGAGAGAGAGAGAGAGAGAGAGAGAGAGAGAGAGAGAGAGGGAGAGCCCACTGTATATGTTGTTATTGGAAAATTGTGTAAACCGATCATTGCTAGATAATTGCATCTATTTTTTAGCTGCTATTAATAGTACTGTTGGGAAAGGGTCTAACTAAGTTGCAAGAACTTGTACCCAATCCCTGTGTATAAAAGCCTACAATAAAATGTGTTTAAATCAAAATTGAATATAATATATTAAAATTTCAATCAAAAACATAACGTAGGCCTACCTGTCGTTTTACATTTGTTCAGTCGTCGCCGGTAGTAAACACATAACCGGGCATATGGGATTATTACAAGTTATCTAGCTAAGGAAAGTTTTTCAACGTGTTATCTAACCAATGAAAAACTTTCGTTGAATATTACACGTGTGTTCATATCGAGAAATATGAAACGGGCTGAAAGACGTGTTTATATGATAAATTCTTCTATCATCTTTGTTTCAGTATTTAGAGCTACGGATATTTTCAGATTGCCTGCGCTAGCTTTGCATGAGCGGATCTTCTATGGCTATAAGAATCTTTATTTATCGAGGGTAAATCTTCAGAGCAATGCCCTGATCTCCCAGAGGCCCTCGCCAAATAACTATATGAACTAATTAGAATTATATTTACAAAATTTACAAATCATGCACAAAATATATACAAAACTATACATAATTGTTGCAATGAAAACCTATTTTCAACCATTTCAATATCAAATATCAAATGGCGGAAAGACGACAATAATAAGTATGTATTTGTAATTCTATGCTAATGTAATAAACATGCTGTTGAGTATTTTGAAACTAATTTGACTGGGTGTCGTTTCTGCCTTAGGCAGATACAGCACTCAGACAAACTAGCTTCAAAATATCCAATAGTTTATTTAGTTTTCTATAAAATGATATCCAAAATCTGCGGAGATCGACCGATTCCAACACGAATGATGAGTAGGTGGAGCTTCGATAGAGATGGGCGGGGCATAGATAAACCCGGAGAAGTCCGTTAGTTTCGGGAGATTAATGAACACTGGGGCCCAGAAAGTTATTAGCCCTGGGCCCCGAGCAGGTTAAATTCGGCTCTTATGGTTAGATACTATTATATTTTGCAATCGATAAATTATTATTATTATTATTATTATTATTATTATTATTATTATTATTATTATTATTATTAATTATTATTATTATTATTATTATTATTATTATTATTATTATTATTATTATTATTATTATTATTATTATTATTATTATTATTAATGCAGGTACGTTGAAACAAAGCATAAAATCATTGAGAGTGTGTATGTATGTGCATGTTGTGCTTAAAAGATGATAGCGTTTCTGAATTTATAACACACGTAGGAAGGGAATTCCAATTTTGACTAGCTGTGTATGTGAAACTGTATTTTCCATAGTTGGTTCGTATTTTCGGAGGCTTCAAATGGCTATTAGTTTTAGATCGTAGATGTAATGTGTGTGCTGTCTCTATGGGTGTAAGCATGTCGCTGATGTACTTAGGTGTATGGTTGTTTAGTGCTTTGTATGTCATAATGTTTGATTTAATAGTTATACGTTGTGATAGTGGCGTCAATTTTAATTCATCATATAATTGCCGCGATGGTGTTCTATGTGGGACGTCTAAGATGATTCTCGCTGCACGTTTTTGAAGTTTTTCTAGTTTGCTCAACAATGTTGGCATACCTGCGTAATATACGAGAGAACAGTAATCAATGTGCGAAAGTATGTATGATTTGTAAAATACGGTTCGTTGCTCAACATTCATGTACCGTTTATTTTTCTTTAACATAAAAATTAGGGAAGATATTTTGCTACAAATTTTGTTGATGTGTTGTTGCCAGGAGAGATTGTTGTTAATATTTAAGCCTAAGAGTTTTGCATTTTCTACACTTTCTATTTCTCCATCGACGATAGATATTTTAATTTCCGGATTTATCTGTTTTAGTTTGAATTTAGTGCCTATCATTAGTAATTTGGTCTTGTCGGTATTTATAACCATTTTATTGTTTTGACACCAATCATGGACGGATGCCATATCAGCTGTTAATTTTTCAGTTATATTTGCTACATTATCGAAATGGCAATGCATGGTTGTATCGTCACAATACATATCGACATTACAGGTAAGATTCATATGGAGGTCATTCACGTAGATAATAAATAGCAAAGGTCCTAACATCGAGCCTTGCGGTACGCCTACCGTGACTGGTAACATGCCAGATGTTTTGTCCGAGATTGAAACATACTGCTGTCTGTTTTCTAAATACGATCTAAACCATTTTTGCGCAAATGCATGAAACTTATAAATGCCTAGTTTTCGTAGCAGTATGTCGTGGTTTACTAGGTCAAACGCTTTTCTGAAGTCTATCATAATAGCTCCAACGAATTCTCCATTATCGACTGCAAATCGCCACGTGTCTATTAATTTTAGCAACGCGGTTTCGCAGGAGTGTTTGGGTCTAAAGCCGGACTGAGATTCGCATAATAGATCATATGTAGTCAAAAATTTATATAGATAATTGTGTACATGTCTTTCCAGAATTTTCGATAAAATTGGCAGAATAGAAATGGGCCTATAATTACTAATTTCGCTTTTATTATCGGACTTGTGTAAGGGTTTAACTTTTGCGCATTTCCACATGGTAGGAAATACTCCTGTATCAATACTCTTATTAATAATGGCGGTGATTGATGGTGCGATAACTGGAGCGGCCAGCTTTAGGAAATGCGCGTTCAAAGTATCATACCCTGCGGATTTATTAGTTTTTAAACGGGAAATTTCACGGTAAACATAATCTACTGTTATTCCAGGTATATGTGAAATCGCGTGGTTTTTATTTTGTATGGCATTCGCAAGGTCGGATGCAACAGTAGCAAAGTATTTATTGAACATCTCACAATGTTGTCCGGTATCTCTAACCTCGTTTCCCTGGTTATCTAATAATATTAATGGCATTTTGTTTGTTTTGGGGCTGATGCTTTTTAAGATCTTCCATATATTTGAAGGATTATGCTTATTTTCTGTCAGCTGTATACCGAAATAGTGCCGCTTCGCGTTTTCTATCAATGACATTACCGTATTCTTCAATTCCCGGTATTTGACAATATTTTAAAACTTTTTGTGATAATCTCGGTCTTTCATCGTTTTCAAGATGTCTTGGTTCATCCATCCAGGTTGGGAGTACTTTTTAACTCGTCGCTCGACAATCGGGGCGTGGTTATTTAAAATATTAAGGAATGTTTCATGCCAAACGCTTAGTGCTTCGTTTGGATCGTTGACGAAATTAATTATATCCCAATTATATTCTAATAAATTTTGAATAAACTTGTTGCTGTTAAATTTTTTCTTACATCTGTATTTTATTGAATGATGACTATTAGTTTTATTAGTGACACTATGCCGCACTGCAAATACGGGAAAATGGTCGCTTAGCGCAAGCTCGCCTACACTCGCAGAAGTAAGCTGCTTTTTTCAGTGCAATATACATGATCGATTATTTTAGCAGTCGTTTCTGTTATTCTGGTCGGTTTATCTATTAACTGCACTAAGTGAAATGCATCCATTAATGATTGCCATTTTGCTATTATGGGAACATTAAAATCTATATTAAAATCGCCTATCAGTACAATATCAGTATTATATAAATATGCGGCCTCGAGTAAAGATTCGAATTCGTCAATCCAGCTAGACGGTGAATCCGGCGGTCTATAAACACAGCCTAATAAAAATGGTTTTGTTTTGTACGGCTTAACTTCAATCCATAGTGCCTCCAAAGTCTCAGATTCTAGCTCCGCCCTCCTAAAATATGATTGGCTCTCCTCAACGTAAACTACAATGCCGCCTCCCGAGCGATTTGACCTATCTTTTCTCTCGATATTATAGCTATTAATTTCGATTAGGTTATTAGTCGAGATACTGCTAAGAAAAGTTTCTGTTGTACCAAGAATTTCAATTTGTTTTATGCTTGTTTCCATCATTATTTTCAATTGGCTTATTTTGGGCAACAAGTGCTGTACGTTTAAGTGGCCTATGCGTATGCCTTTCGCATTTGAATTGAACAATGGGGAGTCATATTGTTTTGTTAATTTGATAAAAGCATTGTTACATTTCCATTGATCAAGAGGTGACCTAACACTTGCATGTGTTTGTTGGTCGGTTATCTTTCCAACGACACAGTATGAAATAATATTGATGAAATTTAGAAAACTTACTTTGGACATGTTCATGTAGTAGAAAAATATTTACGAATTTTAGATAATTATTATCCGTAATCCTCATATTACAATTCTCTCCACTCATGGTACTATTTGCAAAGGAGAGATTATTATTATTATTATTATTATTATTATTATTATTATTATTATTATTATTATTATTATCATAACATAGATTAGCACTAGTAGCGGTATGTGGAAATGTGGTAATATGAGCACTATAATGAACGCGTGGAGATGCGACAACTGGGTTAGCGGGTATACAAGCATTATCAGGGGTGCATGGGTTGGCGGGTATACACGCATTTTCAGGGGTGCATGGGTTTGCGGGTATACAAACACTACCCGGGGCGCATGAGTTGGCCGGTATACAAGCGCTACCAGGGGCGCATGTGTTGGTGGGTATACAAGCGCTATCAGGGGCGCATGGGTTGGCGGTAAGATAAGCATTATCAGGGGCGCATAGGTTGGCGGTAAGACAAGCACTACCAGGGGTGCACAGGCTGTCTGTAATACAAACACTAAACGGGGCGCATGTCTTGGCGGGTATAAAAGCGCTACCAGGGGCGCATGGGCTGGCGGGTATACAAGCGCTATCAGGGGCGCATGGGCTGGCGGGTATACAAGCGCTATCAGGGGCGCATGGGCTGGCGGGTATACAAGCGCTATCAGGGGCGCATGGAACATCATTTGGAATGGCAATAGGTATATGACTTGTATCATCATCAAGACAGCACTTTGTAGTAGGTGTCATAGAATTAACATTAGCGATAACAGTTACTGTATTAGTGACAGTACAAGTAGCACTAGCAGTTCCTAATACAACAGAAGGAGACTTTGAACTGATAGGTGGATGGTCATAATTTGATGATATACGGCTATTATTCTCATCAGCGAAATATCTTAATAAATCATATCTGTTACTGGTTACAACATTATACATATATTCCGTGGAATAAATACACGTACAATTATTAATATTATTATTATTATTATTATTATTATTATTATTATTATTATTATTATTATTATTATTATTATACTTTGTTTGAGAAATATTTTTGTTAATTTTACACAGTTTGTTTACAATAGGCGCTCCTTCTTGGCCGGCCAATTAATGTCCAAGGCACCGATTTGATTTATGACCGTAGCCGTAACAGGAATAGCATTGAACCAGTTGACCATGACGACACATGGATGATTTGTGATTGGGCTCACCACAAAACCTACACACCGCCTTTCGAAGAATGGTCACGTAATCATTTATGCAACGTACCAGTAGAGAAGATCCGGTTTTGTTTATATGCACTTTATCTGCATAAAACAGGGAATTGTTTATCATACCCGCTCGTGAATAAAATAAAGACGCGCCATATCGAATCATTTATGACGTAATGATTATTATGTCATCCTACACGCCGCTTAGCTGGTTATGACGTCATATGACGTCAGATTGATAGATGGATACTCGGGAAATGTGAATTGTTGAAAATCAACAAAACAACAGTCTGAGCCAGTCTGATCTTGTGTGTACAGCAGGTAATCCCTGGGCCAAGACCTCAGAGGTGGTCCAGTGGTACCATGAGGGGTCAGCACACCTAGTTATGTATTTTTATTCGCAGCTTTAGTCTGAATGTGTAAAATAGAGATTTCCACACTTTTAGCGTTCGTACGTATACCCATACAATTATAATGTATGACAAAAAAGAAACAAAATCCACTAACATAAAATGCATGGAAATATACTGATCTAAGCCGCTATTGTTCATTCGTATAAGTAATTCTATATAAGAAGCAATTATGCATTAAATTTAGGCTACACATATCCTCGTATCATTTGAGTATACAGTCAAACCCGCCTATAATAGATACGTAAAATTTTCTTGTGGGGTCACATGATATCGTAAAACAACCAGGCTAAACAACTGCCATTTTGTCACCCCCACACCCCAGATGTTTAACAATGAGAAGTAAGTTGTATTAAGCAACTGCCTATCTTTAGTCGTCACTCATTCATAATTCATAAGGTGTCCATTATGGACAGGTGTACTTGTGTTTTAAATATCATAATAAATTGACTCTATCCTAGAGTTTGCTATATGAAATAAAACTACTCTGTTCAATAATGTACCTTTCCAAGTTTATCTATCCATCTATCATTATGACGTCAAAATCAACTACGTGACGTACATGATGACATACTTTTCATGACGTCATAAATGACTCGATATGGTCCGGCGTTATCGCTTAATAGTCCGATACGTTGTACGAATTGTATGTCTTTACCATTTAATAAACATTCTGTTTAATATTTTGCCATAGGCAAACTAGTTGCAAAATATTTAACAGCTTACCTGTATAGTTTTCTGGAAATCGATAGTCAGGGAGTTCAGAGATCGATCAATCTCAACACGGACGAGGTGTGGGTGGACCTTAGATAGAGATAGGCGGGGCATGGCTAAAACGGGAAAGGTCTATTGATACGCGTAAAACAGTCACTCAATATTGTTAAAAACAAAAGGAATTTATCAAAACTGAAGCAATAAATAATTAATACTATAGCCCCCTTAAAAATAATATATATAGTGTGTGTGTGTGTGTGTGCGTGCGTGCGTGCGTGCGTGCGTGCGTGCGTGCGTGCGTGCGTGCGTGCGTGCGTGCGTGTGTGCGTGCGTGCGTGCGTGCGTGCTAGAGGGCAGGCGGGCGGGGTGGCGAGCGTGTGTGTATCATTATGATGTGATATTAGTAAACAATACTCATAGCGCTAGTAATAATTATCATCACTATCGCGGATATCCTTGTCATGATCTGAGGTGTCTTTAACAGAAGAATCTCCTTCAACATTCCTCCTCATGTTTCCACATGCTTGAAATTTGTACATTACTGTGCATTTTAATCCATCAACAAGACATTGACAGTTGGGCCAGTGACACAATCTGGAGCATCTACATGGTATATATTCAAGAACCAAATCTGGAGCTGCTGTCCCTTCATCAATTAAATGACAAGTTGTTCTTCGTCAGCAAGGGCCCCTCCATGACCTTGTGTATTCTCCTAGACTGTGATATCATCTGGGTGACACACACACACACACACACACACACACACACACACACACACACACACACACGCACGCACGCACACACACACACACACGCACACGCACACGCACACGCACACGCACACGCACACGCTCACGCACACGCAAACTCACAAGCACGCGCTCACGTACACGCACACGGACACGCACACGCCCCCCCCCCCCCCCCCCCACACGCACGCACACACACACGCACACGCGCTCGCACACACACACACACACACACACATCATTGCCTAGTATTCTGTCCAACTTCTTCATCTCACTGTATGTAAGTCGGATTTTGTGCCACGTTCCACGTATACGTTTGCTTCTATGCCTCTGCTGATTGTCAGCATTAAGATCAGGAAATACGTAGCTTCTTTGATGATGATCACTAATGTTGTTGAAATGTGTTTAGCATGTAAAAATATGCACGTGTCTGCCCGGGCCTGCGATGTCTAGAAATCCGCTCCCTCTTGACTGTCAATGGATCTTTCCACGTTTAGCTATGACACACCCATCTCAATCTAAGCTCCACCCACACCACGTCGGTGTTGGGATTGATCGATCTCTGAACTCCTTGACTATCAATTTACAGAAAACCTTATAGGTAAACTGTTGAATATTTTGAAACTAATTCGATTGGGTGCTCTTACTGCCAATGGCAGCAACAGTGCCCAGTCAAGTTAGTTTCAAACTATTCAACAGCATGTTTATTAAATAGCAAAGACGTCCAATTCGTACTATTAAGTGTTAAAGACGGACTATATCGAATCATTCAATACGTCATGATTATAACGTCAGCCTACATGCCACTTAGTGGATTATGACGTCATATGATGGATGGATAAATTGGAAAGGTGAATTCTGTAGTTAGTTTGAAGCACTTTGCTTCACATGTAACATATGGCTCTCGTTCTGCTAGATGTTTAAGCATATGTGGCTTCTTCCAATCTTCTGAAAGAAACTTTACCAGCTCCATTTTACTTGCAAAGCAAGCCAACCCACGCAACCACTGCTTGATCGTTTGCCTTGATGAAATATCCGTGACCTGCCACTACCCCGACCCTCTATTTTCTCTCTGCATTGTTGATAGAATGGACCATTCCATTTTTAGCTATGCCCCGCCCATCACTAGCTAAGCTCCACCCACGCCTCGCCGTGTTGGGACTGATCGATCCCCGAATACACTAGCTATCAATTTCCTGAAAACGATACAGGGAAGCTGTTGCATATTTTGTAACTAATTTGACTGGGTGCTGTTGCTGCCTATGACAGAAACAGCGCCCAGTCAAATTAGTTTCAAAATATTCAACAGAATATTTATTAATGAGTAAAGGCATACAATTTGTACAACAACGCAAGACCGTCTTCGAATATGCGTTCATGACGTACTTATCGACATCATTCATGACGTCATTCATTATGATGTCATTCTACACATCACGTAGTTGATTATGACGTCATATGATGGATGGGTACTCTGGAAAGGTGAATTTTGGAGAGAGAGAGAGGGGGGAGAGAGAGGCGAGAGGGGGAGGGAGGGAGGGAGGGAGAGAGGGAGGTGAGGGAGGGAGGGAGGGAGGGAGGGGGGGAGAGAGAGAGAGAGAGAGAGAGAGAGAGAGAGAGAGAGAGAGAGCATGTGGCTGACTGGGGTCAGCCAGCATGATGCTGTACTGTATGCCATTCTAGGCTCGCAGCTTGTTACTCGAGGAACGTGTTCTGTTTATTTTTTAATCGCATTAATTAAATAAATTAACAAAGAAACATACACTTAAAATAATGGATACAGCCATGAATTAGAGCAAAAAATTAGAAATCAGAATATGTGCATTTAATCAATTGTCAGATCAATTGTGAGATTAGCTATATATATAACTTTAAAATCAATGTCTCCGTGTAGTAGAGCATACATGACCCCCTGGTGTAGTTTTAGTCTCTCGAGCCACGCTTGTACAGCAATATAGTTGCGTTTCTCTATCGATGTGAGAACACGTTTCCTAAAGTGTGTTTGGCTCTCATAAAGGTCTGTGGGTTTTTTTTTTTTATCTTTGTGGTCTTTCGTCTCGCGCTGCAAGTTGTTCACCACGAAGTTGAGAAAGACTTTTCAGCTCTCAATATTGTTAGTTAATATTGTTAACTCACTACCATTATCATTTATATGCAGGTTTCTGTTCGACAATTAAATGGCTGCCCACGCCTACCTCCGGAATAAACGTTGTGCTTGTTACGCATGGGTGGAGGTGAAACCTGGTTTTATTGAAATATAATGCGCTGTCCTAAATCTAGTCGTGGAGCTAGCTATGCTGGCATGCCTTTAAATAAAGTATATCATGTTTTCTTGCTGACTTGTTATTGTAAGATAGCGAAGATATAGAAAGGAAATACATACATGTCTTTATAGACGTCAACTTGAAAATGAAATTCGGCGCCGCAATCTATTTTTGTTACTATCCGAAATGAAAACTACGTGAGATTTGTTTTACTTTTTTGAAGACATTGTTCAAGACATTGCAATATAGAACTGTAAGCAATGCAAATAAAAAAACCTCTTACAAAATTATATAGGTTTAAATGTGTGTTATACTATCTGCTCAACACTACCACACAGTTGATACCAGCTAAACGCATAATGTTTGCAATGGAATTATTCACGTGCTTAAAGCGACGCCAATTTTATTCTATATTTTTAAGGCTTATTAGAAAAGCTACCAGCTTCAGATTTACAGAATTCATCACACCTGATATTTCCTATGAGACAAGGGCAGTCATTTGGCTGAAAAAATATACATGGGTGAGGGAAATCACGAGATTAAGCAAGGTCAATTGTCACTATGGCTTGAAGAACATTGTCATCCCTCAATTCACATACATAATTTAACGGGTCATTTAAAACACTGGAATTATTCACTGCATTTGCCTAATGATGAGACCGAATTATACTGGCTTAATGTGTAGCCTGATGCTACTTTATGTTGGTACCCGCTTTTCAAAGGTGTTTTTAATGTTTTGCTGACGATGCTGATAGTACCGAAGTTGATTAAAAGTAGTTAGTTCATTACCACCTAGCGCATTGACAAGGAACTCTCCTGCATTGGTTTCTGCTTTTATGTCATGTACCAAAGTCTCTAAGTAAGTTTTACTACTGATAGTTCAGCTTTCTTAAGCACAGTATCGTTGGGGTTCGTTGCCATTTTGTTGCTAGTTATGTCGCAAGTACATGCGGAGCTGGCATAATGTTTGAAATGGTGTCCGTAAGCTCTCGTGCTAGATCATGGATTGGTACTGCACTTATGGTGTTTGTATGTCAACAAAACAGCCATAGCTCATCTAAACCACATTGCTTCCAGCTGTTGTGAAAATGATATAGAAGATAAAGAAACACATCTGTATCTGACGAGGTGACTATAATTCACTTGAATGAATCCGAGCGCACTACATAGTTGAGGTGGATCACTATACGGGCATCCGCATCTTCACTCGCGCATAGAAGTAAAGGCACATTTTTGACTTCATGTAAGTTATTCTTTATGCATCTATGTATATATTCCCATCGTGGGATCCACCAAGATAAATGGGAATATCTCTGATATCCATATTTTGATACTCGACTTTTTACTGATGGGGAAATCTTTCTTACTTTGCTTTGTTGTCATTTGATGCCCACCAACGGTCAATATCCACTACAAGTGGGTTATTGTATCGAGTGATGAAGACCTATAGGGTCAATGGTATGCCTTCTGATCCTTCAACTCTTTGATACCATCTGGCTTATATATGTCAAATACTAAATCCATACGTTTACAAGCGGATTTCAAAAAGTTAATAACAACAGCAAGTCTCGTGAGAATAATTGTAGACGGGTACACTTTGTGTAGATTACTTCTTTGACTTCCATTCGATTTCACATATTAGCTAAGACGTGTGTGACTTCCGCAACTAATCCGTCCTTTGCTAGATAAGTGAGGTTGATGTTCACTCATGTGTCATAAGATGTATGTTGGCATATCTCCAGGCTCTGGCAACGTCGAAATAGATTACAGCTTGAGTAGATTTATTTTGCTTTTGCACGATCGATCTCAACATGGGTGACGCGTGGGTGGAGCTTAACCAGGGATAGGCGGGGCATAGCTAAAACTGGAAAGATCCATTCACATAACTGAGAAATGAAACTAGGAGAGGTCGACTTTTTATGTCTCACAAGATCATGTTTAGCGACAGCTTCATTCCTGCGGGTGACACTGATTATGCCAGCATGCCTACCTTTATCATATGCCTGCTCAAGAGTTTGGGTCTCTGGAACACAACTGGAAGATAGGTAAAGGTCATGGTTTTATAGTCTGCTTCCACTTGCGTGTGCAGCCGACTTTACAACTTTACTCCCTGGTCATTGGGACATTTTCATTCCTACACAATCTCAGCTCCCTTTGGGAGCATATAGCCCGGCCGCCGTTTATAGGCGCTCGCTGGCTTTTTGCCGACATTCCATATTGCCGATACTGCCCTCACAGGTATCCATTTTACAGACAGGTGTACTAGAACAACGCAGGGTAAAGTGCCTTGCTTAGGGACACAACGTGGCAGCCCGACCGGGAATCGACCCCGCGACATTCGAGTCATGAGCTCGACTGCCTAGTCACTCGGCTACTGCATTTCGTCATCAGCAAGATGATGCTTGGTAACAATATATCATTTCGGAAACTCTGCATGTAGATTTGGGATGGCCACTGACAGATGTAGGCAATATTCATAGTAGACTGATTCCCATCGTGACTAAAGTGTCTTACTGAATGTGAAAAGAATAAAAAATGCCTGTCAAACGGTTGCCACGTGTAGATGTTAACAAAGGGAATAATATGGCATGCGTGTATACATAGGCGAATATGTTTACTTTTGCGATTATCTTATAGACGAAACGATCACTTTGAATTAACCTACATTAGAAACCACCTCCGTATAAAGGCCACATCTATATAAACTCCACTTTATCTGAGTTCCAAATGCAGGGGCGCCGGAAGCACGGGGGCAGCGGGGACAGCTGCCCCCATGCCCTTTGGGCACGGGTGTGGCGAGGGCAGCTGTGTCCGTTACCTATTTCTATATAAAAGATGAAACTTTAGTTTAGGACTTCAAAAAATGATTTTTAGAATATCCAAAGCAGACTAAGCAGTTGCATTAAAGTCTGGGCGCAGCCATGTGCATATTAACACTACAACAATGGATATTCCCCGCGCCAATATGCCTACGTAAGAGGCTGCGAAATCATAATTTAAACCACTCATTCAATACAGGCTAGCTTTTGAATAATTTGTTACTAATTTGTCTTGGCGGCGTTGCTAACTCAGGCAACAACACCTTCCAATAATATTAGTTTTAAAAGGTTCCCCAAAATAGTTAACACCCTATTATTATATTTAGTAATCAACTTATTTTATGTCGTCCGTCCGTCATCTGTCTATCCATCCAGCATCTGTCCACCTGTTTTCTTTAAGCGCGTTCTCAAGAACAACTGGGCATGATAGAGTCGGGTCCACGGTTGATCCCGGGAAGCTGAATTAAAAATTACATTTAAAGATCTGCTGTGAGACTACTTGGCTCATTCACCTGAAACTAAAAAACCTTATCTAAGGTAAGAGTTGAACAAACTTTGTTCACATGTTCAAATTGATTAGTCGAGTTGACTTGCGGCAGTCTGATAACCTAGTTTTCGAGAAAAACCCCCAACACTTTTCCTCTGAAGCCGCTGAAGGTATTGGGCCACAATACACCTTTCCCAGATTTTCAAGGCACGCTGCGAAGGTCCACTTTGTAGAAAGGCATGCATGCACGCACACATGCACTCACAGACACAATGACCCGGCCGCCAGATTACCCACATCCGAGCCCCGTGCTCCACCCACGCCCACCCGCGCCCACCCGATCGCTCAGTCTTTCTCTCGCTCGCTCGCTTACTCTCTTAATCACACGCGCGCACTCACCCGCAAGCATGCATGCACAGCACACACCCAGGTAGATACCTAAACATCGCTTAGTCAGTTTCCAATTGACTAGAAGCAGGCATCATAGGGTCATTGCCCACTATAATGTGAATTGGGAATAGGTACAAGAGACCAAAGAATACTCAACATTACTCTAATATTTATATATGGATCATAGGAAACTCAGAATGCAGGAAGACGATTCGCAGAGCTTGCACCTTTCACTGGTTTTTTTGTGGCGCTTGGGTGAGTGGGTTGCTGGCTAGGTGGGTCGGTTGGTATCTCCCAAACACACTTCAATGATAGGGGGAAACACCATTTCAGATCTTTGTGCTCTTTTGTGGAACCTGTCCCCGCCCCTCAAACAATACAATCGCCATACGCTAAGAAATGAAAATTAATGGACTTTTCTCCACCCACACCATGCTCGTGTTGGGATATGGCAGCAATTGCGCCCAGTCAAATTAGTGTCAAAATATTCAACAGAATGTTTATTAAATAGTAAAAATATACAATTTGTACAGCAACTCATAGACCGTCACCAATTCACCTTTCCAGTGTATCCATCCATCATCTGACCTCGTATGACCTCGTATGACGTCATAATCAGCTCAACGAGTGTATGATTACGTCACAATCATTACGTCACAAAGGGTTCCATATAGACCGTCATCAAATCTCAAAGAGTCCGACACGTTGTATGAATTGTGTTTATGTCTTTGTAATTGTTTGCTATTTAATAAACATGCTGTTGATTATTTTGAAACTAATTTGATTGGGCGCTGTTGCAGCACCCAGTCAAATTAGTTTCAAAATGGTCAATAGCTTGCCTGTAAAGTTTTTTGGAAATTGATAGTCAGGGTCTTCAGAGAGCGATCGATCCCAAAATGAGCGAGGTGTGGGTGGAGCTTAGCTGGAGATGGGCGGGTTATAGATAAAACCGGAAAGGTCCATTATGCGTTCTTGACGAACTTAAGCATGCAAGGAAAGACAGAATTTAAATTATATAATCATTAAAATCATATAGTTTTGACAAGATTTGAAATATAAATCAAAGTCCATTCCATTTCATAAGAATTTTACGCTAAACCTTTGCTTAGGACTACAACGCAAACGCAGAGAGAAGGGCCATCATTATCTTCAATATGGCGACCTTAAAACACTAGTTAACTCATCTACGTATTTCCTTAGTATGTATTTGCCATATGTCAACAACAGTTCACGCAGAAAACATGATATATTGTTTATTTTATTGTTGTCTCCAGTTAGCTTTAACGCGCTAGATATACCACTGCAGCAGGCCTTCTTGGATTTCAAGATGGTACCAACCATCTGTCTGGCTCACGGACTAAGGTCCGTCTTATGTTGTCCTATGTGCTTGAAATAAAGCGCCGGGACAAATGTACAGGAATATCATAGATTATTGTGGCACTCATAGGTCTAACGAATAGATCCGATCTGTTACTCTAGTATATGACGTCATGCTCAATTAAGTCACATATTGGTTAATGCGACAATATAAATACATAATGAACGGTGTATCTAGGTCCTTCACGAACAGTGAATATTTTGTCAAGAATGCGAATTGTATGTCTTTACTATTTCATAAACCAATGTTGAATGTTTTGAAACACATTTTTTTAAATATTCAACAGCTTACCGGTTTATTTACCTTGATATTGTGATTCTATGATAACAATGTTGGTTGAAATTTAGTTAGAAATGGAGCCTTCAACTTTAACCCCAAGCACCCCACCACCAAACCACCCATAACACCCAGGCTCTAACATCTAACATTTAACGTCGAAGACTCGTGCACAACAACCCATTTGCATTGATATTTGTGTATATTAAACACTGTGATGAAATGATAGCAAATAATACAATTTCATCGCTGAGATCGAGTATAAAACTTCGGAAAAAATGAAAAAAAAAATGAAAAAATAGAATAATTAAACAGCTAGCCGAATATTAGCATTTAGATCTGTAGGGAATAACTTCTAAGAGCATCTAAATTTCACGGTTTTCGGGGGAATACGCACACCCCCAAATTTTGGAACATGTAGATAACATATACATCATCATACATTTGGCAGGTAAATGACGTGTAAGTCATTGTCTTCAAAAGTGAAATAAATAGTATGCATACTTAGGTTTGTTATTTTTCTGTGATATATAAGTAAACCACCCCGCTATTCGCATGTACGCACGCAAGCATGCACGCACGCACGTACACACGCACGAGCGCGCACCAATATCCACGAACAAATTGAAATCTAGATGTTCTTAGACGTATTCTTTTTTATGCGAATATTCCAGGGGTCTCCCCTTCTAACATGATCTAGATTTTAGAGTTCTGTTTGATAATGCATGCAGAGCCCTGGGTGGAGGACCCTGTCCTAGTTCCACTGACAGAGTATGGGATCACACTTATTGCTTTGCGCCGGACATACAATATCCTTAAGGCGGCCTAGTTGAACCCTTTAAAGGCCAAATTTGGTCAGGGAAATATTTGCTTATTGAATGTCCATTTGCAGGTCAAGAGATGACTATTTTAAATGTACTAATGGAACGGTTACCGAGCCAGTCATCCTAGTGGTAAATTTTCAAAAATAACACTCTTTTAGCCTACAAATGTACATTCCTACAACCTACTGAAGAGGCCGGTTTTGGCAGGCTTCGTCTTGAAAATGTTTAAACCTGCATAGATGGTTAAAAGAAACTGCGCTATTCAAATTATGCTGGTGTCGCTAGCATCAGACTTTACGTTACTACAGAGTAAGTAATGCAGATTTACAGCTAAGTCAGTAAATCTATTCCGGGTTAATTTATATTTGTCAATATGTAATTAAGATACCTGTTCATCGAGGCAATCTGTATGTATATTTCAGTATATGTAGTCCCATTAGGAAGTAAGTGAACAAACACCTCTGTCTATAGCTAGATGAGATCGGAGTTACTTAAGCTAGATGAGATCGGAGTTACTTAAGCTGTGCGTGCCTTGAATATTCGTTATTGATGCCTGGATTTTGTGGTTAGCCCTATTATATATTATATATAGCTCGAGTCCTGGACTGTTCTATCCCGCACCCATATAACTCTTATCGTCTTGCTTCGCTGCTTTAAAGGCCGAGGGTTTCCATTCCACAGGAACATTAAGACGCCATTATCCAATGTCACATTACTCATGGCGCAAAACGTGCAATGATTCATAGACAAAATCAATTATGGGACATACAACACTTCTGAAAATGTGTGTTGTGTGTCCCACCCGCCTGCCTGTCTGTCTGTCTGTCTGTCTGTCTGTCTGTCTGTCTGTCTGTCTGTCTGTCTGTCTGTCTGTCTGTCTGTCTGTCTGTCTGTCTGTCTGTCTGTCTGTCTGTCTGTCTGTCTGTCTGTCAGTCTGTCTGTCTGTCTGTCTGTCTGCCTACCCGCCTGTCCGCCTGCCTGTCTGTCTGTCCGTCTGTGTTACGTTACCTTGACGCCATTGATGTCAATCGCAATGTTATGTCAATTGCACGGCAGCTCCGAGCATTGACAACAACACTTGCAGAACACACGGCTACAGAAATATTAAGTCAAACGGAAACTATTGCGTTTAAAACTGACTTGAAAGAGGTGGTGAGCCAAATGTAGCTGGCTACCTCGTAGAATCTACAATACATAATTATAATTAAGGCTTGACTAGTAGTACACCGGACCGGCCGATCCATATGCCTGGTTAGTGGTTAATATTATACATTAGATCGGCTGATACACGAGACATGCTGCTGCTCTTATAGGCTAAAATAGGCTCAGAACCGGGCCGACTGATAGACTGGACCGGCTGATACCACGGACCAGCTGATACCCTGGACCGTCCGAACACTGAACATGTTATGAGGTTAAAAACACACCCGGCTGATGCTGTGGACACGCTTTCTATGTAATCTGCAAAGGAAACTTCAGACCTCTGAGACGGAGTTATCAATTCCGTATTAGTGACCGTTTCCGGAGTGAGTGCTCATTATTAGCATTAGATTGTGTTCCCACAGGTGCTGCGTCACCGTCAATAGATGGATCCATCTCGAGATATGCCCCGCCCATTTCTAACTAAGCGCCACCCACGTTTTTGCTGGTATTGGGATCGATTTATATACTTTGAACCCTGCACTCCCAGAATGCCCTATGGTAGCAACAGCTCCCAGTCATATTAGGTTCAAAATATTTAACAGAATGTTTAATAAATTGTAAATTCATCAAAGGCAGGCAATTCGTTCACTTGGTGGACTTTTCCTGCTTCATGACGGAGTTATACTACGTCATAATCATTGTGACGGCCGCCTATTTGTAACGTAATTGATTAAGACGTCATGTACTTGAGTGGCAGACCGGACATCTCTATTAAACATACACGTCCTGTGCACCGCACTTGTGATATATTGAATTAACTACACACCTTTAAGCTCATTAGGATTTTAGCCGCTAGATTAAGGCAAATGAGATTTGTTTCCGGATACCTTTGAGTATGTGTGTTATCAACTTTTCTTTGAATTAGGACATAAACATGACGACAACATCTCCGGAGCAACGGACCATACCAGAGGTAAGCCATATCCAATGGTAGCCAGACCTACGTAAAGCGCATGTTACTGCTAGCTCTCATTGTATGTCGTTGATGGATTTACTATTTAATAAACTTTATGTTGAATATTTTGAAATTAATTTGACAGAGCGCTGTTGCTGCCATGAGCAGCAACAACCACCAGTCAAATTATTTTCAAAATATTCAACAGCTTACCTGTATAGTTGCCTGTGAGGTGTGATTCTGGGAAATCGCGACCTAAATTATATAAATCGATCCCAGCACGCACAAAGCGTGGGCGGAGATTATCTATAGATGAGCGTGGCATTGCTAGAAATTGATCACACTATTATTTCTTCAAAGAAACGTTCTCAAATTAAATTCTGTCTATGTCTTATCATCAGGTTGGGCAACTCGCAGACTCGCAAGTTTGCTGGAGTTACCACAGTCTGTTTCAAGCGGCCTATTTGAAACTCGAATTGAGGGGGTCCACTCCTGTAGAGTTGCCCTTATGCCCGTGCACGGTTCCTGCTCATATCCACGCCAGGAAGCACACACTGCGTTGCACTCCCTCAGTTCTAGCTATGCCACACCCGTTTCAAGCTACGGTCAGTACACTGCGACCGTGTTGGAAGCAATTCGAAACTTGGAAATTGAAAATTTTGAAATTAATTTGAGCTGTAGCTGTAGCTGCCTATGACATGTTTATTAAATTGTAAATTTATCCAAGACATACAACAATTCATACACTTTCGCGACGGACATTTATAATTTTCTTGACTGACTTATCGTATGTGCCATCAGATTATCAGCTAAATTCAAAGCTTGTTCTAAAATGGCATCGTTATGTGCTTGCTGTGTCTCCGGTTCTAATGGGTTGACATTATTTTCCACTGTTTCTTCTCATGATGGCCCTGCGTCTTCAATATCTTGATCTGGTACCGTTGATGCCGCAGCTGTCCAATGTCTCTTCATGTCGCCGGCTCCCATGTCTTATTTGGTAGCTCTATTACCAAGGTAAGCTGCACCTTCGTCCGCTTTGTTACTGGCGAAAATTAGAATTTTCACCAATATATCGATGGGTTCCGTTACGCCGTCTGTCTGTCTGTCTGTCTGTCTGTCTGTCTGTCTGTCTGTCTGTCTGTCTGTCTGTCTGTCTGCCTGCCTGCCTGCCTGTCTGCCTGCCTGCCTGTCTGTCTGTCTGGCTGGCTGGCTGGCTGGCTGGCTGGCTGGCTGGCTGGCTGGCTGGCTGGCTGGCTGGCTGACTGACTGACTGCCTGACTTCCTGGCTGCCTGGCTGCCTGCCTGCCTGCCTGCCTGACTGCCTGACTGCCTGCGTCCAATCTCGGTTAACATTTTGGTTTAGCCTAACATATTGTCTCAATCTCAGGATTGTTTCACCCTTTTGAATTAAACTTGGAAACATCCTTCGTTTAATCAAAGTGGTAGAGCACAATGATATTAAAGTCACGAGGTCAAGGTTCAACGTCACTGTGTCCATGGTATAGCACTGTCGGGACAGGTTCACACTATTGGGACTAAGCATGGACACATGTTTCTGTATATCACTGGGATGCAGCATAATGATATTGAGGTCATGACGGCAAACTGCAAAGTCGCTGTGAACTTGGTATACATCTCTATTTTTACGGCTACGTCTTTGGGTTAGAATACCATATCGTCTTATATCTCGGCATGGCTTCACCCTATTGCGATTAAGCTTATGCAAATGCTTCCGTATAGCAAGGTGATTGAGCAGTGCTATTGGGGTCATGCGATCAAAGTTCAAGGTCATTGTAGCATTGGTATAAACTCTAATTTTACGATAAAGTTTTGTGTTTAGCTCAAAATAGCGTCTTATATGTCGTCATAACCTCACCCTAGTGGGACTAAACTTGGACACATGAATATCAACCAGATGGAGTGCAATGACATTGAGGCCAAATACCAACGTCATCGTGACCTTGGTTTAATATTCTACTGTTTCTGGTTACGTTTTTGTTTTTGTACACCGAATAATTTTAAATCTAAGGATTGGTTCAGCTTATTGTGACTAGGATAGGACACGTGGTTAGATATGTTAATCAGATGCAGCACAATCACATTGGGGTTTTGAGTCAACAGCCAAGTTCACTGTGACCTTGGTAGAAAACTCTATTTTACGTTTAAATCCTTGGCTTAGCTTAACATATTGTCTTATATGTCAGGATTTGTTCACTTGGATTTAACTTGATCACATGTTTACATATATCAAGTTGATGACGTACAATAACATTAAGGTCAGAGGTCAAGGTCATTGCAACATTTGCATGAAATGCGGAGTTTAACATTTTGGTTCTGCTTAGTCCATCTGGCGGTTATTTTCGAAGTGGCCAACTTATTTTAACTGCGCACCGTCATACAGCTGTCTCAAACAGTAGGAGCCGCGCAGACATTCAGACTTTTGAGTAGTGTTCGGTCAGAATACTAAAATAATCGAACATTCCTTCAAATAAACGAATATGACTGAAAACTCCCATAGCTTACGAATATTCGAATATCTATGAAAAATTACAAAATTGTCTTAAATTTGATTGAAAACTAAATTTCTTTTTCGAAATGGCTCCCAAATATTGTTTGGCCAGATCAGTGTGAAACTTGATCAATTCCTAGGTGCTATATTGACTTGGTTTGGTATTCATTATAATTGGATCCAATGTGCTTTTGAAATGCCCATAACATGCATGTGAATTAACATTATGCATATATCAACTGCAGCTACGCGCACAGTAAAACGGGCTTATTTCGCCAGATTTCAGAATATTCTTATGTGCACACTAGCTATGCCTTCTTTTTCCTAACTGGAATGCTGGACTTTAGAGCATGATATAGGCGTCATTTTCTTTAGGTGGCGAAATAACCCCAATAATAGGTTATTTCGCCACTCAAGCAAGTCTGGGTGTAAAGATCAAATTAGCCATGCTATATTGAATCATCGCCACTTTCATTGAGTTTAGACACACCTGAGAACACAACTGAATTCAAAATTGCAAGTCGTATTCATTTATTTTGCCACTGAAAGCAACTGAAAATGTCCTTTAATTATAGCTTCATTCCGATGGTATATCTAACGTGTCATGAACTGCCGCATGAACAAAGTTAACTGCTTAGTTAACAGATTAATCATCGGATGTTCTTAGCTCAGCCATGACAACTCTTACTTACAAAGGTAATATTTGTGACAACATCAACCACAGCAGTTGGGTGTATTGTGGACATTGTACGCAATCGTTTCCACTGTAAATTGAATACGATATATTACCTCCTCCTCCTCATCCACATCCTCATCGGCATTACCAGATACATCAGTCGCGGCGCTATTGGAAGAGCTACTAGGACGTGATGTTCCTAGTTGATCTTCGGCCTCGCTTGATCAAAGGATCTCGATTGTCTGTTCTGCTATGTTCTCATCTAGCTACATTACCACGCTACCCCACCCAACCCCCTTCCCGCTTTGATTTGGTTGGTGACGTTGAGGTTGGCCATCCTCTCATCTTTTTGAGTAGATCAATAACATTTACATCGAGGGATGTGGTCGTATCCTAAGTTTCCTGACATGGATGGAGTTTCAGGGCAGGCACGCTGCCAAATGGCACCAAACACGTTCCTTTGAAAGCTGCTTTGAGACTCTATGACGTTAGTGGCGAAGTTAACTCACGGAGGTGAAGTTGCACACTGTTACGGTACAGCTTTTATAAGAGAACCACCACGTGGATTGCACGTTATCCTTGGCTCCTGAAGATGTCTGCTGATGTTGTGGCCCAAGGCAAAAGGTCCATCTCCTTGATATAAGGAAGCAAGGCTCCAAGCTTAGTCTCAAAATGATGAAGCCATACCGAGATATAAGACGATTTGTTGAACTAATGCACAAATTAATTGTAAAACAGTAGTCTGATAAAAAGGTCACACTGACCTTGACCTCATGACCTCAATATCATTGTGCTCTATCTGCTCGAGATAAGGAAGCATGTGTCCAAGTTTACTCCCATTAGGGCGAATCCATGCCCGGATATTAGATGATATATTGAGCTAAGCCAAAAATTTACCCGAGATTGGACACTGGCAAACAGGCAGACAGGCGGACGGATGGACGGAGGGATGGACAGATGGACGGGCGGACGGGCAGGTGGGTGGGAGAGATGGAATGAAGGAAGGCAGGCAGGCATGCAGGCAGGTAGGCAGGCAGGCAGGCAGGCAGGCAGGCAGGCAGGCACACAGTCAGGTAGCCAGCCATCAGCTAGCCAGATTCTAATTTCTGCCAATAACAATGTAGCCTCGGCTCAGAAGAGGATCTCACGCGAGTTGTTATTTCGTATCAACTGCACAAACCTAGTAAAAGCTCCAAACTAAATGTGAGATCTTGTGATAAATTGATACGAAATCATAGCGAGTTAAAGATTATATTTATCACAAAAGCTATTACTTTCAAGTGAATTTGTATTCAGTTGCGTACCATTTCACAATATATTTTCGCTTTAACTCTCTGACCATCGATTCTAATAAGGGTTCTTTTTGGGTGTATATACCCCCCAAAATGCATCTTGGGACCTCCAAAAGTAACGACAGTGGGTCCCATGGGACCCCTGTAAAATCTTGTATATTTTTTAATATTAATTAATTGTATAAGTTTTTACACAAAAATACCCACAACGGCTAGCATATGGGATCTCCATATTTTATAGCCGTGAGTCATACTACTTTCTAATTTAACATAGATGAGAAAGACCTCATTGAAACCTCAGATTTCCACAAACAGAACCACAGATTTCAGATTGGGACCACGAGATTTCAAGGTGTGGGGTCCCAGGGAACACCAAAATTTAGATGGCATGTTAAACACTGCCTATGACGTCACTAGTGTGAGCTCTGCAAAATAAGCAACACCATATGTTGTCCAGTGTTTTCGAGGGTCATGTGATTTCGAGGATACGTACTTGTGACGTTGTCACGCACGCGTCGCTTAGGCGATGTCAACAAATCATGTATCATTAAATAGATACAGTACAGTATTTTTACACCACAAGTAGTAGTAGTAGTAGTAGTAGTAGTAGTAGTAGTAGTAGTAGTAGTAGCAGCAGCGCCGGTATTAAAATGATACCACCTCCCTCAACTGGCAGCCGTTTGGCGATCCGTGGCCCCCACCACACTCTCAGTCCCTGGGCATAGGATTGTTGAGACATGTGATTTTCGTGGTCGAGATAGGAAGCTGCTGACATGGAAGGCCGTGGCGAATATAAAACTCCCGTGTGGACCCCACTGTCTGGGAGAACCTCCTCAGGATACCGGCCAGTGGCCAGCCTCTCTCTATTCTGTGTAGGCTCAGAAAAACACGTAGTCTCTGCCAGAGTCGCATCGGCATGATGGGACCACCCATAGTGCCTTCCATCTACCTTGACAACGCTCACCTGGCAGGATGCTAAAGTGCTTAGCATTTGCACCACGGCAGACTCTGGCATGTTCACATGTTACGCAGAGAATCTGGTGCTGAGCAGGTATCTCCAGCAGACAACCACGTCCTACCCTCTCCACACCATAGAAGTGGCAGACAGACTCGATCTCTTCACGTGGGTGAAAGCGGTCGTAAATGTTTCTCCACAAGGGGTCGACCCAAGGATTGTACTGGGGTGGGGGCATCCCGGAAGTGGGCCCACTTGGCATCCAATATCATGGCAGTCTCAGTGCCCTGTGCCACTGCTGTAGACGCCATCACGAGCAGTATGATGATAATCATGGCTATATATGAAGAGTTAAACTGAACAGAGTGAACCCCTCGAGAAATATCTGTGCCAGATCGAGCCCTGTTCCATCCGGATCGATAGGGATCTTCATCCCCTCAGGGGCATGGGCTAGCTGCTTCACTCTGCCACTGTCTAAGAAACGTAGCTCTAGGACTATATGAGCCGTTTGTGGGCTATTGAGTCCGACTCGCTGAAGCAGTTTTACAGCACCCTTGGCTTTGGTGCCATGTGACACCCCATCTACCCGTAGGATGCCCTCCTGGAGGTTAACAGCTTATTCTGGTCCATCGAATTGACGACGCAGCAGGAGCTTTCCACCTGTAACCCCGATCCGGTGACCCACCCTCGTCAGGGAGACACCTTCACCTATGTAGGTGAGGAAGGATGATCCCCGATTGTAGAGCTTTCGAACTGTCCCATCCCTTTTCACAATAGTGAAGAGGGGAGTAACCTCTATGTCAATGACTGCGGGAGGCCTATATAGTGGCAACCATGTTTGCCAGTTACCACCAGGTCCAGCACGGTACTACACTTCATTCTTCTCAAACATGAACTGCAGGTTTGCCAGGGTCAATAGCAGACCCTCATGTATCATCGGCAGGGCATTGCTCGAATAGGGTTTGACGAGATGAAAGCTGAGGTCGTCATTTAGGGTGTTGGTGTCTGCCACCTCTGTATCCGTGACCTAAATCAACGGCTTGAGGATGTACTTTCTCTTCGGGTAAATCGTACCGAAACACGATCTGGTGGCCATATATGTTGCGGCCCAGGTGCTCCTTCGACACATCCTTGAGGTCTGTGAGCAGCTCCACCCCATCACCACCATTGGGATTGTGGGAGAGTGCCTTTGAGTTTGCTTCGTACTGTAGGGCGAATGACTTGCCATCATACTCTTCTACCTTGGCAGCATCAACTGCGTACACATCTGCCAGGTCAACAAGACCAGTCGAGTGAGCAAATATGGGTTCCATAGCACGCTATGGAAGGGGTTTAAACAGGAGATATAACCATGCCGATTGTCTGACTGCTGCTCTCCGGTGGTGAGAACATAATCGCACCCTGTCTAGAGTGGAGACGAGTGGTACAGTACCATGTAGAATGGGTCCTCTTCGAGGTTCCCCAGCGGGGCACAACATATATACACGCTGATGTGCTACATCAACCTCCGGGCAGTGCACACAGCAGCTCGCTGGTAGAAGTCGGCTGGGACATGATAGAGTATCTCCCAGGTGCCAACAGCAACCTATGGAAAGCTATCAGTCCTATCCTGTTAACACCTGTAAATAACCTGTTTGACAGCCATACCATTAACATATATGCCAGCACGGATGGGATATCGGACGCCCATTTAGAGCTTACACTCTTATCACTCATTGACCTGATGACAACATGACATCACATTAGGAATATCTGACCTTTGCCGAGATGATGAAGCGCCAGCTACATGGTTGCCCCTTCATGCCCCCTGCGCAGATAAAGGCCTTAAATGAACAGATGCTCGCACTCCAACAAGAAGGAGAGCGACTACAGCGGGAGAACTGGTATCAACAGAACGCGAGCATTGCAAGGAGGCGAAGGAACAGTGAAGGTTCCCGATACACGCAGGCCCTCCTGGAGGAGAGCAAGCGGGACGCAGGGGTCTTGACAGACAACGATGAGCCAGATGTCTTCACATACGATGATGTCACAGACGAGGATGAGCCAGATGTCATACAGTGGGAAGAGGAGATGGCGCAGAAGTGTACGCCTGGGAAAGCCATCCATCCATCCTACTATCTTGGTCATAAGGTGACGTTCCAGATGTCACGTCTCAGAAGGCTGCTGGCACCCGACATAGTGCTGGATGACCACTGTCTAAATGACGTCTGTCTCGACACCAGCAAGCTGGTACGGTTCGCCAGGCTCTCCAAAATGAACCATTTTATGACTCATGAGCAGATTCTGCAGGTGATGCAGGTTTAATCTCCAGGTATACTATGGCAAAATCAGAGTGGCGGAAGCAACCAGAACTATACCCCTCCCTGGCTGCTGACGAGGGCGGTACCATCCACGGCTGGCGACTCCAGCGGATAGATACCATCAGGCAGAATCTCGTCCATGAGGCAGAAAAGTACAGCAGAACGCGCAGGCGATATAAGACAGCCTACAACGTCCTCGCATGTACAACCACTGCTGGGTGTGTGATTGGAGTCAGTGCTAGTGTGGCAGCAGTGGCCACTCTCGCTACAGGGGTGGGTGCCATCGTCGCCATCCCGCTGGGTGGCGTGACACTAACAGCCACTGTCTTGGCTACGGGTTTGGGGGTGGGGAAGCGGCAAATCACAAGGAGGCTGGAGAAGCATGCTAAGTACGTGACAATGGCACAGAGTATGCTACGGACTATCGACGAGTCTGTCAGCAAAGCTCTCGAGGATGGCCAGGTCACCGATGAAGAGTACCACAATATATTGAAGGTCCAAGCCCTGTACAGCACGGAGAAACCTAAAGTGCGACAGCAATACCTCAAAGGCTCCAGCGGGCGGGTTGATATGGGGAAGCTAAAAACGAGATGTTACGGCGAGGTCACCTCGCCGGTCTCTGGAATCGAGACGGCTACAAATAGTGTGCTGCCTGTACAGTAGCTTTAAGAACACCAGTATAGATGGCCTTCCCACTGGACCTCACGACAGTCATCTGGACCCAAACCGCCCCTCCTGGGTACACCCTTGACAGGCCTGAGAGGTCTACTGGATGATATACCAGAGCTAACACCGTTCTCCATCACAGTGGATGGACGGTCCCGAAACAGCTTCTCCATCAACCCACGACCACTGACCAACCGCCCCATCACCATCAAGGATGCGAAGCAAGCTCATACTTCGATGGCTGCTCCAAGCCTTTCATACTGGAATCAGCAGCATGTGGCACGGCAGGATGTGGAGTAAGTTCCACCCTGCTTCACTCCTATTCTGGTACTCCTGAAGCTGTGCTCATCGCCAGCTGTCTCTGATTCCATGTGTATTTCACGGTACGACGAATCATCCATGAGCTGGGTGCAAACCTCCCTGATACAAACAACTTCGAGCCACAGCTCAACAGTCATAGCATCTCAGCGGCCAGCAGACTACAGAGAGAGAGAGAGAGAGAGAGAGAGAGAGAGAGAGAGAGAGAGAGTTCAGCGCTCACCCAGACTATCGGTCGCATGGTGGTGACAACAGCATTCTAGGGGTTATGTACTACTCAGGATTACCCTAATAAACACCCCGACGAGTAGCCCGATGTAAGACAGTGACATTCTCATTCATTCCAGACTCCGACCCTGGAGCTCTGGTGCAAAATATGCACATCACTGGCTTGCGGCAGGACAATCCAGATGTGTGGAAGTACTTTGTCCCACACACCACCTCATGCCTCACACCAGCAGGGATCGTTCGGATTAACCAGTCCCCGGAAGCACTGTGCTACTGCCTCCTTACAGCACAGACCAAGCTGCGTCATTCCATAGATGGTGTCGGCGGAGCAGAGGTTCAGGCCATGTTCATCAGTCTCGTTGAGGATATGATCATCGTGGCAGACCCCAGCAGTCTTATTTCTAAGTTCCAACAGGGGTTGCAGAAGGCCCGTCGTAAACTTGACGTTGCTATTTCACCGCACCTACGATTGATTCCGAGCAACATGATCGTGAACATCGAGGACCTCCAAGTCAGAGGCTATAACAACATGATAGTCGAGGGGAGTCCCCACGGTGTCCACTTCAGCTTCAACACTGATATCAACGCACCTACGCGTGGTACGGCCGTACAGTCATTCCGACCCTGACACTGCAGCCAGTCGACACCATACTTCCCATGGCAGCTCCGACCCCGACACGACACCGCTTCATGTGGTAGCTCTGTGAGTGGTGTCAGGCCTAGCTATCATGGCGCTCAGGATCAGCCTACTCCGCCGCTAGCAAATCAGTTATAAGACTATCCTAACTCTATACAGTAGCAGTTGGGACCACGGTGAGACCCTTAGCAAGCTTGACCTGTCCTACAGCCCCTATACACGCTGCCAACATGCACATCCAAGGGCTGGAGGGTTCCACAGCGCATCCTTTTCCCGGCTTGTAGTATTGCAGAGCCTTGTTCAGCTCTGAGTCAGGTGAGGCCATGGCGGTCTGCAACTGCTGGAACATATCTGACAGATACTCCCGATCCTTGTAGAAACCTTTATCTCGCAGAAGCTGCTCGGCGATACTCCCGCCCATGATAAGGTATTCGAGGAAGCAGATCTGTCCCTTACCAAATCCTAGATAGAGCTTCACAGCCGTCAGCTCCTCCGTCAGCTCGGCACCGGAGAGCTGAGCGAGCTCATCTGGTGTCTTGTTCTTGTAGTCCTTCAACTCCCTCCAGAAGACCTCATAGTACTTCTCGCATAGCGTGAGCCCGGACATGTTTAAGATGTCTCAATAATGAGATGAATATTCCTGAGTACAAACCCGAACACCTGGCAGATGCAGACTGGCAAGATCCTATTAGCTCACTCGACAGGGAATGCAGACGTTTAACCACATTGTATACTCAGTGCTTAAACAATGACATCAACAGTACAGATTGTGAAGCAACTGCCCGAGAGTCAGGCGAGTCTTCAGAAGGGGGAAAACCTGCTGCGAACCAAGACCTAGAAGCTACTGTCACAGGCTAAGCCCCTGGCAGTCCATATCGCCAGTAATGTGGCGGCGAATGTGGCAGTGGTGAAGATGACAGGTGGAAATGAGGTTCTTCCTGCCGCCACTGTGGCTGTCCTCACTACAGTGGTGAGTGGGGTGGCCGAGCACTGTCTCGGAATAACTCACCTCATCGCCATCAGTGGTGCCTCCTACACTGCCGCCGCCAAGATCATGGGTGAACGTGTTACACTAATGGAGGCTGCGGTTCTAGGGCTAGCAACGAGTGCAAGGGCTGAGATCATAGTCGCCTACGTTGTCAATCGGCCATTGACAAGGCCAAGACTGTATACAAGGGGATGGGCATCAAAGACAGGGCAACGATGCGAGGTATGCTCGGAGTCGATGAGGCTGGTGCCATCAAGGTTATGGCAGAGTCCTATGCACAAGACCTGGTTAAGGATCTCCTGAAACCACGGAGCTCAATCCAACAGGATGGAGAGAATCTCAGGGTAGGCACCATCGGCCTGAGCAATATCACTGTCGATAGCAAAAAAGGTGCTACCGCCGGCCTCCAGCTACCAGAGGTGAAGAAGTCAGGGTTCTTTGGTTTGCCGTTTAAGACCACAGGATAGCCATGGCTTCCGGTGCATGTATCATAGAGATACTGGATGTACTAGATGATGTGGGTGCTGACACAGGCCCTCTACGCTATCTTCTCAGCTGCTGCTGGGATTTCATGCTTGACACCTCCATCCCATCCTTCATAGCCACTGGAGGGACAGGATTTCCCGCTCTGCAGGCGAAAGAGCTGGTGCAGGAAGTACTGTCATTTAGTCTCCCACATATAGACGAGGCTACCGCCGACCAAGTGCTAACCATCCTCCACATGCATGTCTGTACCATTCGACAGTAGGCCACCCGATGCTGGCCAGGTGGTGCTGATCATTGCCCCGTCAGGACACGGGAAAAACATATTGCTGCTGGCTCTCCTGGCCAAACAGCTACACTCTCAATACATCCTTCTGGTGTCTGACTCCGCCGCTGAGGCAGTTGACGGTAATGGTCAATGGTACAATGGCCCAATCACCAAGGCGTAGAACCTGCAAGCACTGATGGAGAAGCTGCTGGCAGCCCGACTGACAGAACCACTTATTCTAGTTATCGATGACCCTGCAATGGACCAGAAGACAGTAACCTACCTCAGCAACATCACCAGGTGCATCTGGCACACAAAGATAACTGTCTTCATCCTCTTTCAGAAGTACACCCGCGAGATCTCACCCGACATCCGCCACAATGCCTGGTTGCTATACTTCAGCTCCAAGTGTGGACGTGCCCTGCTCGAGACCATATACGACAGCCTAACCCTCAAGGAGACTTTATCGCAGGTGTGCAGAGGGCAGCTGATCTGTACCGCTTCATCTTCAGCAACAAGGAGACAGGTGTCACACTTCAAGCCCTCTCTGGAAAAGGCAACGACCTTCACCTACAAGCTGAATCAAGCCAAGAAACTAGCCTGCTATATGTCATCGCTGACAGCCTGTCACAGCTGCCACAACTTGTTTCATTCATCAGAAGGCTGAGGAACTTCGTCCGCTGTCTCCGCTACTTCGTCAGTTGCTTGTGGACCTTCGTCAGAAGCTTGAAGAACTTCGTTAGAAGCTTGAGAAACTTCGTCAGTTTCGTTAGAAGCCTGTTCCTGAAACTCTATCCATTGAGGGTCAGGTGCTAGGACTCTTCTTCTGGAACTTCTCACGAAAGATCCACTTTGTCCATGAACGACGAGCATCTGACTTGTGAGCGGATTTGATGAGGTAGTCCTGCTAGTTATCTGGGAATTTCAGAAATGCTGGCAGATTACTGGCCAATCTCCTGCGCCCACTTTCATTGAAGATGTGCTCAAAATCCTCCTTGTGGCCAACAGTGAGCCCCTCCTGAGTACCTTCTGCATGACCGGTGCCATGGCTCTCCCATACAGTGGCACTGACCTCCTCCCTGAGGTAGTTATTTGCTCCAGACTGGCGGCTATCAATATATCTCGCTCTTCCTGGCTATGGAGGCTAAATACAGCAGCCCGCTTCCCGACCATTAGTAGATCTTTGGGTTCGATCCTCGCCCTTTGGGGAGCCAGAATAACAGGGCTGTTGTTTTAGGCCACATGTAGGTCGAGTGCCCTGCCCTGGGTGCTGTCAAACCTCCAGTAGAATATCTGAGTCAGGAGTTATTTTGTACTACGAGCTGGTGCTCTTTCCTCTATGGTGGCCAGTATCTCCACATCAGATGGAGGTGTGATCTGGGCTCGCCTCTGGATAATGTTGATGCCACGAAGCAGTCCTCAGACCCTGTCACAGTGGGACCTTAAAGATGTTGCAGTATGTGCAACATCTAGATGGGAGTAGTAATGGGGGGTTATAGTCGCTATTGTTCTTTTATGGTCACTATTGTTCTTTTCCGTGTTCTATTGTTTGGTGAACAATGGCGACTATATTCCCACAATACTACATATATAGTCTACATTTATAGTCGCTATTGTTTGGAGAACAATGGCGACCATATGCACACAAATTCTTGAGAACAATGGCGACGATAACCCCACACTTGAGAGATTCTAGAACACTGTCGAATCAGGTGAATGAATATTGTTGTTCTTGTATTCTGTAAATGTTAACCCTTAAAAGTTGTGTATTTTACGTTTTAACATAGCTGCGCGTGCCCCCCCCCCCCACCTCCATGGTCCCTCCATGGTAGTGTGGTATGTAAGGTAAAAATAGAGTTTAAGAGGTGGTCTGATAAGGGAGGTCTATGGGGAGGATGAGGAATAGGAGGAGGCTGAGGAGGAGTGCTATGGTGGCCAGCCTCTGCCTGGCGCTGTTCTCTGTGCCTAAGTGGAGTGCGTCTGTCTAGTTCGCTATCGATATTCCATCGACCACTTTTGACGGATCAGAATGTGTGCTTGTGTATGCATGTGTGAATAGGGTTGTTGTGTGTAAAAACTTTATTACATTATTTTATTTTTTGAACAGATAAAGAGTTCTCTTTCGAATGATTTGTGTGCCCTGAAAAGGGCCGTGTTTTGAGATAGGTCTCAGTCTTCGCAGATCTATATAGGCGTGATTGTCAGTTTGGTAACAAACTGCGTCATGTTTGCTTTTTGTATATCAGTCTGAGTATCGCCGATAACAGGACGCCCATGCGGATACTGTTTAGTTGGTAATAGACAATAGCAATCCTTGCAGGTGTACACCATCTCTTTAGGTTCTGTTTTCTTGATCATCCGCCTACAGACACTCTCGTGTTTCGACCGTCGGCATATGGTGTCGCAGATATCAATGGAACACCAACGACATCGCACATACCCAGTCTCTGATCCATCAAAGTTTGTACTGCTGGACATTTTAACCGAATGTACATTAACATTTATATTTATACTACATCGCTCTACTACAAAAAATAATATAAGGAATATCACGTGAGATGACTATCGACCTATCAAAAATGTTGCATACTGGCCTCCATATAATGACACATACAAGCAGGTGAAAATATTGGATATGTTCACGGGCTAGACACGATGGATCAGTTTGTTAAATCGTCAACGCGCATACAATCTGTGCATGTTAAAAAATTATCCAGGGAAATATGTTTTCTCTGACCACCTCATTATTGTGCATAATGCATCTATGATTCGCTTTTAATCCTTCAATTTGTATGCAAACGCATTCACCTTCATCTAAAACCCTCAAACATGAAACTAAGTGGCTTCCTACCAGTCATTTAATTTTCAAAAAACCCCAGAGCAAAGTACATCTCCATGTGCGTAATATATAGGTAAACCAAGCGATACTGTATGTATGATATTATATAGATAATAATCATGAATCTCGTATTTAAGGAGTGGTCATTAAAGCGACAGTCATTTAATTATTAAATATTAAAAATTGTTATAAAAATGGTGGGAACAATGTCCACCATCGTCATCGTTGATGAATAATGACGAGTACAGTTATATCGTTTAACGTATTAGTTAGGTGGTCGATGCGCTCCCTCGTGGTTGTAGTAAAAAGGTATTTTGAAATTAAGCAGAATTGTGGCTTCCTATGTCAAATTGTTGCATTGAACAGTACTTTTTTTTAAAGAGTTTGTGCGTATGAAGGCACTAGTGCGAATTGTAGCTTCCTATGGCAAATTAGTATCAAAACTATTTGCTTAAACTACCAATGCGTCATGATTTAGGTTTGAAAAAATAAGAAAATAATATCCCTGGAATGACTATAGAGGTGGTCGCATAATTGAGGCTGAACGAGTGAGGAGCAGGAGGGATGAGGTATGATAGCATGGTGCTGCCTGGCACGAGGGATGAGGTATACTAGCATACTTGTTTACAAGGCCGGCAGTGTGCATTGTTTGAATATTTTGAAAATAATTTGACTGTGGTGTTAGCAACAACTTTCTATCAAATCGTTTCCAAGATATTTAGTGAATATTTTGAAAATAATTTGACTGTCTGCATCAACATTTGCTCAAATCGTTTCCAAAATATTTTACTAGGATGTAGATCACTGGAATGTCTGTAACACCTCTCCAGTCAGCCAGTTAAAGGTAATAAAACTAGGAAAAATTAACATGTCCGGGTACACAGTATGAATGCATTATGAGTACCTAGTCAATGAGACCATGACAACAAAAATGATATAGTTGGCTAACCATTGTCTAGACATTGTGACCGCAACCACCTACTACCATCACCACCACCATCACCACCATCACCATCCCTCTATCACCACCAGCACCACCACCCACTAAGCAACAACCCAAACCACCGAGCATTAAACCCACACCATCATCTACTACAACAGCTATTTTCACCAACCACCAACCCCAATGCTACCACCACCAACATCATCAGCCCTCCAATTTGTATATCGAGGGATGTGGGGGGACCTGGCTGGGCAGCTACAATCATCAAATCAACACGCACATAAATAACCAATGTTTTATTTGTATCCATATTTTTACATTGAAGAAAAGATTACATATGATAAAACATATAGCTGCTGTAACATAAACAAATAGTCAATGTTCTAGAGACCCATTTTATCAATGACTGATTCATTATGGATCAGATCTATCACCGACAGAATCATCATCATTATCCTCAGTATCTAGAAGGTTCCTTATGTACTTCTTGACCAGAAACTCTCTTTTTCGAAAAGCTGAGAAGACCGCTTCATCGTATGCGTACCCCTCGTCGATAAAATCTTTAATTTCCCGACAAATTATTTTAATGAGTGTAGAGTTCTGTAATCTTCTCTACTGGAACATTATGTCTATACACTTTATAACTAAGGCATCAGCATATACGGAAATAGACACATTGCCTACACCATTTGGGTCGGTGTCCACTTCACCACCCTCATCTTCTAAACCTGATTGTTCAGCGTCTAAGACCTGCTTAATATTCTGGAATATGGTAAATAGTTCCTCATTGCCTATGGCTTCTTTTTCATCTTCACCTTCATCTTCACTCTCAGACTCCGCTGAATCATCACTGTCTTCACTCTCCGACTCCGCTGGCTCATCATCATTTTTACTCTACATCTCTGTCATTTCTTCATCTTCACTCTCTAGATTTTTGCTATCTTCATCGTTATGGAATCGGATCTTATGCCACTTCAGGTCATTTGACCTATTAAAAGTTGAACCACATTCAAAACATTTATGTCTCGGCATATTGATTATAGGATAAATCTAGTAAGTATTCAAGTTACAAGGTTCTTCAGAGAAATCTGACTGCCTAACTACTCTGCAGTTACACGTCCAACAACTTTGTGATGTTTAAACTGGAATGAGAAAACGGATTGAATTTGTGCCATTTATAGGATTATATGTACTGCGCCCGCAAATCTGCAATATGCGCTTGCAAATCTGCAATATGCGCCCACAAATCTGCAACATGCACCCGCAATCCGCATCATGCACCCGCAAATCTGCAACATGCACCCACAATCTGCATCATGCACCCGCAATCTGCAACATGCGCCCACAAATCCACAACATGCGGACCGCATGCATCCGCACATGTACGCATGCATTTTGGCGTGTATGTGTGTTCAGGCATGTACATATACTTGTTGCCATCCGCATCATGCGCCCACAAATCCACAACATCCGGACCGCATGCATCCACACATGTACGCATACATTTTGGCGTATATGTGTGTTCAGGCATGTACATATACTTGTTGCCATCCGCAACATGTGCCTACAAATCCGCATTATGTGCCTGCAATCCGCATCATGCACCCGCAATCTGCAACATGCGCCTGCAAATCCACAACGTCCAGACTGCATGCATCCACACATGTACGCATACATTTTGGCGTGTATGTGTGTTCAGGCATGTACATATACTTGTTGCCATCTGCAACATGTGCCTGCAAATCTGCAACATGCGCCCGCAATCCACATCATGCACCGCAATCTGCAACATGTGCCCACAAATCCACAACATGCGGACCGCATGTGTCCGCACATGTACGCATATATTTTGGCATGTATGTATGTTCAGGCATGTACATATACTTGTTGCCATCCGCAACATGCACCCACAAATCCGCAAGATGCGCCCACAATTCCACAACATGCGCCCACAAATCCTCAACATGCAACCACAATCCGCAATCCACAACAAGCGGTCACAATCCGCAACATGCGGTGGTGGTGGTGGTGCCTAGTGGTTGGTGGTGGATGTCAGTACTGGCGGTGGTGGTGCTAGTGGCAGTGGTGTTAAAGGTGGTGGTGTTGATGCGCGTCATGGCGGTTGTGGGTGTTGGTGATGATGATGGGGGGTGGGAGTGGTGGGTGGGTGGTTTGTGGGTGGTGTTTGCTGTCGCAATGTCTAGACAAATGGATAGCCAGAAGAGCCAGTCATTCCAATGATAAATTTTCAAAAATAGTCTTCTGGCACACGCATGTGCACAAGGGTGCACAAGGGGCACGCACGCACGCACAAGGGTACAGCATATAACTAGCAGTATCGCATATTAGCACATGTGCATACGAGTGAGACCTTTATTAAATCCTCATTCACATACCCTCTCCAACCTATATGCCATTTTTTTTCAAACACCGCACTCTCACACATTCTGACCACAATGTCTAGGCAAATGGATAGCTGTCAGAGTCAGTCATTCCGATGATAACTTTTCAAAAATAGTCTTCTCTAAGGATGCAAGTATGAATATGAAGAAATTCGCTATGGGTTCGCGGGTGCATGGGTGTTGTTGGTGAGGTTAATGCATGGTTTTGGGTGTAGGTCGTAGTAGTGGTGGTGGTGGTGGTAGTGGTGGTGGTGGTGGTGGTGGTGGTGGTGGTGGTGGTGGTGGTGGTGGTGGTGGTAGGTGTTGGGGGGGGGGGGGGGTTGTTTGCTGGCGTGATGTCTAGACAAATGGATAGCCTGCAGTGCCAGTCATTCCGATTATACATTTTCAAAAATAGTCTTCTCTTGTATTACAAATATGAATATGAAGAAAATGAACATTTTCTTGAAGAAATTCGAGGGTTAAAAGGGATAAGAAAGTCTCTAGCGCCCATGTAATGGTGTAACACGAGGTGGTCGCTTAGGGCAGGACTGAATTATATAGTAAAAACATGGTTATAACATATCACTGCTCTGTAGCCAAAAGGATATATTTATATTTGTAGTAACCGAACACCTATGATTATGCTACTATGCTTGTAATGTTGCTCTTAATTGCCAAATCTTTACGCGTCAGTAAACAACAATAGCCAGTGAGCGGTTGCACACTTTATTTTTTTTTAAAACTCTCGGCGAGGACATTGTAATATCTTATGCTTAAAACGAGACGGGTGGTACATTCTTATGGTATTCCTTAACATGTGACATGTTTGTATCTCGATTAAAGATTGATCTCACGGCTATTCATGTCGTATGAATAAATCATGCGCAACAAATAATCTTTTTATCATACATACGCTCGACATACAATTCTATAAACACATGGAGCACTCAGAGACATAATGACTACATTTTTAATCATCGTGCAACCACAAAATCTAAAACGACTGACATTATTGCAAATGAAATATTAAGTATTTAAAAAACAATTTGCACATAATGACGATTAAGCCATCAGTCTAAACGTTTTCAAAATATTCAACAAAATAATTTACTAATAAATTAGCGTAAGCAACGACACAGGCAAATTATTTTCAAAATATACATCATTATCGAGCATTGGCGTAATTCCTCACCTCTCCTCTACCTCATACTCCCTCCTCCTCCTCCGCCTCCTACGACCTCCCTTATCAGACCACCTCTTAAACTCTATTTTTTCACATTACCAGGACTCCTCTTAAAATCTACTATTTTTACATTACATATCACACTACCACGGAGGGACCACGGATGGGGGGGGGGCCGCGTGCAGCTATGTTAAAACGTAAAATACACAACTTTTAAGGGTTAACATCTACAGAATACAGGCACAGCAATATTCATTCACCCAATTCGACAGTGTTCTAGAATCTCTCAGGTGTGGGGTTATAGTCGCCACTGTTCTCAGGAATTTATGTGCATACGGTCGCCATTGTCCTCCAAACAATAGTGACTATAAATGTAGACTATATATGTAGTATTGTGCGAATATAGTCGCCGTTGTTCGCTAAACAATGGAACACGGAAAAGAACAATAGCGACTATAAAAGAACAATAGTAACTATAAACCCCTATTACTACTGATGGGGCCATTGAACCCGTGACATCTCACCGCAATGATCCTCGGAAGGACTGCCTGACGGTCATTCGACCCGGTATACACGATGAGAACCTGTTGTCCGTTGCTGGGAAGTACCTCGACTTTGCAATCTCGGCACAGATCCACGAGATCAAGAGCATGACACTCGAATTCAAGCTTCAGAGCACAATAGAACAGACGGTAGAGCTCCCGCAGGTTCTAAACAGGTGGGAGATCGTGTAGAGCAACAGCACCGTGGACACCAACTATGTGAACGATGAGTACCAAGTCCTAGGTCCGCTGGCTCGTGGACCAACCTTCTATGCGAAGGGAAAGGGGTACTATGCTGTGGGGTGCAATGAGGGGTTCACGGAATTCGAACTACGGGCAGGTGTTGAGAAGCCCGTGGCAGTTCCACTCTTAACCCTCCTCGAGAACACACACGAACTTCTGGCTGCCATGCAGGATAGGCTGTTCCTCCGGGTGTACACTGACAAGCTCGCAGATGCGACGATGAATGCTCCAAGACTTCATGTCTGGCATGACGAGAATGACCAGGAGCTGAAGCAAACGGGTTCCAAACAGTGGATCGTGCATGTGGAGCAAGAACAGCAGCAGGTTCAAGCCACAGCTAACCAACAGGTTTAGCTGACATTGCATCATGGTGCATTGGACTGTGTCGCTGTTGCGGTCCTGTTTCAGAAGGAAGGAGCCATCCAGCAGGTGGATAAGCTAGACGACTTCAAGCTTGTGGTTGCTGGGACCAATGTTCTTGGTGAGGTACGCGAGCTGGCTGACTGCCAACTCTACAGATAGAAAACTAAGTCATATGCACTTCTGCGACTAACCAGTGGAAGCGATGACCTCAAGTCGGCAGTCGAGGGCCGTCACCACCACGGGGGCAGGGACATCCCATCTAATCAGGGCAACCACTCAGCTTCAACATCGGAAACCTCATAGCTGGGACTCACTCATTAGGTGTGACGGTACTTTGCTTTTGCTATGCTAAGGTATGCGTGTCGAACACATCAGGTATTCGGCTTGAGCGTGTGTAGAGCACGACTCCTGTCGTCACAGCTGCAGCTGCCACCACTACTATAAGCTCTGCTGTCTTCTGACCTGTCGATGCTTCATAGTCGCGCGTTGGCTCAGATATTTTTACAGCCTCGTAGTACTCATCGAGACTCTCATCTGCCTCTTTGATGCTCTGTTTGGCCTGAGCTCAGAGTTGTTGTTGGCGTGCCTCCCTCTGGCGCATATGCTCGAGTGCTTTGCTGTATTCAAACTTCAGCTTAGACAGCTTCTCCATCGCCTTGTTATGATGCTCACGCTCGACCTCTGCCGCCTTCTTGTCAGCGAAGCTGAGTCCCCAGTTCACTAAGGCAAATACGCCCGCATTCAAGATTGCGGATGCCATGTTATAGTCTACAGTTTAAAGCTACTATATAGCTGTCCCCAGCGACGGATCCCCAGGGCGATGTATGAACCAGAGGCTTATGATGATCCAGTCGAGGATATAGATAATGAGGACTATGAGGAGGACAATGATGAGGAGGATTATGATGCAGACTACGAGGTCGGTGGTGAGTATGATGATGTAGGGCCTGAATCCCACAAGCTATTACATGGAGAGAAAGGAATCTATCGCACTTACGTCAAAAGTTCTATCGGTCCACTGGCAGCAGTTGGGGCTCTGGTCGCTCTGTTCACAATGAAGGCTGGCGAGACGGTCTACAAGATCGCCAACAATGCTCTCCATGGTGTGGGGAAGATTTCTGAAGCCATACCAGCCATCGCCTTAGAAGTAGGTACGTTCTTCGGCGTCGCAGGCCCTTGGCTACTGTATGCTGCCATAGTACTCGCGGCCATCTGGTCCGCCGAACATTTAAGTAGTGCTATATAAGGATGGCGTCTCTGTATGCCCTGGTCAAGACACTTAACTTCCGAGGGTTAATCGATAAACTACCATTCAGTGAGGATCTAGATGTACAGAGGTGTTTGCGGAGGTCTTCAGTGATAGTCGAATGAATGGTGGCCGTCTGTTCATCTGTTTAGAGTTCGCCCAGGTCGTGCATGACAGGACGGGGGTGGACATCAATGACAAAATCACCCAGGCCGTGCATGACAGGATGGGAGTGGACGTCAATGATGAAATCCGGAAGCTTATCAACCGTCTTTCCTGAGGAACTCTACTATCAACCTGGTGGATGTAACCGTGAGCCCCCTCAACTACTCGAGGCTGCACGTCGCAAGGGCCAAAACTTCACATTGGAGACAGTTAGCCAGTGGCTCAGCCGCCAGGCGATGTGGCAGATATACAGCACTCGTCCATGGCACATCAGGCATGCCCATTTCGATGAAACTGTCCCAAACAGAGTTCACCAGGCAGATGTTTTATTCCTACCACATGACTCAGTTGGTCGTAAGACCTACACGTATGCCCTCACCATCGTCGATGTCGCCAGTAGGTACAAGGCTGCAGCGCCGCTCACAGACAAGTCAGCTGCCCAGCTGGCCCAGGCATTCCAGGGTGTCTACGAGGCTTTGGAAAATCCCTTCCAATGGATGAAATTCTTCCAGGTGGATGAGGGTAAGGAGTTCAGAGGGGAGACTGCAGCCCTCATGTGGAAACACTGTGTGGCAGTTACGCGAGGGTAGGTAGGGCATCACCATGTGCAGGCTATCGTTGAGCGGTGGAATCTGACACTAGTAGAGAGACTGTTCCCACACCAATATGCCCAGGAAATGGCCGCACCGAGTGAATGTTCTAGAGTATGGGTGAGAGGTCTGCCTGCTGTGGTGGGGAGATCCAATGCCGAGGTTACTAGGCTAATCGGGAAGAAGCCGGTAGAGGCTATCAGACACTCTGCTGTTGCCAGTCACAGCTCTAGAGGAGCGAACACGGGAAAAGAGTGCCTACCACCTGGTGCTCTGGTTCGGTACCTGTATGAGCCTAGTGAGCTGGAAGGTGGTCGACGGCGTGCAACAGATCCTAACTGGTCGATAGATGATCACAGGCTTGACAGGTATGTGGAGGCGGAGGGGCGTCCTACAGTGTACTACCTGGCACACCAGCACGGAGTGCCTGGGCGACCATTTGTCGTAGAAGAGCTTCAGCTAGTCCCTGCAGACACACAGCTACCACCATCTAGGGTGCTAACATGATACTCGATGGGCTCGGTATGAACACCATCTGGCAGCACATGGCACTTATCATAGTAAGCGGAGAGTCAGAGGTTTTCCTGCTCATATGTCACCATACCCTGGTTACGCATGTGCAGGCCTCGGTTTTTAGCTCTGTCCACCCCGCCATGTAGGGCACTGTAGAACCTCTGCCAAGAGACCTCATTCTGCCACTTTGACATTCCCTTAGCCGAGCACTTACTTGCAGCTGTGCTCTCCAGGTAGTAGCATTTGGAGCAGAGAGTGATACCACGAGAGCTTGAACAGTCCCGGAGTTCGTCCAGACCATTTGTCCCAAGCTAGTCAATCCCGCTTATGAGCATGGTACTCTGCTTGCATCTCAGGGCGAACGACGTCGTCGAGGTTGGAGCCTGCTATAGCGATATACGTGGAGTAAGTGTCCATCTGCAGGTACTCAAAGCTGTCCCGAGCTACGTAGCGATCGAGGAAGTCGTAGTAGAACTCCAGCATTCACTGCTTCGCGAGCTCATAAATGGCTATCCCCACCTGGAAGGGCCTTCAAATAGTGATTCTCAGCTTGTGACTCTGGAGCTTGTATGACTCACCGATCTCCTCGAGATCTTCGAACCATGCACTACGCAGGGCTTTGTCTACCACACGTTCATCCTTCGTGAAGCTGGTATTGCTATGGCGTTCTATGGCCTCGATGTGCTTCCCGTAGGCACTGTTGCCAAGGAGTTTGAAGAGATCTTCCAAGAGTGCTTTGCTCTTATCTACATCTCCCGAGCGGCGGGCCTCCGTAACATTCTCCACGAACCATTCGAATGGGCGCTTGGTATCATAGTCTATGGTGCGGTATCCACTTGAGTGTTGGTGCATACAGCAGCGACTTCTTGCCAAAGAGGGCGCTGACCAGCTTCTGGGCGGTGGATCGCTTCCGCCCTGTACGCTCTAGATATACCTGGATCTCAGAAGAGACGGCCTCTACCGGGATCTTGCGGTTATAGAAGAGCAGGGGCATTTCCTCGAACTTTGCCCACAGAGCCTTAGAGACCTCTATATCCACCTCAGCAAATCCAAACCAGCAGTCTTCTAGGAGCTCCTCCTTAAAGCTGGCTACACAACTGGCACTGGCCCAACGGTGCACTGTCTCTTTATCACAGGGCATCTCTTTGGCCATCGTTGACAGGTACAGAGCATTTACTTCGTTGCCGAGTAAACTTTGGCAGACACACTCACTCTGGCGGATTCGAGTCATGCCGGCCTCGTGGTATCTGGTGAACACGATGCTGGGACCTCCAACAACAGCACCCTTCAGCATCTCGTAGGCTTCCTTGCCCAGTGAATAGAGGCTAACATCCAGCATGTGCTGAGCGGTTCCACGTTGCAGGTACTGCAGTGACACACCTGGGAGGGTCACCGTGTCTTTGAGGATGTCTATTTCTCGTTCTGTGTAGAACTCCCGCATCCGCTCTAGGGCTTCGATGAATGGACTGAGGTCCAGGTTGTTGTAGTATCGCAGCCAGTCGGCGAATGTCTGCATTCCATGCTCGCTGAATGTCTAGTTACACTGTTCCCACTCTGATCGCGTCAAGAGGTAGCCACCCTTGAGCTTAGATGTCCATGCTGAGTAGTCAGGAAGCCCTGGATAGTTGAGCTTTTCATGTGTGTCAAACCATTCATACGGGAACCAGCTCTTCTGCTGTGTACACTCGTAAGCTTTGACCCATACCTCATACGAGACTCCTGGGCCGAGGTAGTTCAGCACATCATGAAACCGTAGCTCAGGTGTTATGAGGAACATGGTCTGAATAGCCATCTTGCCGACTTTCACTGTACCTATACTGTCAGTCAGCTCATCGACAAAGTACTTCTTGATGAGGTTCAGGCCATACCGCCCAGAGTTGAACCCAAGTACAGGCACTTGGTCACACCACTCGTTGATCAGTCGCTGCTGTCGCTTTGGGAGCTTGTCCAGGTCTGTCAGCTTGTACTGTACCCTAACCTTTGTCCAGATAAAATATGGTCACCGTTGGATCTCCAGCAAGAACTCTCTGATCAGTTCTTTGGGGTCAGGATTGCAGAAGTGAGTGGGCTCACTCGTGGCGCCATCGAAGGAGCAGCGAACTGACACAGAGATAGGTATGTGAGTACTCTCGATTGTGAGAGTCTCCGTAGGATGAGTCTTGATACCATCTAGGAGTGCTTCGAAGTCATAGACTATGAAGTGTGGGTATGGGACAGGCCGAACTCGTTTAGGGATGCTTGGACAGCTTTTTATACAGCACTCCCACTGTACTACAAGCATGCATCCAGATGCTCTCAGCTTCTCCTCTCTCAGGACTGTCATGCGGTATCTTTGTTCGGCATCCTCACCTCGCTGGTGTTGTGGACATCCCTGCCAGACACAGCCATGGAACTGGTAAACGGTGTTGTTGGTCGGATCATAACCATCTACGGGAGAAACCTCGATCCAACGCTCGCCACCGTGCCCACACTCTACATGGTGTATGTGTACGCCTCTTTTTCTCGACTCATACACGATCCAACGAGTAGCCGCTGAACTGGATGGTTGGAGTGGATAGAAGGCTTTCTCATACGCAGACTGTGGCGCCTCTACCTTCTTGCCAGTACACAATATTGTTGTTTTGCCGCCTGTACAGCAATCAGCATGGCGTTGAAGACTGCATGCCTGTGTAAACCTCTGCTGACAGTGACTGCAGACTAGTGTATGTGCCAGCTTGGAGATGTTCTTGATGTGTAAGGCGTAGTGGTCCCATACTCCGAAGGTCATGGTGTCACAGTAGTGAGCCGCTTGCCTGATCAAGTGCCAGGTGCCCTCTTCGGTTAGTTCATACACGCGAATCCCGATCTTGGCGAAGAACTCTACCTTGTCCAGCTGATCCAGCGAGGTCTTGCGGACATCAGGTACTGTCACTGTCTTGCCGTAGAACCATGTGGCAAGCTCTCGTGCAGGAGCTGTACTTCTATCAGCCCTCACTCCTCGGTGGAATGCTAGATATCTCCAGAGACACATGTTGTCCCTGTAGGTGTCGAGGGCAGTCATACTCTTCTTCTGTCGTAACCAGTCTGGGATGGGGCCTGTCCCAAGCAGAGGTTGGCAGTCGATGACAGCCTTGACCTCAATGTTGATTGATCGAACGAAAGCCCATTTGGTGTTGGGTCGATCGATATTGTCTGTGTCGATGTGGGCTTGCTCTCTTGCTGCCACCCAGTCCTGAGCTGCTCCTATCGTGTTCAGTCACGGGCTCCCTGGATCATTCTTTTGGAAGAGCATCACCCTACTGTCTTCGATGGGACTGATGCGATAGGTATGGGTGTAGAGGAAGTAGAAGGAGTTCTGGACAGTCTGCTGGATCCTTTGCATGATCTGGCCTCTGAGGTCTCCTTTTAGACCTCTGAAGAATGTCCAGCATACTGACTGGTGTCCTCTATCCTCTCTCTCCCTTTCGCCGAGACGCTGGTCGAGAATGTGTTCAGCTTCTCGCCTCATACTCCGGGCTAAGTGTTCAGACCTCGGCCCCCTCATCACTCGCTTAGCGATCCTGCGTATGGGATGTAAGCGCTCCTGTGGATGGTCTGCCATCTGCCTCGCTACAGTCTTGGCTCGCAAGCTAGCAGTCACCTCCTCGTCCAACTGATGAAGCTCACGGATCCGCTGCGCTTTCTTGTGGGGATTCAAATGATCATCTTTGGTAAGCACTGGACACCTTCCCGTCTTCATTGCTCACGAGAGTCGCTTCTGTGACTCCTCGGCACAGACCTGTCTGATCATCTGGAGCAGTTCGGCTTTCTTGTCCTTAGAGGCTACTCTAAGGCTGAATTGCTCTGCAACATCGCGAAGCTGCGCAACGGTAGTCATGGTGTATATCACTGTGGATGCCTGTCTCTAAATTGGCGTTCAGACCCTATTATGTGTGGTGCTCACAAGGCGATCAGTACCTGGAACCTGTGGGGGGGGGGGGGGGCCCGTCGTGTCGATGTCATTGTGGATGCTTGTCTCTAAATGGGCCTTCAAATGTGTTTTATGTGTGGTTGATCACAAGGCGATCCGGCCCATTGTGGGTAATATTGTTTGTAGATGAGCGTTTACATGTAGTTGAGTGTTTTGAGTGTTTACACGTAATGTATGGTTGTGCGTTCACACGTGGTATACCATTATCGATGCTGTGTCTAATTGGGTGTTAACGCATAGCAGGTTGGCTAAATAAACTACTATTCTTGACTTTGGCCCAGTCGAGGGTATGTGGTCTGCAATCATGGGTTTTGCGAGTTGGTCTTGATGTGATGTCATGCTTCTCGGGCAACGGGTAAAGAGCGCCTCCCACAGGGATTTCAGAAAATGGATCAATGACGAAACAAGATTATTATAGGGAGTTTATGGACTGTCATGAAGCAAAAAACCCTAGAAAAACTATAAAACTCCTGCACCCCACCTCTCCGGGAGAACCCCTGCATTATCGCCAGCCTCTCTCTCTCTCTCTCTCTCTCTCTCTCTCTCTCTCTCTCTCTCTCTCTCTCTCTCCTCTCGCTCTATCCCTCCCTCCCTCCCTCTCTCTCTCTCTCTCTCGCTCTCTCTCTCTCTCTCTCTCTCTCTCTCTCTCTCTCTCTCTCTCTCTCTCTCTCTCTCTCTCTCTCTCTCTCTCTCTCTCTCTCTCTCTCTCTATCTCTGCGGGTTTTTTTTAGGTGGTTCCCGTTGCTCCTATTTTTTGTCATTGTACCCCTACACTAGTGCGTACCGTTTCGAACTTGGTACCATCTAGCTGAACTTATGTTCATTTTCAATACCACATTTACCAATTTCCAAAGGAAAAAATGAAAGATTTGAACTTTTTTAATGTTTTGGCTGAAATTTGCTGCTACCCGGTTATCACGAAAAGCGGAATATAACCTGATCTGGATTTACAACTATAAATTAAGTTCTGTGTTTGTATTCGACCCGTTTATGGAATTATTTGCGGTTACAAACTCTCCTTCGTTCAAACCATAAAAATGACATCAATTCACTGCCTCACTAGAGTTGAAATTATGCGATTACATCACGCTCGAAAACACATGGCGCAATACCGCGATTACATCTGTAGACCAGGTAGTGGATATTTATAAGCAGTAAGTTTATTTTAGGGGTTATTTTTATTTGTATGCATGTTTTATTTCAGTGAATGTTTGCTAGTTACGAAATTGACAAAATCTGATGATTCCTACTCTTATATTAAATCGGCGAAAATGTGCTTACACCCTCGAAAACCCATTATCCGATGATAAACACAAGTTCAACGTCTTATTATTTCAGGTTTGAAAATATTTTAATTGATCCTTTAAAATTGCCTGGAATGTAATTAAAATAATCAACATATTTTGCTTTACAATATTTTAAAAATAACATAATAAATGTACAACCAGCAGGCTTACGTCATCGTTGCTAAGCAACGGATTTTCACACTGAGTGCGCAGGTATATCGCTAGCGCATGCATTTACCACGTGATACTACTGGATATAAAATGGTTCATACTCAGTGCCGGATTAAGCCTTACCAGGGCCGGGGGAAAAGAGTAGTTGTGGAGCTGGGTGGAACTGAAATGCAACGCAAAAGGGGGGTCCGGTGGTCTAGATGCTCGCAGATGGCATCTCCTGCATCTCCAGAGGTAAATATGGACCATCAGTTGGCTGTTAAATTATTATTTTTTAGCCATTTAATTTCATTCTTTTTGTTCACTCAATTTTTTTAGCCGTTCAGTTGTGTGAACAGGACTGGATAAAAAACCCTGAATGAACAAGAAAATGAAATATTCACCTCTGGAAGGGCAGATGGTGCCATCTGAGAGCATCTAGAAGATGCTCACCCCCTCTCGAGAAATTCTGTGAATTTAAAACGGCTGAGATGCCTTCTGAGTGAAAATAATGAGTTTTAATTTGCCTGTAATTTAGAACATTCTTGGAGGCAATCAAGCAGTCAAATGAAAAAGGAGTATCTATGGTAAGACAGATAATAAGATTGTGAACATGCATTAACCTATCATTCTATTCACCTATTCATATTCATATCTTTGTAATGCTGCATACCACTACATATGTGATGTGTCCATTGAGGAATCATAATACGATGCAATCTTTAGAGGTGTAAAATTGCATCTGTTAAGGTGTTGTCTTCACTACCTTAAAGAATAAGTGTAATTCGGCAATGCATACTTCATACGTGTATTGGTATTTTGCATTTCTTAAAGTAATGCTTTGCTTAAAATATGAATAGGTCAATAGATAGGTGGGTGGGTGATTCCATAACATAGAGATAGACAAAAACTGGGATTCCTGATACAATCTTTATGCCTTTGAACATGAAAGACAGAATTTCAGGAAGAATCCTTTATAATTAAATAATCTCTTGAATAGTCTGGCACAAATATGACTGAGAGCTATTGCTGCCTAAGACATACAGGATGCAACAGCTTCCAATCAAATTAATATTCAACAGCTTACAGGACCTGTATGATTACCTTGAATTTGAGATTTGATGGCTTCAGGATTCAAGCAAACATAATTTTCCAGGACATCTTCATGACTTATGAGAAAATGTTTTATTTAAGTTGGGGTGGGGGGGGGGGGGTGGGGAGAGAGGTGGCCAGGGCCATTCGGGCCACTCCATTGGATCCGCTACTGAGTCTTATTGCTATTCTCGTTTGTAAAAAGAGAAACTGCAAAAAACACATTATTCGCTCAAAAAAAGTTTTTGATAGAAAAAATTGGGGGCTGTCCAAGATCTGGGGCCGGGGGCAAATGTCCCCACAGCCCCTATTATAATCCGCTACTGTTCATACTGATTCAATGAATGTTAGGTATTGAAGGGATCCAATCTGTCACTCATGTACCTGACGTCATAGTCAATGGATGAATCCGGTTTACCGATCAATCATAAGACGTCATAATAATAAACAACGTCATATGTGGGGCTGACGTCATGATCAATTACGGCATGAATAAGGTAATTAAGTCCGTCATAAACGCCTAATAGTCCGTCAAAGTGTACGAATTGTATGTTTTTACTAATAAATAAACTTGTCACACTTAATTATGACATTGTTTGCTGATTCATATTCCGAGCAACGATAAAATATACATCACCTGAATGGCCAATATCTAACTGGCGATGAAGGGTAATTAACTGTCTGCCTGCTGACTTTCTGCAGACTACATTTTCCATGTGGTTTAACTCTGAATGCAATGCATATTTTGAAAACAATTTGACTGAATGTTGTTGGTGGCTAAGCCAACAACAAATTTCAGTCAAATTGTTTTCAAAACATTCAGCAAGTCATTGAAATCTTTGTCTGGTGGCTTGCAACACCAGCAAAACAGTTCATAAATTAATAGATATCTGCATTTTATGTGATGTGCAGGCGCGTACGAAATGCACACACAGCGTATGTTGGTGGCTACCCCTCTGGATTTTGACCGCGAAGGTAAAATAACTAGGTCACAAAGCCAAGTAATGGTCGGTCGGACAGTCCATGAGTCGGTCGGTCGGTCGGTCGGTCGGCGAATCCTACTAATGGTTTCGTGTGCCCAAATGTGTCCACGAATACCTCTGTAGTAATGTGTCCCTTCCATGCTATTAATTGCATTTTTGACCAAAACAACCGTGACTTAATCCACACGTCATCAAGGCCAGCACCCTCCATCTGCTGATCGATGGCTTTAAGTAGGTGACTTGAGAGATGGACAAAATGGTGTATGCTGGTCGTGATGGTGTTGTAAGCATCACCCGTAGCTTTTAGAATTAGCCCCATTCATATCGAAGTCAGTGGTGGGTCATAGCTATGCTTATCACATTCGAGAACATAGTACATGGTGGTACTTGTTGTCCGCCATTCATGTTTATCCATGCGCTAATATCCATGTATTGTTGGTCAATTTTGCTTTCTATCTACACATGCGGCAGTCAAAGCAATCTCTCGTTTCAAGAGTGGGTGGATCCTGAAACACTGGCAACACCCTTCTTTATATTAGCATTTTTGCCGAGTCAAGATGATGCAGTGCTCTCTGACATCTTTCTTTAAATATTTGTCTCTTCCTATTTTTCGATTGAATCTATATATTCATGAAAATTAAGTAAAGACCTTCAAAACATTTCGCCGTTATCAATAATCCGTTTTCAGTTTACTTGAATTTAGATTTTCTCAAATTAACCAGGGTCGTTTATTAACACGAAAATTGTTTTTATCCTGTTGTTGTTTCACTTTTACACCAATGAGTTATCTCTCGTCTACAGTTTACAACAATTATATATGCACTGTGGTTGCGCAAAACTTTAAATTTGATCTTTACATAAACCTTTGCCCGAGGTGTTTACCTTCATGGTCAAAATCCACCAACATCCGAAAGCTTAATCCATTGCGATGCTTTCTAGCATAGATACAACTTGCAACAAAACATGCCATTAAAATGTGTTTTAGGCTTATTTAGCAGGGTTGGCCTGCTGACTACTATTCAAAAGTAACTGATCAATGTATCATAGCAACTGTGGGTCAGTGGGCGTGGCGCAGATGCCTCAAATAAATTCATAAATTTCTATCAAAAACAGCGGTACGTAAACATCTGCTAAGCGTCTCGTGCCAAGAGACCACATATATCTTGTGACACGTCAATGGAGGAGCGGTTACTCCACCATCTGACGTCATAATTTTATTAAGTCACATGTGGGTTGAGGCTACAATCATAATGACGTATTGTAGCTCCATCATGACGCTCGACAAATGCATCGAGAGTACAGATTGTATGTCTTTGATTGATTTGTAATTTAATGAGCTGGGAGCTGCTGCTGTTGCCATAGGCAGCAACCCCACTCCACCCCACCTCAGGTCAAATTAGTTTCAAAATATTCAATAGCTTTCATGTATGGTTCCAATAGAAATTTAGATTCTGGGAATTCAGGGTTAAAAAAAAATATATCGTTTCCAACTTACATATAAAGTGGGCGGGCCTTGCCTAGAGGTGGGCGGGGCATGGTTAGCAACGGGGCCCGCTATTGTGAACATCGAATAGGTCATCACACAGTTCTCGGTAAAGAGAGGTGGTCGCTTTATAGATCTTATGGGTTACACGATATATTGCTAAATGCTTATGGTTACAAAAGATGGTTAACATTTTCTCATCTATCCTCTCATCTCAAAGAACTGCCAGCAGTGGGCCAGCAGTGGATGAATCTAGGTTTAACTATGACCCGCCCATCTCTAGCTAAGCTCCGCACACGATTTGCCCATGTTGAGATCGATCGACCACTACACTCCCTGAATCTCAATCTCCAGAAAACTATCCAAGTAAGCTGTTGAATATATTGAAACTAATTTGACAGCGCCCAGAAAAATGTGTTACAACAGACTGGTTGTTAAGAATTAAAGACGTAATATTCGTGCACATGGCGGGCTATTAAGCGTTCCTGACCGACTTAGATATGCCATTAATGACATCAGTCTACCCGTGACGTATTTGCTTTTGACGTCATATACTTGAGTGACACATTGGATTCCTCTATTTCAGGTGTCCGTTGTACAAAGGTAGGCTAAGTCTATGGCCGCTGTTGCTGTATTACACGTACACAATCTTTAATCCAGACAAAACGTATACAAGACAGTATTACTGATAGAATAAATACTCTGCTGAATGTTTCGATTTAAAATAATGGTATGGCCCATGTTGCTTCCAATAGTTACAACAGGTTTAGTCAGATTCGTTTCAAAATACCCAATTCTCGTTTACGCGTTTCTCTACATACTACCTGTCTATGTTAATAAACTCGGTCCACCATCTCTGCATACCCTCTATGACCTTTCAGTAGAAAGATGTGTCTTGGGCCTCAAACCACCCTCTTTACAGCAGTGGCCACCTCATGATCCTCCTCGTATCTCTTACAACGGATTAACATTGTCAAGTTGCTGAATAGTTAGGGGGCAGATTTAAAAAAAGGGATAACGTATCTGCCTCTAAGCATTTTCTGTAGAAGCTGGAGACTATTAAATATCATTTCTAATGTTCCTGGGGAGTTTCACTAGATTTGTCTTTCCAGGCTGGCTTTTTGCATGCCATGGCGAACATCTTGAATTTCAAAATGATCGCCAGCGAAATAAGTTTTCTTCAATAACTAGCTCCCGCCCCAGAGGTCGTAGAAACATAAAATTTGTGTCTACGCCCACATTTTCGATGGTGAAGAAGAACCTGATTTTACCATTCCGAAATAGCTAGGGTGGCAGCCATATTGGATTTCCAAATGGCATCGTAGGATCAATTAATTCACTGAACAAAACCATTATGCACCACTCTAGTTTTTACAATATCGATGTTTATTGATTACAAGCCATCACTCATAATGTTGTTAAACTTTGTTGTGTATGCATTCATGTCGATCGACCTGCACTCGCAAGCATTGATACAACACATATTGTTTTGGTGAGCGATAACGAGGTCCATCCTCTCGATTATAACAGACACATTTGTTCATTTCAATAGTTTTAGAACAAACTGGAACCATTGCCATAAGTTTGGATATCCTACATATACCATCCACATTCCTGCAGTGAAGGAAAATTCTGTGAAGCATTGTGTAGCATTGACAGACTGATTCCATATGAGGGGCATAAGACTGCTACCCCTATCCATTTCGTAATGGTAAAAACAGGCTCTTGACTAACGAAAGTGTTGATACAGCCACAAAAATTATGATTATACTACGTCTGGGTGGCTAGATATTGAAAAAAAAAAAATTTCGCTGACGGCTATTTTGAAATTCAAGATGGCCGCCATCACACAGAAAGATAACATGGAGACATACGTAGTAATGCTCCGTAAGGATCCTGGAATTTACCAGTCTCCAGCTTCTACCCAAAATTTCTACAGTCAGCTATATTTTGGTGATCTGTCCTTGATTTAAATATAATATTAGTAGTCACTGGGGCCAGACATGGAGAACAAAAGGGACGGTGCAAGAACAGAGTCCTGTACAGCATCCATTGCAACCTTTGCTGATCTACTGTCTCATTGTCCTGGTGGAGAAGCACACGTCGCGTTACTTTGCCACCTAGTTTTTGCTAAACTGATTCCCTCAATAGAGGAATCCAGTTTGTCAGTCTAATATATGACGTCATAATGAATTATGACACATGTAGATTGGCATCAGAATCAATTACATCATGAATGAGGTATCTAACTCTAAGTCCATCATAAACGCTAAATAGTCCGTCAGATAGTACGGATTGTATGTTTCTACTATTTAAAAAACAATTCTGTTGAATATTTGGAAAATAATGTGATTGGGAGCTGTAACTGACATACGACACCAACATCACCCAGTCAAACTGCTTTCAAAATATTCATCAGCTTACCTAGATAGTTCTCTGGAAATTGAGATTCAGGAAGTTCAGGGTTCTGTCGATCCCAATGCTGACAACACATGGGCGGAACTTAGCTATGACTGGGCGGGGTTCATCAATTTCCGAAGTAGGTGAGCATTGCACTTGGCTGTGTTGGTGGTTCGCCGAGGTATTTAACCAGTATGGATGATTCATCTGTGTTTCTAGAAAACTATAGCCAAAATCATCTTGGTTGATCTGGTTGCTTTGGATTTCTTTGTCCTGGACGTTTCCGCATGTTTCCACTCCATGGACTTTTGTTTGGATTCAAGGTCGTAGTGGTAGATTCAGAGCACATCACATGTTACTGATCTTGAAGGATGTTCTCAACATTCGCATTGTGCCTAGTAAGAAGAGCGCTATTGCAAGTCACTCTGCTGAGCTTCAGTTTTTGTGCGAGCATTCTTGGATCCAATCTTGGTTTAATATTCTATCAACTCATCCATATGATAAGCCGGTCTCCCCCCCCCCCCCCCTAGCTAATGCAGAGACATTGGCCTATTGTCCATCAACAGTTCATGCAGTTTGCCAATGTTTTCCTAACAGATTGCTGTTCCAGACTTTCCAATAAGGGGCGGTCATCTAAGTTCTCTCTTTTGTGCATCGCTTCATGTACCCAACACTTGATGGCGACATAGCTAGTGGCAGACCATAGATAGACTACCAAAGGACAATCACGAATCTGTTGGAGAAATTGGCCCTCGAATATTAAAAACTTGATAACAGCTCTATACTCCAATGGAGGAATCAAGTTTCTCGGTCAGTCATATGACGTCATTTTGTGTTAAACATATTTTATTGTCAATTAAAAACAATTGGATTGAGTCAAACTGACTTAGATTCGACCCTTTCCATAAATATGACGTCATAAACAACTACGTGATATCTATGCTGACGTCATAATCAGTTACGTTATGAATTATGCGATATACCCTGTCATAAACGATTAATACTCCGACAAGTTGTACGAATTGTATGTCTTTTATTATTTAATAAACATTCTGTTGAATATTTTGAAGTTAATTTGACTGGGCGTTGTTGCCGCCATATGCAGAACCAGCACCCTGTCAAATTAGTTTCAAAATATTCAATAGTTTATCTGTATAGTTTGCTGGAAATTGAGCTTCTGGGAGTGCTGGAACGATTGATCCCAAGACGAGCAAAGCGTAGGTGGAACTCTGCTAGAAATGGGCAGGCATATCTCAATCTGGATTCCTCTGTTTCTCCATTATAATAATCGTTATTTATTGAGGGTAAATCTTCAAGTACACGGCCTAATCTAACAGAGGCCCTCATTAACATATCTACAAATTTATACATCTATGTACACACAAAGAAATTCTGACGGACTATTAGTTTAAATTCCGATATGACAGTAATTATTATTATTATTATTATTATTATTATTATTATTATTATTATTATTATTATTATTATTATTATTATTATTATTATTATTATTATTTGAAACTCGCACATACACTCTAAATCATAGACAATTTCTCTCAACCACGCGGACAAACTTATACTCTACCTCACAAAACAACACACTGGCACGTACGCATGCACACACATTTACGTAAATTTTGTGCCGCTTACTTAACCCACGTTTAGATGAGTGCATATGTTGGATTTGAAAGATGAAAACGTTGTCGATTGTGTAATCTTTTGATGTAGTGAGTTCCACATTTGTGTTGCGTAGTATGTATAGCTGTTTTTACCATAGTCTGTTCGTATTTTTGGAGGCTTTAAGTGCCCATAAGTTTTTGATCGCGGATTGAGTGTGTGTGCTTCATCTATGGGTGTAAACAGATTTTAATGTATTTAGGTGTGAGGTTGTTTAGCGCTTTGTATGTGATTATATTTGTTTTATAGCCATTCTCTCAGTTAACGACGTCCACTTTAGGGTGGCATATAATTGCTTTGATGGAGTTCTATATGGGTCTAAGATAATTCTTGCAGCACGCTTTTGTAATTTTTCTAATTTACTTAAGAAAGTCGGTGTACCTTCATAATAAACAAGACAGCAATAATCTATATGTGATAGTATGTATGCTTTGTAAAACAAGTTGCGTTCCCCGATATTCATGTACTGTTTGTTTTTCCTTAGCATGTATATAAGGGAGGCTCTTTTGCTGCATATTTTGTTTACGTGTTGTTGCCATGATAAATTCCCGTTTATATGTACGCCTAAAGGTTTTACATTGTCTACAATACCTAATTCTCCGTTAAATATATGTATTTTAATTTGTGCATCATTAATCTGATTAAGTTTGTGTTTAGTGGATCTCATTAATAATTTGGTTTTGTCAGAATTTATAATCATTTTATTATTTTCACACCAGTTTTGGACAGACACCATATCACCAGACAGTTGTTCAGTTATATTTCGTACATTGTCAAAGTTACAATGCATAGTTGTATCATCGCAATACAAGTCTACATTACTGTTAATGCCCATATGTAGGTCATTTACATAAAGGATAAATAGCAGAGGTCCTAGCACAGAACCCTGAGGGACACATACTGTTACCGGTAAAAGACCTGAAATCTTGTCAGAAATAGACACGTATTGCTGTCTGTCTTCCAGATACGATGCGAACCAATTTAGCGTAAGTGAATCAAATTTATAGATGGCTAATTTTTGTAGCAGAATATCATGATTTACAAGGTCAAAAGCTTTCCTGAAATCCATCATAATAGCTCCTACGATCTCGCCATTATCGACCGCGAATCGCCATTTTTCTATTAATTTTAATAATGCGGTTTGGCAAGAATGCTTTGGCCGGAAGCCGGACTGAGATTCATATAGTAAATTACATGTACTTAGAAATTTATAAAAATATTATGGACGTGTCTTTCAATGATTTTGGACAAAATTGGTAGAATTGAAATTGGTCTGTAATTACTGATCTCGCTTTTATTACCTGACTGGTGTAAAGGTTTTACTTCAGCGCATTTCCACATAGTTGGAAATACACCTGCGTCTATACTTTTTTTTTTATTAATAATGGCTGTAACTGATGGCGCGATAACTGATGCAGAAAATTTTAGAAAATGGGCGTTCAACTCGTCATATCCTGCCGACTTATTCGTTTTTAAATTTGTAAGTTCTTTGTAAACATAATCTACTGTTATTAGAGATATTCTATACTCAATTTCATTTGGCACTCTATTGTTAACATGCATATTAAGATCATTCGATATCGCGTGTCATTACCTTCGGAATTATATAACACTAATGGCATTTTACTAGATTTTGGGTTTATGTTTCTCATAATGGTCCATATATTTGAAGGATTATTTTCCTTTCAGCAAGCTGTTTACCGAAATAGTTTCGCTTAGCGCTTATCACTTTATTTTTAAACTCTTTGTATTTTACCATATCTTTTACCTTTTTGAAATGATCGCGATCTTTCATGGCTTTTAAAATACCCTCGTTAATCCAATCAGGTTGATAATACTTTTTTACTCTGCGCTCGATGATAGGGGCGTGGTTATTGAGAATAGTGAGGAACGTTTCATGCCATATTTTAAGAGCTTCATTTGGGTCACTTATTAAATTAATCAGTTCCCAATTATATTCCGATACATTTTGAAGGAATTTAATATTATCAAAGTTTTTCTTGCAATTGTATTTCATAGTATGGTGAGTGTGAGTTTTGCTAGTGACGCTTTTCCACACAGCAAATACAGGAAGGTGGTCTGCTAGGGCTAACTCGCCTACGCTTACTGAAGTGATTTTACTTTTGTCGGTGACATATACATGATCTATTATGGTGGCTGTCGTTTCTGTGATTCTAGTGGGCGTATTAATTAGTTGTTGTAGATGAAATGTATCCATTAATGATTGCCATTTTGCTGGTATAGTAACTTGAAACCAAATGTTAAAATCGCCTATTAAAACAATATCCGTGAGGCCGCCTCAAGCAAAGATTCGAATTCATCGATCCAGCTCGCTGGTGAATCTGGTGGCCTATAAATATAACCAAGCAAGAAAGTGTTTGTTTTATAGGGCGTGACCTCGACCCATAATGCCTCCAAGTCATCTATCTGTTCCGCAGCCGCGATTTGGCCGATCCTTTCTCTCGATGTTATAACTATTTATAGCTATTTGATTATCTGTAATGTTAATTCCTAAAACAGTTTCTGTTGTACCAAAAATTTCAATTTCCTTTGTAGTTTTTTCCATAATTATTTTCAATTGGTTTATTTTGGGCATTAGGTGTTGTACATTTAGATGTCCTATGTGTAAGCCTTTTGTATTTATATTGAATGATGGGAAATCATACTGCTTTGTTAATTTGACAAAATTGGGACTACATTTCCATTGGTCAAGCGGGTCCCTAGCAATTCTGTGTGAGAGCATATCATGTTCACCTTCAACGAAGCAATATGATATAATATTGATGAAATGAAGGAAATGTACTTGAACCATATAACTGAAAATATTAACGTGTTCCATATACTTATCATTATTATTCGCTATATTATTATTATTATTATTATTATTATTATTATTATTAACGTCATTGGCGTCCTCAGCATCAGAAAAATTAGCAGTGGCAGTTACTAAGACAATAGGATTTGCTGATGAATTAGTAACTGTGTGGCCATCCTCTATTACGGCATTGCTAATTGTGTCATGAGCATTATTATTATTATTATTATTATTATTATTATTATTATTATTATTATTATTATTATTATTAACGCCATCGGTGTCCTGAGCATCAGAAGAATTAGCAGTAGCAGTTGCTAAGACAATATGATTTGGTGATGAATCAGTAACTGTGTGGCCATCCTCTATTCCGGCATTGCCAATTGTGTCATCAGCAATATCATTTAACAAATCGAATCTGTTACTGATTGACACATTGTAAGTAGGTAGTGTATGATAGACAGATACAAAATTATTATTATTATTATTATTATTATTATTATTATTATTATTATTATTGTTATTGTTATTATTATTATTATTATTACTATTATTATTATAATTATTATTATTATTATTATTATTATTATTATTATTATTATTATTATTATTATTATTATCCGAGTTCAAGTAATTTGGCCATGTAGCATCACGACTATTTAATTTGCAGTGTTTACTAAGCGTTGGCACTTCTTCCTGGCCGAACCATTAGTGTCCAGGACATCGATTTTCTTTGTGTCCGTAACCGTTACATTTGTAACTCAGAACAGGCCGATCGTGACGACACATTGACGCCCTATGGTTTGGCTCTGCGCAAAATGTACATGCCGAGTTTCTCAGAATGTTTATATACTCGTTGATACAATGGACTAGTATGGTTGATCCGCTTTCGTTGATGTGCAGCTTGTCTGCGAAAAACAGAGAATTGTCTATTACACCTGGCCTGCTATGCGAATAGAATAGTTCCACCTATTCAATCAGTGTGAAGTCCAGGAAATGAGCCCGAACATCCAGATGTCTGTTGAATTGCCCGGTGAATACGTGCCGCTTAGGATCGTCTCCACGCGGACACAGCTGGCAAATATACAAATTGCACTGAGGTGCCAGCGAGTGAGTGGAACGCACTAAATTCTCCATATCGCTGAGCGCGTCACCGATAGGGCTGTCCGACTTGTTTGTTCCCGCCATCTCTATTATGTTGGTATAGTTCAGGAGGACTATAGCCTATAGGACCTCAAGAATGTCCAGTATCTGGGCACATGATGGGTATGATTAAACAGATATCACCCGAGAACTGTAAATGCGATAAAGGATTACAGTAATGTTGTTACATACACTGAGGAAATTCAACCATACAGCATAAAGAAATATTTGGTATTGCATCGGAATCTAATTAGAACTCAAAACATTCTGACATCTCATTGTAAATACAGCAAAATGAGACGGTTACAAACCCCTAAAACAGATTCATTTATTTGCTAACAGATTATCGTTCCATGGCCTCAACAAGGCGATTCCAGAACATTTGTTTATCAAGTGGATCCTGGCTCCACACGAGAAATGTTATGTTCTTCCACATATTCAGCAGAACCCTGGGCATCAGGCGAGTGGGGATGTCATCCAATAATACCGCAATAATGACGCCATCACCAGAATGAGGGCCAGTTACGCCACGCATGGCGGCAATCTCCATTTCATACTCACCCCATGTACAGGTCAGAAATCGTGTGGTCAGCACCAGTATGATCTTACGACTGTCATTCATGGCTGACACTATATTACCCTGGATACTTTGACCAACAGGGAAGTCCCGATGATGCAGACAGAGACGGTACTTATGTGGTCCTGTCTCCTCTAGGAAGGTCCTCAGAGGGCCACAGACCCATTGATAGTCCTCGTGGTTATAGGCCACAAATATATCGTAACTGTAATGCTCTTCTGGTGCTGGGTTATGTCGTCCAGTACAACGGGTCAGGAACCAATACTTGATGTTCCATCTATAGCGATAACCAAAGGCGCTCAGAACCATGGTCACTAGTGCCAGACCACAGCTGATAACGGAGAACCGGAGCCAAAAGTCACTGACACATGTCACACGGAACTCATGGAGACGGGATATCTGATAAGAGGTTAATGTCTGTGTACCATTATCTGTAAAACAACTGTAGTTACCTGCATTGTCCAATGTCACATGTGTGTTCGCAAGCCATTCCAGAAAGTCAATGGTACTACAGGAACAGATAAAGGGATTCCCATCTAGCATCAATGAGAAGTTATTATCAGATCGAACATAGCTATCTAAGACACGTCTCTCATGCTCAGTCAAGCTCGATAGTACGTTGAATGACATATCTAAATGACGCAATGTGTTAGACTTTAACACGGTCTTGGGAATCTTCAGTAGTGTATTGTTAGAGAGATTTATCGAACCTATCTTTTTGTTCTCATTTAACAAATTATCATGTATCTTAATAAAGCCATTACAGCAAAGATCAAGATTTTCTAAGTTGGTTTGTTTAGAGAGGAATATTCCATCAGGATCATTCACTAGACCTTTAGACAAACCAGCCTGTCCGAAGCTTAAAGCAGTTAAATTTCCGTAACCGAACAAGAATTCCGGTTTCAAGTCGGAGCATTCAGAATTGGAAATATTTAAGCTTTTTAAATTGTGTAGACCTTCAATCGAGAAATAACAGCGATGAATATGACTGTGTGCGAAATCTAATACTTCTAGGTGTTCGGCGTTGATCCACTTCAATGTCACATCTAGTGAAAAATGGTCAATGGCGTAGCTCATATTGAGCATCCTAAGTGATGGAGGTAATGGTACATAAATCTCCGGTATTGACTCAACAGTGTCGCTATTGCTTTTTCGCATATGTAGGACTCGCTCAATTGACCTTCGTTGTCTGATATACTGCCCTGGACCCGGGAAACCGCTTATATCGAGGTCAGTTAAATTTGTCAAAAGTTGCAGAAATACTAAACTTATTGGGAAGAGATGGCTAACTATATGCCGAGAAGCACGCAGTATTATAAAGCAATTTAGATAATTTAACTTTACGATGGCTGAGAAATCAACAGCCGCAATCAAATTCTGACTAATATCTAGTGTTTCCACGCAAATATTCTCCAGCTTTAGCCACATTTCTCTATTTATCGCAATGGTTGAATGAAGGTTAACTCCGCTGAAATTAATTTCTTTGAGCTGTAGATGCGCCAGTGGAAGAAGGCTGTCAAATGCAGCCTCTAAGCCCAGATGCTCGTTTCTACTTAAATCAAGGTACTTTAACTTGGGAAATCCCGAGAATGCTCCTGGTTCAATGACAGAAACTGAACAGCTATGAATACGTATATACTGCATTTCTGAATTCCTGAAATATCGCAGTGTGTCGTTGTCAAGCTGATCAATATTGCATGTTTCACTTTTCAAAACTTGAAGCTTGGTGAGATTTGAAAATCCTTGTCCAAATTTGACATTAGTGAACATGCCAATCTGAAGTTGTCTTAAATTGTATAGATCAGCGATGGACTTGTCTGGATATGATTTTATTGATATAACGTGTTTGTCCAAATCCGCCTGAAGCTGAAGAGTTTGCAACGATCTTCCTATTGGTCGGAAGAGCCCAACTGGAAAGCCGACATAGTCGAATGGCAAATCATTATTGTTACTAAGATCCAATATTTGTAACGCATGTACTCCTTTGAACAAGTCCATGTGTAACTTCTCTAACCTGTTGCGTGACAGGTCCAAGCTTAACAGATTTGAAAGTTTACAGAATATTCCTGGAGGGAGACTGGAGATAGAGTTATTGCACAAGATGAGAATCTTCGTATCTTCCGGAATGTCACTTGGAACTGACCTTAGATTCAGATTACTGCAGTCAACATATTTGTCGCGCATAACGCATGATGTCACCGAGGGTGCCAATGTCAAGCTATTGCATGGAACGATGGTTACCACGACGAATAATATTCCAAACAACATTTTATATCCGGATGACACTAGTTTCCTTGGTTATGATAATTCGTCGATATCAACTGCTCTTGTTGCAAACTATACATCTACCGCAACACCTTCAACTCTCCAACAATCAGGCGATCCAACAAGACAGACAGTTTACAGAACAGAGGAGAACTCATGTGAATGATATTTTAACAACAACAAGCAAATATTTTACCATATGAACATCACATCGTCTTTCTCGTCGCCGTAATTTTTATCTTATGCATAACCACGGCACTTTAACTCTTTGAACACGAAAGGCCGAATATGTGAAATCCTTTACAATTTCATATATTCTGTTGAAGATTTTGAAACCAAATTGACTGGGAGATTTTTCTGCCTATGGCAACAATAGGTTTCTGTCAGCTTAGTTTCAAGACATTCACCGGCGTACCTGCATGGTTACCATGCAATTGAGATTCTAGGCATTCCGTGATCCAAGGTTTGTCAAACTCACTTCAAGTTATTAACGAACTAGACTTAGAAAACTAAAATTTGAAATTACAATTTGAACGTAGCAATCTTCTAATACTAACCATTTATCTAAAACTTCCATCGATAAACAACTTTATAAGTATTCGTGCGCTTTGAAAAAGGAAGTAAAATAAAATACTACTCTAACAGGCACATTGTAGATATCAGTGTAGGTGCTTCAAATCCTTTATCTTTAAAATCTCGTTGACCCATTCATTGCGAAGCCGGCCAAAATGGTCCTCTGCAGTGGCCTTGAGGAATGTCCATTCGACGGCCAAAGGAAAACTATTTTTAAAATTTGACCCCTGGATTGACTGGCTCTGTAAACGAGCCAGAGTTTTCAGTGGTAATTTTTTTTGAATTGTCTCCTCTTGTCCTGCAAATGGACATTTAATAAGAAGACATTTTTGATATATTTGACGATATTTAGCTATTAAAGTGCTTAAATCATCAAAGGGTATACACAATACTGTGTAGCTGTGCAACAATCGTCATTACATGAATGCTGTATTGTGTATGGGCACTTAACCTTTTAACACTCATATCAGCCAATATGGTGTCTGCAGTGGTCTTAAGGAATGTCCATTTGCAGATCAAAAGAAAACTATTTTTGACAATTTTACCACTGGAATGACTGACTCGATAACCGAGCCAGTAATTCCAGCAGTACAGTTTAAAAAAGAGTCTTCTCTTGGTCTACAAATGGACACTTTCTGTGAGAAAATTAAAATATTTAAAAACAAATTCAAAGCAAGATATATGAAACAACTATAGGCCCTATATAAATAAATAAACGTTACTTAATTAAATATATACATATTGTACACAGAAATAGGCAAATCGCGTCCACAACCGGATTAACTACTGAAAAAGATTGATCCACATCAAGTTATGCGCCGGACATTTGAAGCCCCGCTCACGTTCCGAGCGTCTTTGGATCGATTTATGTACTTTGAACCCTGAGGTCACATGATCCCCTTTTTCAAGGTGACTATACAGATAGGTTGCTGAATATTTTGAAACTAACCAGACCTGGCGCCATTGCAGTCTACGAGTGCACCAACACCCAGCCGAACTAGCCTCAAAATGCCAATAGAATGTTCATTAGTTAGTAATTAACCATTCAAAGGATCTGTAAACTTGACGGACTTTTAAATGATTATGGTTGAGTTAAATTCGTCATTCGTTAGGTAGTTTGATTGTGACGTCAGCCTACATATGGCGTGATTGATTATGACGTCATATACTTGAGTGACTGATCGGATCTCACCATTAGAGTTATTTATGAGCAACTGTTATATTAGTATACGGTTTTTATAAATCTTACGATGAAGTGGGGAACGTTACCTCAAGGCATTTCGTTTCTCCATAATGACGTTGACAAATTTTAGAATTATTTTAGATATGTCTGTAGAGCCACGATTGCATGACATCAAAAAGCCAAATTTATGGTGCTCATTTAAAGAATCAAAGTTAAAATAGCTAGACAACTAAAAGAATAAAAAATCCTTAGCTTCCTGGAGTGTAGGACATTCTAAGACAAAGTGTCTCTCATCTTCATTACAGAGTCGGGATTCTTCTTCTTCTTTTCGTTCGCTGATCATACCGCCAGTCCTGTAAGTGACTATCGACATGATCATAAGCGTTAAGTGCGTGGATCCATGGTTTATTAGAGTGCGCCGTCCGGCCTGGAACCTCCGTCTTCAGCACTCGAGCTTTCTGTCAGGGTTACCTCATCCCTACCTCCTTTAGTCGCCTCTTACGACACGCAGAGGATACGGAAGGTGTATTCTAAGCCCCACCTACAGGGCAAGTCGGGATTCTACAGGTATTTTGGGCCGACAGTATCTACCTATTTAGATATGCAGACAGTGAGCTCTGAGCCTTAGGTTTGAACATTCTCTGCACTTTAAAACTATGGGCTGTGAGAAAATATAATTTTCAGGATTAAAATTATCTTTACAAAGCTTATAACAGCGCAATTTAGGGGTTTTCTCGGAGTCGGTTATATGCCCTATCCATGCGGAAATGTATTCATTCTTGATGGTGTCCTGAAATAATTTAATAAATCTATGTCTATATAATGATCCCTGGTTTTCCCAAACACTAATTAGATTGCATTTCGCCAGCAGGAGCTGAATACACGCGGACCAATTAGAATCATCTTTTAGTGAATATGATTCTATGTATGCCTTTCGTACAATTGACGACGAATCGGCGTTGCATAATCTAAAGAGTTATTAACGCGGGAAATTGGCCCAGGTTACCATGCACAGCAGCATTTACTATTCGCTTGCCAACGCCTAGCAAATACTTAGCAAATTTGATAAGTACCTTCTCCACAGGTATAGAATCGCAGAGTTGAAGAAGGTTAGACTTGTTCAGTTTGCTAGTGTAGAAAGGAGTCCATATTTCACTGTTGTAGCGTACAATATGCATTACCAGGCTGTTAAAGAGACTATAAGCAGATACTATGTTATTTCTAACATTAATAGTTTTGAGCTTGAAGAGTGCTTTTGATGCTTGCTCCTGAAGTCTTATGCAAGCACGTTTAAAGTTGCCTGACGCGGTAAACACTATGCCTAGGTAACAGTACGAGTGTACTATTTCAATTGGCGATCCGTTAAACAGAAAGCCGTGTTGGATGATAAGTCTACCAGACTTATTGAAAACAATTACCTTAGTTTTGGCGAGATTGACTGTCAAGCGCCACTTAGAGCAATATGCGGATAGTTTGTTCATAGCATTTTGAAGGCCTGAGTGTGATTCCGAAACCAGAACAAGATCATCCGCAAACATAAGACAGTTAATATTCGTATCATGCAATGTTATCGGCTCGCAATCGCTGAAAATATCAGGCAGGTCTGACAAAAAGAGATTAAATAGCAGAGGGCTCAAGACACAACCTTGTTTCACACCTAATTGAGATGAGATATTCTCACTAAGCGAGCAATTAACCTTGACTGAATAAAGTACATTATAGTACATACTTTGTATAACGCCCAAGAAATTACCCCCTATGCCCAGACTAATAAGTTTAACTAAAATAGCCCTTCTAGAGACAGAGTCAAAAGCAGCTTTGAAATCAACAAAGAAATAGTATAGGCGCTGCTTAGTGTGTTTGTTTATAAACTTATCTACCATAGTTTTAAAGGCGAGTACATGGTCAGATGTGCGAGATCCAGCCATGTAGCCGATATGACATCTGTGTATGAGTGAATGGGCTTCTGAAAGATTCGATAGCCTATTTCGTAGCACACTGCAAAAAAGCTTACACAGATTGCTCCCTATGGGAATGCCTCTATGGTTGCTCGGATTACGCTGATCCCCTTTTTTATGCAGTGGAACTAAAATGTTACAACGCCACGAGTCAGAGAAGCAACCGGAAGTCAAAATGGTGTTAAATGTTTTGCGTAGCACGGGTAGTATTTCTGCATGACCAGACATCAACATTTCATTTAGAATCAGATCAAAATCAGGTGATTTACCTGATTTAAGATTCCTTATTGCTTTAGATATTTCATCGCAAGAAATAGAAAAATTCATTTCATTAAAGAAATCGCTTTTGTGCTTTTCAATGAAGTCGTCCATAATCTCACCCGGGTCGCTGTTACCCGCACTCGGTACGTCGTTAGGTAATTTCGTAAAATGTGCCACCCACTCAGTCGTGCTGATAGCATGGCCAGCTGAATTTTTCTTGCCAATGTCCCTCAACTTATCAAATAGTGACCAGTAAGCTTTGGGACTGTTGCTATGAAGGGCATCCATTTGGGAAAGAATGCGTTGTTTGAACTCAAATTCTTCTTGTTCAGCTTGCTCTTATATTTTTTACGTAGTGAGCGAAATTCAGGAAGCAGCTTCTTATTAAAAGGATCAGAACGAACTTCGCTACCAGCCTTTTTTAGATCTTTAAGCAACTGCTTGCCATCAATATCAAACCAGTTTTTCCTTTTTGATTTATGCGCATGGGCTGAATTTCGATTTGTGCGTTTTTGTTTAATTGCAGCACCTTTTGCAGCAGTAATACTGACGTCAGTAGCAGTTTGAACGGTGCAATTAACATCACATGACTGCTGCATAAACTCTGCAATCATGTGTCTTACTGTGGGTGAGCACAACAGATGCATGAATTTAATGTCGTCACCGAGTGACCATTTGAATTTGAGCAAGTCATGGCTAGGAGGGGTATCTTGGACGGATGGACGATATGACCAAGTTGTGATTATGGCTGACAGCATGCAATGGATCGAATAGGGGCCCGGGTTGCGGACATAACGCATTTCAACAAGTGATAACATATTTATATTAGCCAACATATAGTCAATGACACTTGGCATGCCATTGTGACTGTAGCATGTGTGATTACCCAGAGTATCACCGAGAGTACGACCGTTGAGTATGCGCATGCCAGATGACTTGCATAATGAAAGCAACTTCTGGCCGCGATAATCTAAAGCATGCCTATCGAGATTTCCTCTACTTAATGGGGTATCCGCGATGTATGTGTCATCATATATGTCTATTTTGTCTGAAGCGTCTTCTAAGCAAAAGTCTGAGTCCAAGTTTGTGCGGGTATTAAAATCCACCAACACAAAATACTGGCCTATTTGAGAGTAACTGGCTATGTCATTTTCTAGTAGTTCAAAGACATCGTCACATCTCTTGGCATATGCAGATGTAGCAGGGCTTACATAGGCAAATGCCAAGAAGAGGTCAGTGTCTAGATGAAAGAAAGATTTTGATAGTTTCAACCAGGTTACTTCACTCGAGGTAGCTGGAATTACTTTTATACCTGGTCTGATTTCGTTCCCGCAATACCACCATAGTTACGTGTCGCTCGTTTGCTCATTTGACGAAGGTTTTGAAAGATCGCATACCCCGATAACTCTAGGAAATCAGACACGCCACAGTGAGTCTCAACCAAACCAATAATATCATATTTACACGATAGAGTTTGGATATCGATGTTGTCCAGCTTACACACTCGGTGATTGGCTAATGAGCTGTGGACACTATCGATATTCCAAACCGCTATAGAAATATTGTTGTTAGTGTGCCCTATTGTCATAAGGAGCAGACAATATTGATATGACAGTTTGTTGGAAGCAAGTGCAAGAGAGTTATTATTACAATTGATATTAATAATATAGGAATATATATAGTGTACAACACAATAGAGAGATTAGCATTCCAACCAACGAACACGCGAATCCCTTATACACCCTTACTGAGGAAACTGTAAAGTATACCGGACGTAGTTTGACACGAAGCAATTGCTTGCCCATGCAGCAGAGACTGCATGCCCATGCAGCAACTGCTGCTTGCCCAGGCAGCAACCGCTTCACGTAAAACACCTCAAAGTATCAAGCAGTCAGCTCGTGTGTTGTTATTGGGTGGGATTAGATTGTTCAAAGACTAACAATGATGTCAGATCTGTTTATAAGGGTTGCGTGTATGCAATGACCAAGTCCCAAAAACGACCGATATCCGTGACGTTTGGTTAAGGTCAACGTGACTAAGAGATCGGCCATCAAGTGACTACGCCACCGCAACACCTTTACTAGAGATCAGATTGTTATATAACAGGGGGCGGTCATTTCTAAACATATGTAGCCTGCATTTACGACAATACAAATCGATGGCGACCGCATATAAGTTAGCAATTAAATAATGATACATTTACTGTATATCAATACGCGTACATACATACACACGTATATGCGAACATATACGAACACACACACGCACGCACGCACGCACGCACGCACGCACGCACGCACGCACGCACGCACGCACGCACGCACGCACGCACGCACGCACGCATACATACATACATACATACAAACGCACGCACGCACACACGCACTAGATTCATACATACAAACGCATACACGCCAGCACGCACACACGCACACATATGTACACATGCATGCAAACACCCACATACATGTACACACACATAAACACAAACACACACACACACGCATACGCACACGCACGCACGCACGTACGCACACGCACGCACGCACGCACGCACGCACGCAGGCAGGCAGGCACGCACGCACGCACGCACGCACGCACGCACGCACGCACGCATACATACATACATACAAACGCACGCACGCGCGCACACACGCACTACATTCATACATACAAACGCATACACGCCAGCACGCACACACGCACACATATGTATACATGCATGCAAACACCCACATACATGTACACACACATAAACACAAACACACACACACGCATACGCACACGCACACGCACGCACGCACGCACGCACGCACGCACGCACGCACGCACGCACGCACGTACGCACGCACGCACGCACGCACGCACGCACGCACGCACGCACGCACGCACGCACGCACGCACGCACGCACTCATGCACGCACAAACAAACGCACACACAAACGCACGCACGCACGCACACGTGACTTTTTCAATACAGTTTGTTACGCTCAAGATTTTGAAGAAGTCTCCGAGCATATTAAAAATATTAGTCGGGCCATCATGTGTCCGCTGTGCCCTTTGATACCTATTAGTGTAATTATAGCTACGAGGCGACCTGTGAGTATTATTGGGGTTTATCATTATGTCATTGTTGCGATAGTGATGGTATGTATTAGAATCACGTTGCTGATACGAATTATCTCTTGAAGTTTCTGGGTGGTCAACACCTAGGAGTGAGTTAACTATATGCCTATAAACCGGAACAAGTTTGGTCCTGATTGTTTAAGTGAACACCATCATTGCTAAAATGTATGTCCGTAACAACGTGGAGATCCCTCATTGGAATTATTGATACATTTAGGAGTTTAATATCGTTGTTATACTGTCTTACCTTATCCATATACGTATCTGTCAGATGTTTATCAGACAGGTGCCTTGGGAGAGCCTCTGGAACACAGATGTGAGCACGGGGGAACTTAACACTACACACGCTCACCAGTCTGCTCGGAACCAATTGACGTGTTTGTGAATTGCCCACTATGAGAACGTCAATTGGACCGTTGCTACTAGAAGGTCGTCTTACTGCCGGCACAGAATTATGTATATTCTCCCGATTGTCAGACAGCTTAGGAGAACTGTCACTCTGCCTATTCTCTACTGCAGATCTCTGGCACGACATATCCTGTTGATAAAGTACACTATCACTAGATTGTTATGATAACTCGTCAAGAAGTCCAACGAATCTGTTATTAACCGCCACACGATAAGACAATGCAGACCTAGTGTCCTGTGATGCTGTAGTGGTCGAGGACGTGGCAGGCATTAGCTCCTTAATCTGAATGCGCGCGTCAGTCAAATCACGCTGTAGCTGACCTACTTGTCCGGCCTGGGTAGACTGCGCGGACTGATACTTCAAATTCATTGACCGTTTTCTCCAACGACGAAATCTTACTTTTTGCATTTGAAAGTAGCATCTCCAGCTAACGATCCAGGACCGCAACTAATGGTTAGCACCCGTTCTAACAGTGACAGGACCTTGGATTCCAAGGCACTGACACGGTCAGCACGGGTTTTCAGGCTGGCACGAAGCTCCTGACTTTCATTCTTAACTACAAATCTATCTTTCTCTAGAACCGCACGCTTTAAATTAGCATTCTCTTGTGTTATGGCAAGGATTCTGCTCACCAGCTTATCCTGTTATTCCTGTATCATGGTGGTACATGAGGGGTGATTTATAGCACAGTCTGGTGTTGCCTGTGCAACTACAGGGCAAGTGGATCTAGATTCTGGCTGAATTTGAACTGATTAATGCTTGTCGCGTGGCTCGATGTCATCCATCGATGTTTGAGTATTACATGTGGTGTATAGACAATCTGTTGAAGTTTGCACATCACTACATGTGGGTGCCACTGATGTACCAATATCACATGTAGGTACGGGCAATACTGTATCAGCAATAGCGGTATCTGTGAGTGCATCAGGCATAGTATGAGTGGATTTAACCGATTGATCATCACATACATGCGTTTCCACAGAGATTGATACACACAGATCGGAAGTCGATGTCCCCGTGGAACATTGGCTAGTAGTTATAGTATGCGAGTGTTGTAAATCGAGCGTAGGTGGCGTTCTATTCTGTGCACCCTCTGCGGGTGCTTGCGAAGCGTTCGCATTCCCATGTTCCACATAAAGGTTACACGGAATAATCGTGTATAAACTGCACTAAAATTTCCTGTTCTTCTTACAAAATAAGAATATTTGGTACCTTGGTAGGTTGGTACATTCATAGTGTACTGGCCCCTTTCATTCACTACATGTAATGGTAGGTTTGTCATTATCAAGTCGAAACACAGGGCAATTGTTCCATTTTGGCAACTGATGAGAGGCTAGCGCACCAATGGAGGTTGACAAGGCAGTCACATTCAGGGCCCCCTCATTCGCAAGACGATCGGCTTCAACATTGCCATGTATCCCAGCATGCCCAGGTACATGTTGCCAGTGGGTATTCAAGCCGTTGCTGAGCGAGTCGAGCTCTAGCCACAGGTCCTTGTTGCGGCGGGCCTGCAGCTCACTTGATCTCTTCCATGTGATTAAGTGTCACGTGATGCCGTTAATGACGTACTTACTATCTGTGCAAACAGTTAGGTTCGAGAGCTTCTTTTCCCGCGCTTGTCTCAATGCAACTATGCACATTCAGCAGGACAAGGGCGTTGGATTTGTTCACAATAGACGGCTAAAGGAATTTGCGAGATCAAACCTGTCTCATCCAAATTATGCACGACAATATCAATGGTAGAGATGCCATGATTGTTCAGAAAGGCGCATGCATTCTCTAAATCAGAAAACTTCTTCTGTAGTGCGCCGGGATAACGCTTAATAGATTGTTCACATATGGCCCAGTTCAGACAGATACCTTGTTCTACACCAACCGCCACGGCATAGTACTTCTCCTGTTGGTTGGGACTACGTGTGGTAGAGTTGCCATCTTTAGTCGCCATTTCGACCAGAACTTATCAATGTTTGCAAACTATCACCTATGACTAAATTTACACAGACACCATTTAAGAAATGAAAGCACTTCCATCCCACGCTACGTTAATTTAATCACTAGGATGAAAAGCGTTACAGTAAACAAATATTGCCTAATGCCTAATGAAAGTTACGATCAACGAAATAAGTGCATGTATAACGATCCACGAAAAAGCGTGCATTAATGGTCGCCATTATGCACCACTAAAACTAAACGACTCATGCGCATGTTGCATTTTAGCCAAGACCATAGTAACGTTTTTAAATAACACGTTATCACTTATTCTACTCGATAGCTATACTAATTAGGCGTCATTTAAATAACGCAATATATCTCTATACATTTGGGAGAGAGAGGGGGGAGAGGGCGGGGGAGAGAGAGGAGAGGTAGGGAGAGAGAGAGAGGGAGAGAGAGAGAGAGAGAGAGAAAGAGAGCGAGAGAGAGAGAGAGAGAGAGAGAGAGAGACGTTATACTAGTAAGGGAGATAATCGAATGTAAGAAAGAGAGCGGGTATAATCACTAGCAGTGGTCTTCACTTAGCAACCGAGTATCTGTGTCAGTATAGCGTTGGTATCTATCTCACATCGATTAGACACCAAACGACATACTGGTGCTTTTGATAGGTAAATGTCTATAAAATATTAAACGTAGGAGAGACTATATAGATATAGATTTCTGCAATTAAAGCCATTTTCGATATGGGTGATAAAGAATGTATTAGGTGTGTTGCTTGGCCGGCTATATTAGCATTGGCTCCAACATCGACCCTTATTAAAAAAATATTATGCAATAAACATGAAATCTCCGAAGTAGAACCCGTAAAAGTCTTATACCGTTAGTTGTACTATCAAAGTTTCTTTATGGAATGGACATTTCAAGTTTATCCATCAATCATCTGACATTATAATCAACTACGTGGAGTGTAGGATAACGTCATAATCAATGACGTCGTGAATGACGTAGATAAGTTCGTCATGAACATGATCAAAGCGTGGGTGACCCTTAGCTACTGATAGGCTGAGCGGAGCATAGCTAAAACCGGATTCCTCCATTACATCACATGTAAATTGATACCGCCATCCTAATGGCGTGTTATACCTCCATCATGAAGCTGAAAATGCGTCGAGGGGACAAATTGTATGTCTTGTAATTTAATAAACTAGGAGCTGCTGCTGCCATAGGAAACAACCCCACTCAACCACATGGCAAATTAGTTTCAAAATATTCAATAGTTTTCCTGTATAGTTACATTGTAAATTTAGATTCTGGGAATTGAGCGTTCTCTGTTCTGGTCCATATATCACGTGACCCTACCGGCAAAAGTTTCATTTTATGCGCAACAACCATATCTTAGGAATGCATCTAGATACACCGCGTTAAACGTATAATAGCTTAATCCCTGTGCAATAATCTGTTTTCATAATCCACAGCACTTACTATTACATATATTGATGAAATGGGCTTCAGAAGTGAAATTATAACCTAAAATATTTGATAGAATCGGTAGAATTTCTTAGATTCAGTAATATAATTTTATATATTTTTTGGTGGATTGCATATATTATGATGTTAATGTCGACGGATCTATCCAGCTTGTAGAAAGGTTAACAGGATCAAACTCTATCAAATTTCAAGAAAGTTATGACCATTTTGCTACCACTATCCCCCCAATCGGAAATTACACCCAATGTCATGAATATGTGCGTCCATCTTAAATGCACCACTGCTGTCCTTGCCTTGTTTAATTACCTATACAACAGTTATTATACGTTATATAATAACGATGATAACTGATGATATTAACACATCGAAGATAAATACCGTTTGCTCAACTATTTGGTTCTAATTTTTCAACCCTCAATTCCAAGTGTCGCAAATTTCAAGGAAATCTCAACTTATCTTATACCAACCAGCTAGGTGATATAATTTTCCGGCCATAATCCATCCATGACATTATAGCTTTTTATCATGCCGACAACGAAAGATATTCTGACTTTAGTAGCTAAATGTTGATACATATCTAGAGCCTATGATGGCAGTCATGATTTACTTTTAAACCAATGAGAAAAAGCCTAGCGTCTCTGCCTCGGGATATACGCTCAGTCATACAGGTGCCAGATATATCTTGGCAATGCGGTATAAAAGCAATCATAGCGGTAATCTGTTGAATATTTTGAAACTAATTTGACTGGAAGTTGTTGTGCATGATGACATTTAAGTGCCAATTGATTACATTCTTTATTATGTAAATCTTATCCTGTGGAATATTTTGAAACTAATTTATCTGGAAGTTGTTCCTTAAATTAGTTTCAAAATATTCCACCGGATGGGATTTACATAATAAAGGATACAATGAATTGAGTGTACCGAGTCCCGCTTTCTTGATGTCACCTCGTGGAACGCTTAGCAGATTTATGCTATGACGTCCCTTTCTCCTGGCTTTGTATTCGCTGGCTCCGAGTAGGGCGAATTTAAAGGTTATCTGTGTTGGCGTCTCTTCTGGCATCATTAGCATATGGCCAAACATGGACCGTCTTTGCTGGGCAACCTTTATAGACAGCGGCGACGTATTGCACATCTTGTATAGAGCATCGTTCGAAATTATGTTGTCTGGCCATCAGTGCCCAGTGATGGTACGTAGGTGTTTGTGGTGTCAGGCATCGAGTTTGTCTAGAGCTGCCTTTAGAGCTGCCCAGTTGCTGCAGTTATACAGCATCAAGGATACGCAGATTGCATTTTATAAACGTAGCCTTTTTATCAAGGGCATCGTTGTTCTGCGAATCCATGGCTACCTGAAGGACTGGAAAGCTATGTTCCCCATGACGCAGCGTGCAACAATGTAAGCAGTACTGCAGAACAGTAACTCCATACATTTTGCAACAATAGATGGACGGGAGGCAAAGAGCCAACTTGCAAGGTTTCCATTCACATAGTCAACATGCCATCACTGATAACGCCAAATCATTGAATAGAGATGGCATTTTACTAAGATTGATAGGTCAAAGACATGACATAACAAATGATTTTCGCTACCGCACATAATGCATGAACACATTTCGGTCGTATCTGCAAAATCGGTATAAGGAAATATGCACAATATCGGTTTTCTTCGTCTTGCTAGCAAATTATAGGTTACGCTATTTCAACAGTCATGGCGTTTCCTGATCAAATCACTCAGAGGTCGATACACAAACATTATTCATGAATTAGGAGTAAAATCAGCCGAAAACTCCCAAGCATCTGCTCTAAAATTAAAACCGCAACAACATTTCGTCAATCGGATATCTATTATTTAGCAACGTAATGGCTCAGGTTTTACTTGCTCTTCGACTGTACACCTCGGTGATGCTCTTAGTTGCAAAAAACTACATTATGCTGCTAAGATATTTAAACAGAACTACAAGCTATGCAAACTGGAAGCACAAGCAAAATCACTAAACGAGATATCCTTTGCAGTTGCATAGAAGCTTAGACCAGATTCGCAATGTAAATTTACAGCTATGCTACTGTGTGATAAGGTAGAATTGTCTTCCAAAGAATCAACCACGGTAGAGCTAGATCAGTCAACAAAGGAGAAGTGTCGTATGCCGTCACAGCAACTGTTACGACAAGTAGCTAACATAGAAATACCCTTAACCCGTACCACGCTGGTATCAAAATTTTAAGTTTTCAAATTAAATTAAAATATAAATTAGGGTTAATTTTTCAACAATCTTGGTGGAAGATATTGATGTCGTAGAGAGCAACATCGTCCACCAAAATTGTTGAAAGATGTACACCAATGTCTTTGCTATTGGCACATTAATAGATAGAATATTGGCATCAGAGTGGTAAGGGTTATGTAGTGCAATAGCTTATCACATCTACAACCAGGCAAGGAACAAGTCCCTTATTACTCTAAATACTAGACTAGTGCAAGGGATTAACTATGATACTCTGCAATGTCAACTCACACTGAAAAGTGTTAAAATCATACAAGAATTAGAGGAGAATGGCATCTACGTCCCATGGAATATATCCCAAAACAGCAAAGTATTGCATACATTTGAAATGGAGAATCTTGATGTGAAAAAAGAAAATAATAGACGGTGGAGTTTCAATACCACAACTGCAATCGTCATTGAAAATCCTGATCACGGGAATACTGCAATACCAGCTAGAACAATTCACCTTTCCAGAGTACCCACCCATCATATGACGTCATAATCATCTACGCGGTGTGTAGAATGATATCATAATGGATGATGTCATGAATGACGTCGATAAGTACGTCACGAACGCATATTTGATGACGGTCTATGCGTTGTTGTACAAATTGTTTGCTTTTACTATCTAATAAATATTATGTTGAATATTTTGAAACTAATTTGACTGGGCGCTGTTGCTAGTGATGGGCTAGTGATAGGCGGGGCATAGCTAAAAATGGAAAGGTCCATTCTTAATGTTAGCGTTACTACAAGGACTTCAAGAAAGAAGACACTTTTTGAGACATTCATGATCCGGTTATTACTGTGTGCCAGGATAAATAAAAATCAAGATCCATGAGCAGCATTATCTCAGTTCAGAATTTAGAAATACAATTCAATAAGACTGCGGAATATTAATTTCTCATTTGAGGACTAGGACGGAACTTGGCATTACCAATCTCATGGGCAATCAGGAGTGCAGGAGATTTCCCTCATCACTGTTTGATAATGATGGTGCCATGCATGCAGCAGGTACAACACCAAGTCGCGCGAAAGCAATAAACGATGGTGTATGTGTAGGAAGTGTTGCATATTTGCTACAACTGGATAGCAAGACAGCAGTACCTGCTGATACAATGCATGTTATATGACAATGGTCCTTTAAAAAATGAATCATTTGGAACAATTGCAAGCTGTTATATGAAAAATCTTCAGAATTATGTGCTGAGTGGTACTACAAGTATACACCTATGGTGTGCTCGGTATAATACTGAGTCTCAAAACTGCGGAACATCATTACAATATGCCAGATTGCCACCAGCAAAAACGTACGAGGTCAGTGAACAGTATCAATCTCCAGAACCGCATGAGTTTTCCGTATCCTCCGCAAATAAGGAATCCCTCTTAAATTTCCTTTGTGACAGATAAGTGATGATAAAAAGCTAGCACTAATTTTTGAAACCACTAGTTTGTACCTTGTGGGAGGGTTCAAAGAAGAAACAAAAAGTCTCCTCATCAAAGAAATACCCGTCACAAGTGTGCCTGAATTGGAATATGCACAGGAAGAAACTGTAACAAGAGTTATGTATACATTGTACAGCTTTCTGATGAGGGTGTGGACCGGATCAGTATCCATGCTGACGACACAGACATTATTACCTTCGGTTTATACTATACTACCACATTGTTGAAGGATCTTCCAGTATTATGGGTGACAACTTTACCAGTAAATTATTTGAAATCTCCATGAGATATCAGGCACCCTTTGCCTTTCACTATGGCCAGCCCTGGCTTTCATTCACAGTATTAATGGAAGAGATGTAACCAGCTACCAATATTTCACTGGCAAAAATGTATGGTTGAATTGCTGAAAACAGATCAACATATCAGCTTTAAACATATCAGCTTTGGAGGACGTTGTAGAAAATAAACAAGGATTGGTCCAGATTGTATAAACCAAGCAAGAGAGCCGTGTGTAGCTGTGTATACAAACAAATATGATGACTTCTCGTGAAATATTTGGCAACATTTTCAGACAATGAGAGTAGTACATTAGTAGTACCCGGATGACTCAGACGGCAGGGTTAGTTAGAACTGAAACCGCGTTGCCAGTATTCAGGATCACCCCCACCACCCCACCCCAACTGTCACACTGATTGAGATAGTTTTTGTGACAAAGATAAATGATGATGACACTACCATTTAGACATACAGCCCCCTCAAACAGTAATGTTGTGTAGTTTGTGTTTACATTGTTGTTTATCAAAGAGAGATATACTTCCTGCATAACATATGAACGTGCTTGTATTCAGAAAATCAATCGCAGGATTACATAAAATGTTTTCTGTAAATATCTGATAGGATTTTCAGAGCACATAAATTTGTTGGTCGTTTAGCCATTTTTGTGTTTTTGGGGACGCAACATGCCTATAACGTTCTTGAAATGTGATGGATTTCATGCTGTTTGGATATTTACAGGCTGGATAACCACGCCAAGCGGATAATTTAATATTACTGTGTATATCATAAAGCAATAATATAATGCTCTCAAATTTAGTGCGTGAATCCTCGGAACTCTGTAGTATTTTCCAGATAATTTAGGCTATGCTGTCACTTGTGAAGCCCATTGTATCAATACATAGCAGATTGTGGGAACGCCTTGATGCAGGTGGGGGATAGGATATTATAATTTTGGAGATGAATATCTAGATGCAGTACTAGGATATGAATGTTGCACTTAAAATATTTCATTGTCGATATGATCCCATGATATAGTGACAATTTTCAGCTGTCCAGTAAGTTGTTGGCACGGTTGTGCGGACATGAGAAATGTTTGGGGCCCAGAAAAATATATATTTTGGATCACCATACGTGGGTATGATGATCCAAAAATATTGTTTCTTGACCTCAACCTTTTGCCATGTCCGTTTAACCCTCTTGCCCCCAGCCTCCACTCGCCGATCGGTAGAAACCATATACAAGAAAGCATTACTGATAGAAGAAAAGGAAAATTCTGTTGAATGGTTTGATTCAAATAATGGTATGGCCCGTGATGCTTCCAGTAGTCATAACAGCTTTAGTCAGATTCTTTTCAAAGTACACAATAATTGAAATTGAGATACTGGTACGCGATGGTATTTTAGCAATGAAAGGTGTACGTGCAGTCTGCGTTATGCTCTCGTCATATAGAGCATATTTGAAAATATTCGGATTTTGTCATGAGTAAATTCCAACATGAATAGGAGTTGATGTCAGAAAGATTTGAGCCCAACAGAGAACAAAAACGGATAGATTATTTTCGTTTACTAATTTCTCTACATAGTGCCCGTCTATACCTATACACTTTGTCCAACGCGTCTACATACATTCGATACCCTTCCAGTAGAAGGATTTGTCTTTGGCCTATAACCACCATCTCTACAGTAGCGGTCACCTCCAATGTCATCCCCATGTCTCTTACGACGGGGTAGTATTGTCAATTTACTGAATCGTGAGGGGTGGATTTCTTAACTCTTTAATGACGATATTTTTCAAAGAATTAAAATATTTACTTATTGAATGTCAATTTGCAGGCCAAGAGAAAACTACTTTTGAACATTATTATTCGGTTATCGAGCCAGTCATTCCAGTGCGAAATTTTCAAAAATGGTCTTCACTTGGCCTGCAAATGGACATTCCCCAAGACCGATACAGAGGCCGGCTTGGCCGGCTTCGTCGTGAAAGGGTTAAAGGGCTAAAATAAACTTGACCCAAAACATTTAGAGTAGAACCTGGAGACAAGTAAGTATCATTTCTAGCGTTCATTTTCAAATTCAAGATGACCACCATGGCACGCAAAGGCTAACACGGAAGTATACCTAGTGAAACTCGGCAAGGACCCTAGAAATTATATTTACCAATTTCGACCTTCTACCCAAAATGTTTAGGGTCAGTCATGTTTTGATAATCCGCACCCTGAATGGAATATAGAGTATTAGTCCAATGCGTATGCATATCCTCGATGCACTTCCATCTGTCTTGGGCCTCAAACCACCAACGATGCAGCATCGGTCACCCATCCTCATCACCATGCCTCTTAACACAAAGTAACATTTTAAAATTACTGAATATAATATTAGGTGTCACTGGGGTCATGTCTGGGGAATATGTGGGAGGAGACAAGAACTCATATATACAGATTCCTGTACAACATCCATTGCAACTTTGAGCATGGACTGACGCATTGTCGTGGTGGAGAAGCACACTTGGCGTTATTTTGCACGTCGTTTCTGCTTAACTGATTCCATCAATAGAGAAGTCCAGTCTGTTATCCAAATATATGATGTTCTAATGAATTACGACACATGTAGGTTGACGACACAATCAATTACATCATGAATGACATATCTAAGTCAAATACGTAATAATCCGTCAAGTTGTCCGAATTGAATATCGTTGCTATTTGATAAACACTATGTTCAATATTTTGAAACGAATCTAACTGGGTGCTGTTGCTGGCATAGGTTTTTCTGGAAATTGAGATTCAGGGAGTTCGTGATTTGATCAATCCCAACACGTGCATTCCGTGGGCGGGACTTAGCTATGACTGGACGAGGTATAACTAAAACATGATTCATCGATTTCCTATTTATGTCAGTATCGTAGTTACCCGTCTTGGTAGCTCCCCAAGGCATTTAAACGGTTTGAATGATTCCTCTAGGATTTTTTAGAAAGCTGCAGCCATAATCCTCTTGCTTGACTTCATTGTTTTAATGTCATTGTCCAGAGGATCCTACATATTACAACTAAATGGATTCCTATTGGAATTCCGAATCGGAAGTCTCATCACAAGGGTACTTATCAGGTGTGAAAGTGCTCAACATTTACATTGTACCTACAGCCTAGTAAGAAGAGCTATAATTTATTGGTACCCATCTGGCGTGTACATTTGCTGTAATAGTTTCATTGATCCATGTGATAAGCCAATCTCCTCCTCTAGCCCATGACAGAAATTCGCCTATTGTTCATCACCGGTTCATGATGCACTTTGTCAATGTTTTCTAGACTCCAACCTTTGCTCTTCGTGTCAAGTGTCCAGCATTTGATTTTGGCATAGCTATGGGCAGAGCCAGGGTCGACTGCGCGCGACGACCATGAATCGGCGATGGAGACTGGCTCTTTAGTATCAAACACTTGATAACAGCTTTATACTCAGATTTCTCCATTCTGATTTATGGGTGAGTTAATTTGATTAAACAGCTACTAAAAGAGGACTGACTACAAACTGTTTGCGTTCGAGTGGCGACTAGAAGAAAGTGACCACAGATGTATCTGCCTCACACTTGCCGCTTAGAATGTGAGTAACAGTGTTAGGCAGGATCATCGGTTCTAACTGTTCCTGAGGACCCGATGCCATAAAGTGGCCAATACTCCCTAGAACTCTGATGAGTGTGTGAAAGCATCCAAGTCTGAGTAAGAAGGAACGGTGATGGCTAGTCTCACTTTCCACAGCAGGTCCATTATAGGCAAACAGTCTTTGACATTTACAGTTTGACCTTGTTCATACGTTAACTTAGCCATCCCATCATGCGCGCGAGTGAAATATTGGATATTAATCCACTCAACTGCAGCAATATCCTGAGCAGACACAACCACACACTTAATCATAGACGCATGATTAATCTTTGCTGAACTGGTGGCTAAAATACCAATGCCATGAAATGTACCACTACCACCCACTGTCCGAATATTATGATCTGCATTCTCCACCAAACACTGCACCAAGTGGCCAGAGATATACTATGGAATGTGTCAATCCCTCTCTTCTAGTGGCTGCACTCCTTTCATATATCTGTACTTCTGAGTAGGAAGATTTGAATACATGCTGGTAAAATGTATCCACAGCAAACTGAGATGGAAAATGTGAATGCATCTGTACACCAGGCTCGAGCTGAAGCGGTATTATAAGAGCCCTCGGGCACGTTGTCTAAGTCACAGCTTGACCCACTGAACCAATCTTTAAACCGGTGTCCATACCGACAAGTAGAACATCTAAGAAATATTTCAATGAGTTTGGCACAAATTATGTTACATCCGAAACCAAGGACGTGCCAAGTGTCCTTGAATACATATCTCTAAGCTGAATTAAACATTTAATGTCACTCGTGATGAGGTTTGCTGCAGCCTAAACGATTTCTAACTTCTCTACCTCACTGTATTGAGACGTTGGCTTCTTAAAATGTTATAGAGAATTCTGACAGCTTTTCCTCGAGATGTGGCAACATTTCAAATCCCGTTTATGTCAGTGATTATAATGCCACCACGCACACGTCCTCCACCACGACCACCAGCACCTCACCCCCACCATCACACCCACCCGCCACCTCCAACCCACCCACCCCACCCACACCACCCACCCCATTAACCCATTTTGGGTTACTATGCTTCCGACAACACGATCAGTGTACAGTTTGTCCGGAACTGACACTGATATCTTAATCATGGTCAATCTAACCCAACACGAGTTATAACCTAGACCAATTTGTAAAGGAAATTAAGGCATTTTATTTACCATAGTGGTGTTTACAAAAATTTTATTGCCAGATGATACCATGGTATAAGTGACAGTCACCTTTCAGACATCGTGCATTCTTTCTGTTTAGCTGGTCATGATAACCTCAGATTTGTGTTTTAGGTGTAGGAATCCAATAATTTAGCATCTATAAATCAACGCAGATGATCCTAGCCATGTTTATGTGAAAGATAGACCAGGAAAACATAGGGATAGAGACTGTAGTGTCGGCGCGTTCGCGTTGTTCCTCATGATGGTCCGGTCAGTATGATGGGTACAAATCATCATTATGAAATTGCTGGTTAGGGCTAGGGGTTTCCCATTCTGTATAGGTGGCAGTCAGGTGCTCAGAAGGATACAAAAGCCGATCTCGTAGATCGGCAGAATGATAACGTTCCTGCGAGGCCGGGCAGGTATTCTTGCATACATCGCAATTTCATACCACGTTATCATAAGTACTATTCATTATTCCCGTCGCGAATACATTTTTACCACTAAAAGAAAATCCTTTATATGTTGTAAATCCAACTCAACTGCTGGTCTTGGCCGATTGCTGGGTTAGGTCGGTTTAAGCCAACGTTGACTTGCTCGTTTATATATGAGTTACTATCTCTAGCCGATTATTATCTCGCCAGAGAACGACTTATCCTAACAATACCGAAGTGATAATGTAAAGACGGAGGGTACACACGGCCTTTCTACTGGCTTAATATAAACCGTTATAATACAGAAATAACCTTCTACTTAGAGAAGCTTTCTATAAAGCGAGAAGAAGTGTCTCAAGCAGTCCACTGTCAATATAGTATCATAACAAAGTGTATTAAATCATGAATGTGTGTATTTATATGTGTTGTGCACGCTGTCTTACGAGAAATGGCTGGTCAGTTTCCACAGATGCTAATCAGGCCGAATGAGCAAACTAATTAGGCTGGGTGGATGCCGTTGTACTTAGCGGTCCTTCAAAGGAGCCTAACTGACGTTTTTAGAACACAGATATTATTGCCACAGAGGCCTAGCACCCTAGCCTATCGTTTGAAGCAGGTTTCGTCGGCTCACCCAAGGTGGGCTCTGGCCTCCCTTAATATTCGACCGTGGAGAAAACCTAGCAAACAGACTGCGCATACAGATGCTATTCTAGCGACAGAGGACCAAGCAGAAAAGCGACTCCTAGCCTGTGTCCACTAGAGCAACCACAACAAGACAAAACAAAGACAGGACAATACAAAAGCGTTTATAAGCACCTTAACTATTGAGGGCTTGGCCGAAGAAACACGTAGCAACCTTGATGACATTTTATGCTAGAAGACGTAGAGGTTCCACTCGGCTCTTTTCAGTCACCAGAGTTAGCGTCTTTTGCTGCGAGCCGACGTGCCGAAATCAAGCCATAGAGAACTGATTCCTTGGATCTAATATTTATCCTGCATTAGGGTTATAACTGAAATACCCAAGATTCACTGCTGAAGCCAATACTTAATAATTAGTTCGCAGTGAATTCCTACTTTGGCGTATAATTCCTATCTGAATAAGGTATCACTAAAGATGCTGAGGGAAGTGTGATGCGTTTCTATTAGGATTGAATATACCGAAAAACCTACGCGATTTCTGTGATAGTGCAACCGAACCGGAGGAGGACTCAATGCAAGTATATAATAGAAATATGGCCGACGATGGGCCGAAATTAGTCACAAAAAGAGGCAGTTGCTGAGATATAGTTAAATGGGCTTTTGGCACTTTTGGGGGCCCTATGTAGGCTCTTTTAATGGTATGCTTCTAGACTTGTGGCACCAGAACCTGGCTTTACACGAATAGCCACTTTTAAACAGCTGCCTCGGCTTGTTACAGAGTTCTAATACAAATAACTGAACTATTCCTTATGTTAGATTTAAGCCCAACCTGTTTAGCTTTGAGCACAAAAAAGTTCCTAGCGTGGCGTGTTGGTATATAAGATATCTAGTGTTAATGCGATATTGTTGGTGTGTTGTATAAAAACGGCAAATGCGATGTACAATATAATATAATAATTCATAAAAACTATATAATTAGACTAGTTCAAATGAACGGCACAGGCCGGAAAGAAGCTACAGAAGAAAATTTAGCAATATACCGAAAATTCCTAATAGTCGTCGGCGTAGTATGAACAAAAGACGAAGGTACCTATCAGTTAATGTCGTAGAATTATGTATGCCTAATGGTTATCAGGGTAAGAAAGCTACAATATGCAAATATCTTTCAAGGTGGCCTAATATTCATCGCCGCATGAAAGTAAAAGAGGTGCCAAATAAAAGATGGCACAAATGATGTATACGATGTAAAAAATGAAGAGGCAGAATAGTTGAAGAAAGTTGGTCCAAATAGATGGTAGAAATGTCCGTTTACTACTGGAAGTGGAGCTGATGGAGTATGTGGTACGAAGAGTGAAGGATCGGCGAAGTCTTCTGAAGTGTTCTAATGTTTTGGACAAGACGAACGGTGCAGTAAGTTCATGTGCTGCACACTATGCAACGTTCTGAACAGTGAAGAATGCATTAACAGTATCAACGACATTAAGTCTGAGATGAATCGGCTCTATAATATGCTTAGTTTGAGCAGAACAGTGATTTTGGCTTAACCGGGAGGGAGCTAGCACAGTTTTTCGGCACAAATATGCTGCATGTAGATAGACCACTTTTCAGTTGTGGAACGGATACGATATGGCGAGATATCAATCGTAGCCATCAAGACGCTCACCAGTCCATGCAAGATGTTACTTTTGAGAATGAGTAGCCGAAGAGAGTTTGTACTTTTTCTGGTGATGCGCTGAGCAGAGGATTTGGTGCACGTTCGGCTAGCGTATGTTTTAGCTCAGGCCGACTAATTTTGGTTTGATTTTAGTCAAAGGTTCGGGCCACAAAAATTCGTTTCAGTGCTGTGTGAGGGTCTTCATTCAACATACGGAGTTACTGGAAATTACACCAGTGTGGATTGCGTTAGTTGTTCGGCATAGTGCATGGAGCTCAGAAAATATGTCTGTTTTGAATCTATCGAGTCCCTGATTACATGTCCCATTCATGCCATTCTATTATTGGTAACTATACCATTTATACTCCTAGGTGGAGAGGCAACGAGGACTGAAGGAAATTGCGTATGTGTCCAGTGATCGTCATTTGGCCGAACAGAGATGCGATCCCGGGGACTCCGGTTTCACAACTCTGCTCATTCCTGCCTGAAGTACTATCGTTTTTGAAGTTATTTGTTTGGTTGGCGTCTATCGATTTCCTGATTCCAGGTACCATTAACGCCGTTCTAGGCTGGTTTTATTTCAGTCTAGTATTGGTACCCATTTATACTCCTGGGTGGAGAGAGGCGACGAGGAGTGAAGGAGATGCCTATGTTTCCAGTGATCGTCAGTTGGCTGAACGGAGACACGATCGCCGGGGGGGGGGGGGGGGGGTGGTGTCACCGGTTTCGCAGCTCTACTCGTTACCGCCTGAGCTACCGCCTCCTCTGTCATTTTTGGGCCGACAGAGGGCCTTTTATAGGTTTCAGTATCCAATGAAAAGACACCAGAGCTCTGCTTCAGCCAATTTACCTGCTGGTGTAACAACCAGGCAAACCTATGACGTCGCGTGTTATGACGGCATAGGTACTACGGGGTCTTCTCCAGTGCGGGAATGTAGTATTAATTAATATCTCCGCCAGTTCTTATCCGGTCTAAATTTGGAGGATAGGTTTAGACTCCTGACGGAATTTATGTCAAGATTCGCCCAAAGATGGAGCGAAATGGACCTACTATTTTAGGAAATACTGGAAATATGTACACACAAGATGCCAGCTCCATACCTCAGGTACAGCGTGCTTGCGTAATCTGGATTATTGCGCATGCGCGGAAGGCGATCTTACGGAATTGGATTGATTCTAAAAGAGGATATAGCGATCGGGTCTGCGTGTGCGCATGTGTCATGTGCGTGTCTGCGTGTGAGGGAGTGCTACGTACACGTGCGTACCTCTATGCGTACGCGCGTGCATGCGTGCGTGCGTCCGTCGAGACGTGCCTCAGTCCGTCCGTCCGTGTCTATGTTCAGTGGGCCTGCGCACGTCCACGCGTGCATGGGTAGGCGTCCAGGGAGACATTTTGATTTAAGACGGTGAAGAAAATATGGTCATCTGATTTGCAGAAAGCAGAGTAGGCCTTACTATTCGCATTTAATAAATTGCACTCTGCATTATATGCCTTTTAGATGACGGGATTACGGAAGTGTCCTCCCTTATTAACGTCGTAATAAGTTTGTTTGGCGTCTATCGAGACCCTGATTCCAGGTCCCCTTCATAAGATAAAGGGAGCGGACGCTTATATAGCAAGCCGTTAACCCTTTAACCCTCAAACTTTTTAAAAAAATCAAATTTCTCATAAAAGTGTCCATTTGTTGACCAAGAGAAGACTACTTTTAAAAATTTACCACTGGAACGCCTGGCTCGATAATCGAATGGTAAATTTTCAAAAACAATCTTCTCTTGATCTGCAAATGGACATTTCTCAAGACCACCGCAGAAGATGTTTATGGCTGATATTAGCGTTAAAGGGTTCATACGGGCGTTGGTGACACATTCAAGAACTAAACATATATCGTGTTTATTTATTTTAATTGTTTGTTTCTTTCGATAGATAAGAAAGTCAAGTAGTTACTAGTTAGGCCGATACAGAATATCAGACGACATAGGCCTACATTGTAGATTACCTTTGGTCCGCTTACATGGCCATAAACCTGTTCAAATCGGAAGATAAATAACTACCCCCACCCCCATTTTAAACTAAGCCCCACATATTTCTAACTAACCCCGCCCATTTACAACTAAGCCCGCCCATTTATGACTAAGCCCAGCCGGTTTCTAACTAAGCCCCGCCCATTTACCAATTGCTACGCCCCACCCATTTCTAACTAAGCCCCGCTAATTTCTAACTAACCCCGCCCATTTATAACGAAGCCCACCCTATATAACTAAGCCCAGCCCGTTTATAACTAAGCCCCGCCCATTTATAACTAAGCCCCGCCAATTTCTAACTAACCCCGCCCATTTTTAACGAAGCCCGCCATTTATAACTAAGCCCAGCCCGTTTCTAACTAAGCCCTGCGCATTTATAATGAAGCCCCACCCATTTCTAACTAAGCCCCGCCCATTTATAACTAAAGCGTTTGAATCGATCTTAACGCGTTGAACAATAACTTCCCACAATCTCAATTACAAGGTAACTATATATTCAGGTAGGGTGTTGACACTTTTGAAACTTTTTGTCCTATTTAAACTGAGAGCTGTTGCTGCTTACGTCACTTTATCCCCAGACAAATTATTTTTTAAATATCCACCAGAATCCTTAGTAGATTGTGAATTCAGTTTTAGCCATGCCCCGCCCATCTCTAGTCAAGCTCCACCCACACTTCGTCCGATCGATCCATGAACTCCCTGACTATCAATTTACAAAAAGCTATACATGTAATTAAGCTACAAGCGCTCGGTCAAATTAGTTTCCAAATATTCAACAGCATGTTTATTGAATAGTAAAGAGATACAATTCGTGCAACAACGCGTAGTCCATCGTAACTTAAGCGTTCGTGACGAAACTAACTACGTCAAGAATGGCGTCATTGATTATGACGTCATCCAAAATGTCACGTATTTGATTATGACGTCATATGGTGGTTGCTAACTTGGATAGGTTCATTGTCAGTTCACCAAAGACAGTTTAGACTGGCAGTGTTGTCTCTTTGGAGTCCGCCATATATCATTTGATTATGACGTCGGCTAACACATGACATATTTGATTATCACGTCAGATACCAGAGGGACAGATCGGATCGTGACATTAACCGTTATACGTCCAATGTCTCAATTTCAAGACAAGTACACGCTTAAGCCGTTGAATATTAATTCCACTGATATCTGTTCTTGCCATAGGCAGCAAACGCTTCAACACAAATTACTTTCAAAATATTCACCTTTAATATTTCTTATATCAAACGAAATTGTCGAGTGTGGTATGTAACAGTTAAATGATAAAATAATGAAAGCAATATCTCCAGGCTGTCTTGAGGATAACTTGTTTGGAAAACTTGATATGTAGCGTAGTAACAGCCTTCAATCAAACAGTTTTGTAAATAGTCTGCAAGATGGAGACTATATGCCATACACATATGTTTATCAATAAGCTTGAGATATTATGATTGTAGAAATAATACGGTTAAGTAGGCTTAAAGGTGCACATTCACACCAGAATGATTGAAAATAAAATTGTTAAAACTGCATACTTTTATAAGCTTAAATTATGTGCCTATGTGTAATGAAACGAAATAAATGTTAACTTATGATGATTCCATTCCATATAAATTAATATAATTTTTTCAGTTGCGAAATTGAAATAGAGGCCTCTATTTCAATTTCGCCACTGAAAAAATTATTTTAATTTATATGGAATGGAATCATCATAAGTTAAAATTTATTTCTTTTCATTACATATAGGCTCACAGTTTAAGCCTCTAAAAGTGTATAATTTAAACAATTTTATTTTCAGAAATTTTACGTATTTAATTTTAATTGATGTAGTATACTAGTTTAGAGGCCTATGTCACGCCAGGGGCGCTATAAGACCCACCCGCCAGTAACCGCAGTTCTGTCAAGTTAAGCCTTACTTGATCAAGCAGAGCGAAAACAACTTATGTAGTGGTCTTGAGGAATGTCCATTACTCCATTTGCAGACCATAAGAAACTTATTATTTTAATTTACAACCGAGCCAGTCATCCCAGTGGTAAATTTTCAAAAATACCCTTATCATATGGCCTGCAAATGGACACTGATTAAGCAACGATTCGAATCCCCCTTGACCACTAAGATTGTATTGACCAAGCAGGCCAAAATAGTCTCTTAAGTGGTCTTGAGAAATATCCATCTAGAGGATAATGGAGGGATATATTGTAAGTTCCCGTGGTAAGTTTGCAAAAAATAGTTTTCTGTTTGTCTGCAATCTGACATTCACTCAACAAAATTTTTAATTTGTTCAATAAAACATCTTGACAATTAAATGGTTAATTGATATAAGGAACATTTTTACCGGTGCTATTTTCACAAAAGAGGTTCGCTAGCTGCCTATAATGGGCGCCAAAGAGGATATGCGTCAAAGTTTTTGTTTCAAACCTACTTAAGCTTTGCCGAAACATGTCGAAACAAATTAGAAATGACTGTTTGCAATAGATTATCTCAAGTTTCTTGTTATTGACTGTGTTACTTTCTCATTGGTTATGCTTAAAATATCTCTGATCAAATACACAGTCCGTAATCTTTATTTATGGATAAATTCACAAACCAGATTGCGCCATAAATAACTGTCAACTAAGTAAGCCACTCTGTTTAGTCATTGTATTTATTGCGTTCTATCTGTGAACCGTGTCAACAATATTTCGGGGAAAGTTAAAGAAAACACTGTATAAGAATATGGCAACTTTTCGGCGAACGCAAGGCAATTAGGAGTCAGAAGCAGAGGTGTGATTTTACATAATTGAATAAGTTCGTGACATAGCTAAGACATTTATGCCTCCACTACACTAGGGCTATGGGGAATTAATTTATTCATACATTCGTCAGTCGGTATGTCGTTCTCTCGGTCTGTCGGTCGGTCGGTCGGTCGGTCTGTCTATCAGTGAAATGTTTGGCATTTCTAACAAAGCCTCTTACGTCGCAACTTTAACGTGTTCGCATGTGGATTTTTCTTGTTATTCCGAGTAAAGTTTGAGTGGCAGCTTAAAGCTCACGTTCACAACAGGGACCACTAGCGCGAACAATATAACCAATCACCAACCTCGAACATTGGCATAGAAACTGTCACTAATGAGAGATTTATCGGCGTAAAGCAATAAAACGGAATCTGATTTGAGAAGCATTTTAAGATTAGTAGTCCATAATCTGCCATTGTCTCAACAGTTGTGTCCGAACATCATACTTTCACGTTTGCCATGACCCCATCAGTCGGCCATCTCTGTGGCAATCACAAGCTCAGTTTCCAGGGTCGTCACAGGCTCTAGCATAGGTGTCACTAGAGAAGTCATCATTGGCACTGTCAAAGGTAACCGTGATAGGGGCCATCAAAAGCACCGTCACATGAACAATCAAAGGCGTCATCACATGAACCATCAAACGTGTCATCACATAAGCCTTCAAAGGCGTCATTAGAGGAGCCATCAAAGGCGTCATCACATGAGCCATCAAAGGCGTCATCACATGAGCCATCAAAGGCATCATCGCGTGAGCCATCAAAGGCGTCATCACATGGGCCATCAAAGGCGTCATCACATGAGCCATCAAAGGCGTCATCACATGAGCCATCAAATGCGTCATCATACGAGCCATCAAAGGTGTTATCAACGTGAGCCATCAAAGGCGTCATCACATGAGCCATCAATGGCATCAACACATGAGCCATCAAAGGCGTCATCACATGAGCCATCAAAGGCGTCATCACGTGAGCCATCTAATGCGTCATCACATGAGCCATCAAAGGCGTCATCACATAAGCCATCAAAGGCGTCATCACATGAGCCATCAAAGGTGTCATCACATGAGCCATCAAAGGCGTCATCACATGAGCCATCAAAGGCGTCATCATATGAGCCATCAAAGTGGCCATCACATAAACAATCAAAGGCGTCATCACATGAGCAACCGAAGGCGGCATTACATGGGCCATCAAAAGCGTCATGACATGAGCCATCAAATGGACATTCCTCAAGACCTCTGCAGAGGCAGGGTTTGGCCAACTTCGTCGTGAAAGGGTTAAGGTCATCACATGAGCCATCATAAGCGTCATCACATGAGCCATCAAAGGTGTCATCACATGAGCCATCAAAGGCGTAATCACATGAGCCATCAAAGGTTTCATCACGTGAGCCATCAAAGGCATCATGACATGAGCCATCAAAGGCGTCATCACATGAGCCATCAAAGGCGTCATGACATGAGCCATCAAAGGCTTCATCACATGAGCCATCAAGGGCGTCATCACATGAGCCATCAAAGGCGTCATCACAATAGCCATCAAAGGCGCCAGTACATGAGCCATCAAAGGCGTCATCACATGAGCCATCAAAGGCGCCATCACATGAGCCATCAAAGGTTTCATCACGTGAGCCATCAAAGTGGTCATCACATGAGCCATCAAAGGCGTCATCATGTGAGCAATCAAAGGCGTCATCAGAGGAGCCATCAAAGGCGTCATCACACAAGCCATCAAAGGCGTCATCACATGAGCCATCAAAGGCGTAATCACATGCGCCATCAAAGGTTTCATCACGTGAGCCATCAAAGGCATCATCACATGAGCCATCAAAGGCGTCATCACATGAGCCATCAAAGGCGTCATCACATGAGCCATAAAGGCTTCATCACATGAGCCATCAAGGGCGTCATCACATGAGCCATCAAAGGCGTCATCACATGAACCATCAAAGGCGTCATCACATGAGCCACCAAAGGCGTCATCACATGAGCCATCAAAGGCGTCGTCACATGAACCATCAAAGGCGCCATTACATGAGCCATCAAAGGCGGCATAACAGGAGCACCAAAGGCGTCATCACATGGGCGATCAATGGTCATCAGTGGTCATCTCCAGTGTCATCAGAGGGAGCATCAAGGTGCAATCATGGACCATCACTTCGGACATCAGAACGGTCACCACAGCGGCCACCACATCGGTTAACACAGAGGTCACAACAGCGGTCATCACAGCAATCATAACAGTGGTTACACCAGCGGTCACCGTAGCGGTCACTGCAGCGGTCACCACAGCAGTCATCACGACAGGTATCAGAGCCGTCACCACAATGGTAACCACAGCAGTCACCACAGCGGTCATCTCAAAGACCATCACATGTGTTTTATAGGAGCCATCACAAGGTTATCATAAGCGCCATCAGAGGGCGATCACAAGTCTATTATAGCGGCCATCAGACTGGCCATCACAAAGCGATCATAGGGGGCCATCGAAGGGCTATCAAAAGGCCACCAGAGGGACCATCACAAGGCCACCAGAGGGGCCATCAGAGGGTCCTACACAGGCGCTGTAGCATAAGGTGTTAAATGTTTAATCAGGGGCGTCATCACATAGGAGTGCAAAGAGACCACCAAACGGAACTATCACAGAGGCTGTCACATGGCCAACACATTTGGTAATGAAGAAATCCGGTTTTAGATATTCCCGGCCATCTCTAGCTAAGCTCCACATACAGTTCGCCGAGTTGGGATCGATCGAGCCCTGAACTCCCTGGCTATTAATTTCCAGAAAACTATACAGGTAAGCTGTTGAGCACTTTACAACTAATTTGAGATGCATGCTGCTGCTGCTGCGTATGACAGCAAATTCAAAAAACATATTGACAAAATGGTGAAGAAAGCGAACCGAACTCCAGGGTGTATCAAAAGAAGTCTAAAACACTGCCCTAAATCTGTAGGGCTAAATCAAAAGCCTATGTTAGCTTGGTCCGATATTCATCATCAAATTGGGACGCTCATACCACTACAAACATCTCAAGGCTAGAAGCAGTCCAACGTCGGTCTGCACTTTTCACATGTGGAGAAGCCAGTGTTACCACCACGCTCAACGATATGAAACGGCCGTCCCGAGAGCAATGCTGATGAAATAACCGCTTGTCAATGTTCCATAAGTATGTAACAAGGCTGGCACCAGGGCTGGGAACTACCTCCCAGTGGCATCTAGGAGCAACAGCTTAAAGTACCTCACTAGTCATCCTTCCAAAGACTGTCTTACACTCGTTCATCCTCAGAACCATAATCCAGTGAAATAATTTGGACTCGCTGTCAAAAATCTACCAAAAGACAGAGATAACTTCAAAAATTGGACTAGGAAGGGTAAACTAAACTGTTATTAAAACACAACCACCGCGCATGCTGGATAGAAGTGCTTCTAACGGCGTCTTAATCCAGATCCGGGTCAGAGAACGTAGTTGATTATTGCATTTGATTGACTGAGAACCTGGAATCACCCATTACAGGGGTCATCAAAGGCTTCACACGGTCATCACAGAGGCACACCCTGGAATTGCACATGGGCTGTCACGTGATGGGCCGTCACTGGGTCATTACAGGCCGTCACATGAGCTATCACAGAGGGCGCGTCACTGCGCCAACACCCATGATGGTGATGAAGTTGTACTTGTTTTGCTATGTTGTGTACACAAAGTCATTTCATATATTATAATAGGCAATTTACGGTCTTTTAATACTCAAACTACTTCGCATTGTGTGATATTGTAACGGGTTTTTGAATGAAATTAATCAGTTTAATCCATGCTTGACAATGGTCATCTTTTCAATAAATTTCTTTACCCACGTTACTTTACAAACTTGACTGCGTTGCATTAACCCTTTAATGACAAAATTTGGACAAGAAAATCTAAATATTCCTTATTGACGGTCCATTTGCAGCCCAAGAGAATATTATCTTTGAAAATTTACCGCTGGAATTGATGGCTCGATTATCGAGCCAGCCATTTCAGTGGTAAATTTTCAAAAAAAATAATCTCTTAGCCTGCAAATGGACATTCCTCAAGACCACTGCAGAGGCAGGGTTTGGCCAGCTTCGTCGTGAAAGGGTTAAGGTGTACTTGCATAAACGGTTAAACGAAGGAATAAATGTAAAGTCCATGAAAAATTACATCGCACCCCTCTCCTCACCCCCACCACCGTACTACTAACCCCATCCTCCTGATTAATAGTAAGATATCACGAGCTAAACCTGATACCTGCTGAAAGTACTGAAGAACAAATTTCTCGAGAGTTGATGTTGGCCTAGACAGCACCGAATTTAAGTTTGGCTATTTTTATGATTATTCGGTAGTCGTATATACCATACTGAATGATATGAATACTGTAAGAAGTGTCAACGCATTAGACGGCCATTCTTATCGTCCGCCAATTAATCTGCCTAATCCAGTGACGCGTAGTCGAAAAGCAAATCATCTATAACGGCCACCTGTCTTTCAGGCCAACAGATGGTGATTCTTCGAGATGGGTGGTCATGAAAAAACCCGTCGTACAAAAATCGTCATCATTTAGCACCAAAAATTATTTACAATCACCAATGTATTTTGGTAACCGACTGCTTATTTTAGTGGGTATGTTTTATTGTAGCAAAACATCCGTTATAGAGAGGTTTGACAATAGTTCATTTGTGCAATCACAGGTGGCCAACAAAGCGTAGATATCCATACACCAATTAACAGCAGTAAAGCAAATTTAAACTTACAGGGACACAGGCTGTAATAATGATAATTCCCATATCAAAATTCCATACGCTTACCCAATCAAATGATCTGGTCGTATTCATTCCGGCCCGGACAGCGTGTTAATGTTAGATAAGCATATAATTCGGTAGTCGTTGTGCGCTGTGTTATTGGGACATTTGCACAGAATAAATCTTTATCCTGAAATTTCAAATCGAGAGGAATAATCATTCTCACGCTTGGATGGTGTTAATTTTCGTGAATGAGACATGATTATTATCAACGTTAAAGGTATGTATTATTAGGTACTTATTGCATACGCATGCGACTCTATCGGTGCTATGCGACGCACGCACGCACGCACGCACGCACGCACTTACGCACGCACGCACGCACGCACGCACGCATGTATTGGCACACATCATTGAGATAAAGGCTATCATATGCAATTATACTCACATGTGAACGCACGAGTCAACGTTAATGGCCATAGACACTCAAATAGGCAAACATGCACTCAGATAGGCAAACATGCACTCAGATAGGCACACATGCACTCAGATAGGCAAACATGCACTCAGATAGGCAAACATGCACTCAGATATAGGCAAGGAGGTGCACATGGGGATGTGCCAATATCGAATTTGCGCCGTTGAACAACGGCTGCGCTGATATCAAATTCGATATTGGTCCCTGCGCCATTGGCACAAATTCGATATTGGCGCGTTGCAAACACACACGAACAATTGACGCACGAACATTCTCCGATCGCAGGCACTCAAGTGTCGCCCACACGTACCTTGGACACAAAGCACGCAATGTCAAATAACGAATCTACATAATTGGGTAATGTGGGGTCTATACATCAATTGTGGCGGGCTTGAGTGGACTACAGTCAACGAACCATGAAATTACTGTATGTATTCTATCTATCAGAACTAACCCACCTTGTATTCTAGCGAGCTATTAAATCATTTTCAATTACACTGCCCTTTCCTTCACAATTGTATACCCATCAGTGGTGCGAGGACAGCTATCTTTATTAACCTTTTAATGACGAAGCCGGCCAAAACCGGCCTTTGCAGTGGGCATGGGGAATGTCCATTTGCAGGCCAAGAGAAGACCATTTTTGAAAATGTACCACTGGAATGACTCGCTCGATAACAGAGCCAGTCATTCCAGTGGTAAATTCTCAAAAACAGTCTTATCTTAGCCTGCAAATGGACATTCAATAAGCAAATATTTTAATTTTTTTCAAAAATTTGTCTCTTTAAAGGGTTAAAGAAAATTTCAATATTTAACGACCATGTTTGATATAAATTAGCAATGGCGTTAGCTTCGAGTAAGCTATATCGATTTTCTAGTGGCCATAACAGTGTGCGTGGTATAGATCGGTATGAAACGACTGTCGACGAAACGACCGGAAGATATTACCTGGCTAACGGTTCTACCCTGTCTTTGCACACTCAGTTGACTCAGTCAGACTGAAGATGCACTAAGCGATGTAACCACGTAAGTTTTGATTTTAACTTTTTACCTATTGTCCCTTCGCTGTTACATATATTTGGCGCCTGTTTGCCTTTTTTACTAAAATCTCACGCGCAGCACATAATCCTAAAACGTGTGAAGTGGCGACAAGTAAATTGTTGAAGTCGAAATTGAAGGATGTTTGTTCCATTGATTGGTATGTGCGAATAAAGGGATCTCATCTGTCGCTCAAGTATCTGATGCCAAATTCAAGATGCATTACACGTTAGTTGACGTCACAACAACACAACATAAGGCCAACAGGAAAGACTCAAATATCTGAATAAACAGCCAACTGATTGTCCAAATTTACATCCAGAAATGCAGGAGAAGCCATTTGAGAACATCTAGATTCCATAATTTCCCGAGGAGAACGCCCGGACACCACCCTCAGGGCCCCTTTAACAGACGAGCTCGCATGTAATCTTAGATACGAGCACGCCCCTGGGCCCTGGCATAGGTAACCCCAGGGGTTATGTCATAGGTAGTGTTAGAGGCTATGCTATAGGTAACGTTAGAGGCTATATCATAGGTAGTGTTAGAGGCTATGATGTAGGTCATGTTAGATGCTATGATATAGGTAGGGTTAGAGGCTATGATATAGGTAGTCTTAGAGGCTATGATACAGGTAGTTTTAGAGGCTATGCTATAGGTAACGTTAGAGGCTATATCATAGGTAGTGTTAGAGGCTATGATGTAGGCCATGTTAGATGCTATGATATAGGTAGGGTTAGAGGCTATGATATAGCTAGTCTTAGAGGCTATGATACAGGTAGGTTTAGAGGCTATGCTATATGTAATGTTAGATGCTATGCTATATGTATTGCTAGAGGCTATGATATAGGTAGTGTTAGAGGATGTGATATAGGTAGTCTTAGAGGCTATGATATAGGTGATGTCAGAGACTATGTTATAAGTAATGTTAGAGGATATGGTATAGATGGTGTCAGATAAGAGGCTCTATTATAGGTAGTTTAGAGGCTATGGTTGGATTGGACACTGGACACCGATGGCCGGACAACAAAATTTCCATCGAAGCACTATACAAAATGTGTAATACATAGCCGCTGCCCGCAAAAGTCGGCCAGCAAAGATGACCATGCTTGGCCATGTACTAAGGATGTCAGAAGACACACTCGCACAGAAATCCTTGGAATTATCCCTACTGGGAGACAGTAAATACAAAGCCAGGAGATGACGTCATTGCATAGAAATGCTAAATATGCTGCGGGGTGACCTCATGAAAACAGGACCAGGTGCACTCGGATCAAAAAGAGACCTGAAGAAGCTAAAGATTTTATCTGAGGACAAAACACAATGGTCAAAAGCGAAGAAAGACTGATTGCAACTGTAAAATGTCTCTACGTGTACTGCCGCAGAATACAGTAATCATATATACAGAGGCTATGACAGTTAGTCTTAAAGGTTATGATATAGGTAGCTATAGATGTTATGACATGTAATTTTAGAGATGAAGACATAGGTATGTGCTTTGAGGTGTCGATTGATATGGATAAATTGAAGTCTAGATCTAGTGTGTATACACACATAACAATATGAAGGGAGGATAACTATGTTGGGGTTAACACCTGTGGTATGAGAACACTACACTACACATCTAACCACACCTTAGGGGTAAGTATCGTACATTTGCCTATGATCTTTTTATTTACACCGTGTACACATAATGAAATTGATAAATATATAAAGATTTGGTTAAGATAAAAGGCAGAGATTGTATTACGGGTAGTTTTACCGTCAGTGTTAGAGCCACTGGCAGTTTTCAGCTTATGTTTGTGTGTGTTGCTTTAGTTTCTCCTTTATTTGGATTATTAATATTTCCTGAGATATCATAGATGATATGTAAACCAATTTAGTTTATCTTATCACATATTTTAATTGTTTGCTCATAGATGTAACATTTGTGGATTGATCGCCACAATATCAGAGCTATTATTCTGAGACGATATATCGCCTGTCTGTCTGTCTGTCTGTCTGTCTGTCTGTCTGTCTGTCTGTCTGTCTGTCTGTCTGTCTGTCTGTCTGCCTGCCTGCCTGTCTGTCTGCCTGCCTGCCTGCCTGCCTGCCTGCCTGTCTGCCTGTCTGTCTGCCTGCCTGCCTGCCTGCCTGCCTGCCTGCCTGCCTGCCTGCCTGCCTGCCTGCCTGCCTGTCTATCCGTCTGTCTGTCCGTCTCGGGTTTTTTTTACTTAGCTACACATATCATCTTATATCTCTGGATGAGTTCACCATGTTGTAACAAAACTATTAATGGGATGGAAAACAATCATATTGAGGTCACTGTGACATAAGTGTAAAGCCTTTTGATTTAGGGTTATGTTTTGGTTTAGCTCAACATATGGTTTTATATCACCCTATTCACCCCATTGGAACTAAATTTGGACGCATGCTTCCCTATATCAAAGGATGACATTGACACATATTGCAGTCATGTGGTAAAAAATCAAGTTTTCTGTGACCTGAATATAAAACTTTAGAAAGGTTAAACACTTACGGTTTGCGTGGTATAATTATCCTATTATATTATGTTATAAATATACTAACACCGTGTCCGTGTATATATAAATATACATACCCGGATATATATATATATATATATATACACACACATACCCGGACACGGCATATATATGGGGTACTATTAATGCAGAATTAGTATCCTATTGGCAATGACGTTCTCACAGCCATCAGACCTGGAGAAAGCACCCACGAACGCATATCGGAGGTACGGCTCCGGCCTTCGTAATCTTTTTCAGAATTGTGCTCGCTAGAGAAATGGTGTTTATTTTAGGGTTGCGACTGATCTTAGACCAATTTCTCCTGGGAATCTGATGGTTCCAACCGATTTTTTTGTCATAAAAGTCGCCCAAATTGACGCGACCCCCCAGCCCTCCCCCCTCCCCCCATTAATGGTGTGTGACTGGGTTGCGAAGAAATTCTGAAGGTTTATCTAAATATTAACAAATTTAGACAACCTAAGTGTGTAGTCACGTGTATTCAGGCATGCCCAACTTGAATAAACAATTTTTGAAATCCAATATCGCTGCAATGTGGCTCAAAATGTGCCCCTGGCAACTTTATGAGAGGGGTGGTGTGGGTCACGATGAAAATCACACCGTTTGTTTAAATATTTACCAATTTAGACAATTTAAGAATTACGTGTATTTAAGCCTTCCCAGTTTGATTGAATAATCTTCAAAGTCTAAGATCGCTACCATATGGCACAAAATTCCCCCTGTCCGCTTGAATGGGGTTGGGTGGGGTGTGGAGTCACGATGAAAATGGGTTGGTTTGTCTAATTATTGACAGATCTGGATAATGTAAGTTTGTCGCCACACGTATTCAGGCATTCCCAGTTTTAGGAAACAATTTTCGAAATCCAAATTGCTTAAACTCCCATTAAGGGTTGTGTGCTGGCTGAGGTCATGATGCAAATCGGACGGTTTGTCTAACTATTGACCGATTTAGACAATTTAAGTGCGTAGTCACATGTATAAAGGCATACCTAGTTCGCCCAAGGTTGCTAGCTTTGGTAGGGATTCGTTGGTAACCAATACCACCACTGATCAACATTGCAACGACGAGCATAGCACCTACTGATATGAATAGGAATATCATGACCACAGAAGAACGTGAGGAGCATGCCATAGATGAGTTCTTAGAACGGATCATGAACAATATCACAGTTGTCATATCCTCTGGGATCCAACAATCGCAAATATATCCTGAGCCTAAATACATGTGACTATACACTTAGATTGTCTAAATCGATCAATAATTAGGCAAACCACCGGATCTGTATCATGACCCCACCCTATCCCACAACTTAAACGGGCGCGGAATTTTGGTATCCACTTTGGATTTTGAAAATTGTTTCTTTAAAGTGGAAATCTTTAGATACATGTGACTATACACTTAAATTGTCTAAATCGGCCAATATTTAGACAACTCATCCGATATTCACCATAGCCGCACCCCCTCCCCCCGACACCCCCACCACCTCCACCCCAGAACTATCCGCGGACGACAGGCCGACTCCGTATTTTATTACACCAATCTAACTATACAGATAAGCTGTTGAATATTTTGAAATTAATTTGACTGAGGGTTGTTGCTGTCCGACGAACTATTACCACGTTCGCGACCGACGTACGCCATTTTGATTGATTAATATTAATGTTATTTGTCACGTGTTCACATGCGGAGTTCTGTCCCAAGGATTGGTTTTAATCGAGGTTGGATATCATGTTACATTACTCAAATCATGTCGATGCCATCTTTCCAGATTGGCACATTCATTGACCTCCACGCGCGGTTATAAAATTACAATTATGCAAATAAAATGTTGGCAAGATACGAATTTAACGCTTTCATTGCGAAGCCGGCATAAAATGACCTATATAGTGCTCTTGAAAAATGTTCATTGCATGTCAAAAGAATACTATTTTTGAACTTTTACCACTGGAATGGCTGGTTAGATAGCCGAGCCAGTCATTCCAGTGGTAAATTTGGACAAAAGAGAATCTTCGCTTGTCATGCATATGGACATTCATTCAAGCAAATATTTAAATTTTCGTGACCAAATTTTGCCATTTAACTCACCTTGTGTCAACTTAACCCTTTAATGGTCAAGTTGGTAAACTCTACCTGTGGTGATTTTGGGAAGTGCCCATGTGCAGGCTAAGAGAAGAATATTTTTTTTAATTTACCACGGCAATGACTGGCTCGGTAACCGAGCCAGTAATTCCAGTGGTAAATTTTCAAAAAATACTATTGTTGATCTGGAATTAGACACTGGTTAAGCAGAAATTTGAATTTTCATGACTATTACACCTTTGATGAATGTCCATTTGGATGATAACAGATATCTAATTTTCGTCATAAATTTATAAAAGTACTCTTTTTGAATACAAAAATCAAAATTACTTTGATAAGTATTGGCAATTAAATGGTTAATTGAAATAAATATTATTTTGAGCGCTTGAATTAAGAGTGGTTAAAGGTTAGTCCATACTTCCCGTTGGTCACACGTGCAAGGGCTGTACACGATAGCACTCTGTGAATTAATGTTAATAGAACAATAGGGCATATTTCGAGTAGGAATCTTGCCAAAGCATTATCTTGTCAGAACAACGTAGGACGTATTCTCTGAAATGCTTAGATATTCCATTAACGTAGTCGGAGAATTCGGGGAATCGTCGCATGATTGGTTTTTATAGATTCATGGTTGATTCTGAATTTTAAATTTTACCAACATTTCAATAAATTGCCCAAGCCAACAGACGCAGTTTCGTCGCTCATCTTGAACATTTTATTTCTGAAAGCTGTTTATGTCCTATACAGAAACACCTTCCTGCAACTACCTTTCCAAAATGAATACCAATAAACTTCCAAAAGGAACTTAGAGATCGCGTGATCACAGTACGGCAGCAATAATAGTTAAAATGAAAATGAAATTGTCTTGTTCCAACACGCAAAAATTATAAAAGGCTTCACACAATGTACGCTGGCGGATATCATTAATAACTAATAAAATTGATTTCATTTTATGTATTCTATTCCATTATCGGATATATTTCAAATACACGTATTGAAGCCCCCGCGCGATTTAGTTATATAACTTATGCCAAAAATTTCGCCCACGATTGGCGACCATTATATATTTAAATAGTTAGCAGCTTGCCTATATAGTTACCTAGAACTTTTGATCATTAGAATTCAGGTTTCAAAGTTTTTAATCAGTTTCAACACACGCAAAATAGGCTGAGGTAAAGTAGAAATGGGCCGGTCATATCTAGCTATAGACTCTATTAGAACCTGGTATTGAGAATAGACTTTAGTTCTTTCACTTGTTGAGCTTGTTCTGTGATAATCAGACTGATATTTTGCTCTTCTAGACTACATCTGTGATCTACTTAAGGTGAGGGAGGGTTCTTCGTCGTCTAAGGCCGTGTTCACACTAGAGAGTTGATCTGGAGTAACGCCATACTTCAGTATGGAGTTAAACCGGATTAACTATCTAGGGTGAACACGCCCTAAGACATTATAAACGTTAAAGATCTATCTTCCGCGTTCACCTGGTTCCTCGTCTACCCTTGTATTAACGGATGGTTTAGGATTCCGAAGTGTCATACTATTATTGTTTCTCGGCGACTTAGGCAAATTGAGATGGGGTTAAAATTTAAAGTTCTTATTTGGTTAGTGAGAGGAATACTAAGATGTTGGATTTACACTATTCAATGAATTTATTTTGTAGGTAGCGTCAATTTTTGTTAATATGCTCTCTTTGGTTTTACATTCCTCGAATTAAATATATATATTACCTTGTGCAGTTGAACAAGAATAGTTTTTTGTGTGTTTTTGATCGTTTGATCTTTATATTATAATGTGTGTGCATGTTCAAGGCAATGTAGTTAAAAAATAATTGACGAGAGTTGACTATAGCCTGCGTTAACTAGACTTATCGACTTTTAGCGACATTGCGCTAAAACTTAATCTTTAGCGCTTTAAACCAAAATGGCCAACACAAAAGATGTTTTACAATCCAAGAACAATGGACCTGTCCAGTTTATCCGTCAATCATATGATGTGATAATCAACTGCATGGCGTGTAGGCTGACGTCATAATCAGTGACGTCATGGGTGACGTAGATAAGGTCGCCACGAACGCTTAATTGATGATGGATTAAGTGTTATTGTACAAATTGTATGTCTTTACTATTTAATAAACATGCCGTTGAATAATTTGAAACTAATTTGACTGGGCGCTGCTGCTGCCATAGGCAACGACAGCACCAAGTCAAATTAGTATCAAAATACTAAACAGCTTACCTATATAGTTTCTGGAAATTGATAGTCAGCGAGCCCAGGGATCGATCGGTCCCAACATGAGCGAAGTATGGTGGAGTTTAGCTAGAGATGGGCGTTCCATAGCTAAACTGGATTCAACAATTATGATTGCTATTTTGAAGCTAATTTGACTAGGGGGTTGTGCTGCATCTTGCTGTAATTTGCAGCAACAGCTACAAGTCAAATTAGTTTCAGAATATTCAACAGCTTACCTGTATAGTTACCTGGGAATTAAGATTCTGGAAAAGTAGAGTTCAAAAAGCTAAAACATAACTTGAGATCGTGTTAAGTAATAATTTTAAATAAATTATACTCCATTTCTAGTATTATCTCGCAATCGCAGATTTACCTGGCAGGTGTCTCGCGTATCTAATCAGCCATTTATTGGCATCAAACCGTGTGCATATTTAATAGCTTTACACAGACACGACTGTGTTATAGATATATACATTGAGGGGGTATTCAATTCAATTTAGCTTTTTTTTATCGATCTGTTTTAATGATTACTGTATAGGCCATAGGTCCACTGAATTATACAATGTTTGTCTCCGGGGATTTGGTAAGGCTGTCGGAATGTCATATAGCTGTAACGCTATAGCGAATTTGAGATCATCATTATATACCTAGCATATATTATGTAAAGTCACTAGGATGTATTTCCATCCATGTATATTGTATTCTTGGTGCTGTACTATCTTTTATTCTCTCTCTCTCGCTCGCTCTCTCTCTCTCTTGCTCTGTCTCCCCCCTCTCTCTCTCTCTCTCTCTCTCTCTCTCTCTCTCTCTCTCTCTCTCTCTCTCTCTCTCTCTCTCTCTCGCTACAACTCAGTGACTCAGTCAGCCAGTCAGTCAGTCAGTCGATCAGTTAGTATGTCTGTCTAATTTGTATATTTGACAAGAACAAGCTATGACGTATACATGGTCTTCGCACAAAATGTAGCACATTCATACGTCTTTATAGGCTGTAATATATTCGTGCAAATATTTAATGTGTGTTTTTACATATCGCGCGATAATACACTGCAGATGTCTTAGTTATACTGCACGTGACACCAAGGAATATTTTAGCTTATCGTGATAAGATCGAAATAAATATTGACATTAATTTAAGCTTATGGTTTTTTTCAGGTGAAAGCAGCGAGCCGAATTGACTCCTAAATCCGACAAATCCTAGTTCCTAGGAATAGACCCACTTTCCTAGCCAATGGACAGTGGTATTGGCATTCTACAGATTATGACTAACGCACAAGTCCGACCACCTATTCACAATGACGGCGAACTCGAGCGAGTATTGGCTTTAACCAAATATCCGGCATATATAGATAGGAAAATAATTATTTACGATATCCAAGATAATTCTAAGTGTTCGCAATATTCGGCGACAAGGGACTGTTCCAGTGAAATATTAGCCGACAACCGCGAAAAAAGCGAGAATAATTTACCAAGAAATCCCGCTTCGAGCGCGTATAAACGCCAAGAGAATCTGAATTCTAATCATAATCGAATAACGCCATCTTCTGACTATCAGAGCAGTTGTAGTGACTCGTCACATAAACAAGTGAAGAATTGTTATAATCTGTGTTCAGAAATTAAAGTAAAAAATACTCGAGTCATATTGAAACAAAACGTTAGGACAGCAGCATCTCGGATAGTGAAGATTTCCAATAGGCAGACGTACGGTTACAGTGTAGCAATGTCAAAAAGACAGTCCAAGACACTAAGGGAATACGCGCCAGACCGGTCAGCGGAGTCGTCAGAGAACTCCGCTTCCAGACTTAGCTGTAGGAAGTCTTGTTACGCTTGCTGTAAAGCCAGGAAGCCAGTGATTCCCGTTCAGAGAACTGTCATTCCACCTTCCGAACGAGAGACCAAATTGAGAGATGTAGGCATGCAGCCAGCTAGAAATTACAATCGGCCACCAACACCAGTATCAACAAATGTTTTAAGGTACGAGTCGGTAAACGCCATGTTGAAACGACGGCCACGAATCGGCAGACCAATTCTAGCAAAGCGATCGTCGGGAACGGCAACAGGAACAACAGAGAGGATTCCCGGAGCTGTACAAGTATCTCGCGCGATTAAGACGCCGCGTGGCAGAACTTTGTTGTCATCTGCCAGAGCGCGGGAGCCTGCTGGACATTCGACTAACGCCGCTATTCCAACGCCCCGCGGTGACCCGATGCATCGTCAATCGCTTCCATTACTGGAGAATTCGACAGACCCCTTGACTGATTCTCGGACGTGTAAACCATATAAAAGGGAAGAAACGTTCGAAATTGTCCACGAACATGGTGAACTTATTAGATCTAACACTAAGAGCGGAAATCAGGACTCGTTTGTGTTTGCTAAAGTGACATACAACAACAACAACAGCAACAATAACAACAACAACAACAACAACAACAACAACAACAACAACAACAACAACGTCGATAACAACAATAACAATACAAGCAACGATGTTACTAATAACGCTATAGCTAATTGTGAAATAATTGCATGGAATCAGTTTTCCGAAGAGGACGAATACGTTCGTGAATCGGTGGAGAAGTGTCTTCAGTGGATGAAAGGTTTGCCTAAAAAGTTTTCAGGATTAAACGACTGTTATTCGCCTATTATTTACGAAGTACACGAGGATTGAATATATGGATATAGATGATAGTAAGACTGATTTAAATATTTACTGACACATTGACCACCAGTGACCGCTGGTTGTATTCAACTTCTGTCTGAATTTTGACTGTCGGTCAGGTTTGACCCTTTCTGGGCGAAGCAGGCCAAAACCGTTCCCTGCAATGTTCTTGAAGAATGTCCATTTGCAGGCTAGGATACTGAGAATATTTTCAAATATTTACTAATGGAATCACTGGCTCGATAACCGACCCACTCATTTCAGTGGTAAATGTTCAAATATAGTTTTCTCTTGGCCTGTAAATGGTCATTTAATGCGGAAATATTTTGATGATTCTGACACAAATTAGCCATTCGAGAATTTAAACACATTGAAGTAAGCGGTTGCTGCCGAATAGAGCAACAGCTTACAACAATATATTTGAATTAACACCACTCATCCTTCACTTATCATAGTAACACAGACATGATGGAAATACTCTGCTTAGTGCTTTCTATTTATTACACATATTGTATATACAATTTATTGCATATCGTTATTGTTCAGTGTCGGTGCACCCGGTGCAAACATTATACAAAATAAAATGTAACATGTTAAGTTTATTTCTTTCTGGTAAGCAATTCCGGCCGGTTTTACTTGTAATCTCTCTCTCTCCCCACCCCCCCCCCCCCCCCCCCCCCACCCCTCCTTCCCTCCATCCCTCCCCCACTCCGCCCCCTCCTCCCTCGCTCCCTCTCTTCCTCTCTCCACCCCTTCGTCCTCCTCCCTCCATCCCTTTCTCCCTCTCGCTCTCTCTCTCTCACTCCCTTTCTCCAGTCCCTCCCTCCCTCCATCCATCCCTCCTTCCCCCCCCCCTCTCTCTCTACCACCATGACCACCGCCGCGCCACTGCCACCCCGCTGCCGCCATCGCCATCGTCGTCGTCGTCGTCGTCGTCTCTATCATCATCAACAACCATCGTGACTGATTGGCCTTACCGACGAATCAAATCATCAAATTGATTTGTTTTGTATCTTATCATTATTGTGATAATTGTTTCTTTAAAATCTGATAACCTTTCACGCATCTTTGTAAGTAAAGCTAAGTTAAGAATTTGATATGGATAGTGGGCCGCTCTCGGTTAATGCATTGGTGGGTAGAATATAATGTGTAGATATTTCTAGCTGTGCTCATGGCTAGACAACAGCTCTCAAAATTAAAATCTTGATCGGCGCGTAAACATAGCAAGAAAGAATTTGTATAAAAATGGCTAAAGTACGGGCTCGATGTTGTTGAGGGGCAGTTGAGGAATGGTCTAAGATTTGTTGCCAAATTGTTGCTCATACCACGTCCCCCCCCCCTGCACCCCCATCCCCTCCCGCGCTGAGCCTCATTGGAGGGTGTGACGGGGGCTGGGGTGGGGGTGTCTACCTCGGAATAATGTGAAAATTAGATGTATTTAGAAGCAATCTCCTACACTCCGAGTAAATAATATCACCTACTCTTTGAACTCCCCACCCCATCACCACCAACTCGTACAGTCGTGATATACATGTTTAGCCACGTCAAGCGTTTTGTGTTTAGCCACGAAAACAAAGTTAATCATTTATAGGCCTCTTTTAATAGTCTGAGTCCGCGCCAAATGTTCCTGCGACACCCACACGCCAATGTGGTTAAGTAAGAGGCTGCGAAATCATAATTTAAATCCCTTATTCCATACACATTATAGCTGTGGAATAATTTGTTCTAATTTGACTTGCCGGGTGTTGTTCCCTCAGGCAACAACAGCTTCCAATAATATTGGTCTTAAATGCTCCCTAGAATATTTAACAAGCCATAAAAAATTTATGTTTTGGTCTCAGTAGTAGAAGTAGCAGTTGTAGTAGTAGTAGTAGTAGTAGTAGTAGTAGTAGTAGTAGTAGTAGTAGTAGTAGTAGTGGTAGTAGTAGTAGTAGTAGTAGTAGTAGTAGTAGTATTCATCAAGTTATTGCTGTCTCTCTGTCTATCCATCTATCTGTCTACTTCCTTCTTTAAGCTAGCCATAAAGATCAACTGTGCCGGATCCCATAGGGTCGGGTCCAGGGTTGATCCCTGGAAGCCGTTTTGTCGATTTTGCTGGTGGCCATCTTCGATTTTGCACTATTTTACAAATTACATTTAAAGATTTGTGAAACAGCTTGGTCCAATGTCATGAAACTCAAGAAACTTCATCTAAGGCAAGACCTGAACACATTTTTTCCACATGTTCAAAATGATTGGTCGATTTGATTTGCGGCCGCCTTGTATAACCTAGTTCTCACAAAAAACACTTCCTCTGAAGCCGCTGAAGGGATTGGTCCATAAGCTAGCAAATATAATTCGGAACTAAGGTCCAATCAAATCTTTGTCAAGGCAAAAACTGCACAGGTTTACCGAGCAGACACATACACGAATGCACGCACACACGTGTTTACTGACTCAATGACCCATGCGCCCACTCGCTCATACCCAACTCACCCACAGTCCACACCCGCCATGCTGCTCGCTCAGTCTCTCACTCGCTCGCTCACGTATTATTACACACACACACACGCACGCACGCGCGCACGCACACACGCACGCGTGCACTCTCACGCGCGTACGCATGTATGCACACACACCCAGAGAGATGGCTAATGGTCGATTAGTCACTCTTTCAAATTGACTATAAGCAGGCATCAGAGGATAATATTGGCCGGTATAGTATGAATTGGCAATAGGTTCAACTGACGAGAGAACACATAAGTTCTTCAGTCAACATCACTCTAATATTTATACGTGGATCATAGGAAACTCAGAGTGCAGGAAATCGATTCTCAAAGCCCGCACCTTTCAACAATTTTCTTGTAGTGGTTAGGTGTGTTGGTCGAATGGTATCACCGAAAAGCCTTCTATGAGAAGGGGAACCCCCATTGCATGTCTTTCTCCAGACATATAGTGTGCCCTTTTGTGGAACATGCCCCCGCTCCTCAAATTTGCTGCCAGCGCCCCTGTAAACAACATCAACACCTATATCAACGATAAAACCAAGGGAATTGGTGTTACTGCTGCTAGACGAGATGTTGCTGTTGATGTTGTTGCTGTTAGTCGGAATGTTGCTGATGATTTTGCTGTTGTTCTGGGTCATTTACCACAGATGTTTCTACTGCTGCTAGTCCAGGATAACCGCTATTGGTAGCGGCAGACGCAAACACAACCGCAGCGGTACAAGCTCTAATGCCAACTGCAACAGCAGGAACAGTATTAAATGTTCCAAGACATCGGCAGCATCAGCAGCACAAATGGTACATAACAACAGTAATATCAGCAGAATGAATGGTATAAAACAACATTAATATCAGCAGCATCAATGCCACATAACAACAGTAATATCAGCAGCAGCAATAGTACATACCAACAGCAATATCAGGAGCACCAATAGTACCTAACAACAGCAATATCAGCAGCATCAATGGTATAATACAACAAAAATATCAGCAGCATCAATGGTACATAACAACAGTAATATCAGCAGCATCAATGGTACATAACAACCGTAATATCAGCAGCACCAACTGTACATAACAACCGTAATATCAGCAGCATCAAAGAAAGATAACAACAGTAATATCAGCATCATCAATGGTATAAAACAACCGTAATATCAGCAGCACCAATCGCTCATAACAACAACAATATCAGCAGCATCAATGGTACATAACAACAGTAATATCAGCAGCATCAATGGTCCATAACACCAGTAAATCAGCAGGATCAATTGTACATAACAACAGTAATATCAGCAGCATTAATGTACATGACTACAGTAATATCAGCAGCACCAATGGTACCAAACAACAGTAATATCAGCAGCACCAAGGGTACATAACAACAGTAATATCAGCATCATCAATGGTATAAAACAACAGTAATATCAGCAGCACCAATAGTACATAACAACAGTAATATCAGCAGCATCAATGGTACATAGCAACAGTAATATCAGCAGCACCAATGGTACATAACAACAGTAATATCAGCAGCAACAATAGTACATAACAACAGTAATATCAGCATCATCAATGGTATAAAACAACAATAATATCAGCAGCACCAATAGTACATAACAACAATAATATCAGCAGCATCAATGGTACATAACAACAGTAATATCAGCAGCACCATGGTACATAACAACAGTAATATCAGCAGCACCAATGGTACATAACAACAATAATATCAGCAGCACCAGTGGTACATACCAACAGTAATATCAGCAGCATCAATGGTACATAACAACAGTAATATCAGCAGCACCAATAGTACATAACAACAGTAATATAAGCAGCACCAATGGTACATAACAACAGTAATATCAGCAGCATCAATGGTATAAAACAACAGTAATATCAGCAGCATCAATAGTTCATTATAACAGTAATATCAGCAGGATCAATAGTACATAACAACAGGAATATCAGCAGCACCAATTGTACATAACAACAGCAATATCAGCAGCATCTATGGTACATAACAACAACAATATCAGCAGCATGCATCAATAGTGCATAACAACAGTAATATCAGCAGCATCAATGGTACATAACAACAGTAATAACAGCAGCATCAATGGTACATAACAACCGTAATATCAGCAGCATCAATAGAACATAACAACAGTAATATCAGCAGCACCAATGCTACATATCAACAGTAATATCAGCAGGACCATGGTACATAACAACAGCAATATCAGCAGCATCAATGGTATAAAACAACAGTAATATCAGAAGCACCAATGGCACATAACACAGTAATATCAGCAGCACCAATGGTACATAACAACAGTAATATCAGCAGCATCAATGGTATAAAACAACAGTAATATCAGCAGCATCAATAGTTCATTATAACAGTAATATCAGCAGCATCAATAGTACATAACAACAGGAATATCAGCAGCACCAATTGTACATAACAACAGTAATATCAGCAGCATCAATGGTATAAAACAACAGTAATATCAGCAGCATCAATAGTTCATTATAACAGTAATATCAGCAGCATCAATAGTACATAACAACAGGAATATCAGCAGGACCATGGTACATAACAACAGCAATATCAGCAGCATCAATGGTATAAAACAACAGTAATATCAGAAGCACCAATGGTACATAACAACAGTAATATCAGCGCACCATGGTACATAACAACCGTAATATCAGCAGCACCAAAATTACATAACAACAGTAATATAAGCAGCACCAATGGTACATAACTACAGTAATACCAGCAGCATCAATGGTATAAAACAACAGTAATATCAGCAGCATCAATAGTACATTATAACAGTAATATCAGCAGCATGAATAGTACTTAACAACAGTAATATCAGCAGTACCAATAGTCCATAACAACAGTAATATCAGCAGCACCAAGTGTACATAACAACAGCAATATCAGCAGGATCAATGGTACATAACAACCGTAATATCAGCAGCATCAATGGTACATAACAACCGTAATATAAATAGGTTCAATGGTACATAACAACAGTAATATCAGCAGCATCAATAGTGCATAACAACCGTAATATAAGCAGCATCAATGGTCCATAACAACAGCAATATGAGCAGCACCATTAGTACATAACCTCAGCAATATCAGCAGCATCAATAATGCATAACAACAGTAATAAAAGCAGCATCAATAGTGCATAACAACAGTAATATCAGCAGCATCAATGGTACATAACAACAGTAATAACTGCAGCATCAATGGTACATAACAACCGTAATATCAGCAGCATGAATAGTACTTAACAACAGTAATATCAGCAGTACCAATAGTCCATAACAACAGTAATATCAGCAGCACCAAGTGTACATAACAACAGCAATATCAGCAGCATCTATGGTACATAACAACAGCAATATCAGCAGCATACATCAATAGTGCATGACAACAGTAATATCAGCAGCATCAATGGTACATAACAACAGTAATAACAGCAGGATCAATGGTACATAACAACCGTAATATCAGCAGCATCAATCTTACATAACAACCGTAATATAAGCAGCTTCAATGGTACATAACAACAGTAATATCAGCAGCATCAATAGTGCATAACAACCGTACTATCAGCAGCATTAATAGTACATAACAACAGCAATATCAGCAGCACCATTAGTACATAACCTCAGCAATATCAGCAGTATCAATAATGCATAACAACAGTAATAACAGCAGTATCAATAGTACATAACAACCGTAATATCAGCAGCACCAATAGTACATAACAACGGTAATATCAGCAGTATCAATAGTACATAACAACCGTAAAATTAGCAGCACCAAAAGTACATAACAACTGTAATATCAGAAGCACCAAAAGTACATAACAACAGGAATATCAGCAGTATCAATAGTACATAACAACGGTAATATCAGCAGTATCAATAGTACATAACAGCCGTAATATCAGCAGCACAAAAAGTACATAACAACAGTAATATCAGTAACATCAATAGTACATAACAACAGTAATATCAGCAGCATCAATGGTACATAACAACAGTAATTTCAGCAGCACCAATGGTACATAACAACAGTAATATAAGCAGCACCAAAGGTACATAACAACAGTAATATCAGCAGCATCAATGGTATAAAACAACAGTAATATCAGCAGCATCAATAGTACATTATAACAGTAATATCAGCAGCATCAATAGTACATAACAACAGTAATATCAGCAGCACCAATTGTACATAACAACAGCAATATCAGCGGCATCTATGGTACATAACAACAGGAATATCAGCAGCATTCATCAGTAGTCCATAACAACAGTAATATCAGCAGCATCAATGGTACATAACAACCGTGATATCAGCAGCATCAATGGTAGATAACAACCGTAATATCAGCAGCACCAAAAGTACATAACAACAGTAATATCAGCAGCACCAAAAGTACATAACAAAAGCAATATAAGCAGAACCATTAGGACATAACCTCAGCAATATCACCAGCATCAATAATGCATAACAACAGTAATATCAGCAGCATCAATAGTGCAAACAACAGTAAAATCAGCAGTATCAATAGTACATGACAACCGTAATATCAGCAGCACCAATAGTACATATCAACAGTAATATCAGCGGTATCAATAGTACATAACAACACTAATATCAGCAGAATCAATAGTACATATCAACAGCAATATCAGCAGCACCATTAGTACATGACCTCAGCAATATCAGCAGCATCAATGGTACATAACGACAGTAATATCAGGAGCATGAATTGTACATAACAACCGTAATATCAGCAACACCAATGGTACATAACAACAGTAATATCAGCAGCATCAATGGTACCAAACAACAGTAATATCAGCAGCATCAAGGATACATAACAAAAGTAATATCAGCAGCATCAATGGTACATAACAACAGTAATATCAGACGCATCACTAGTACATATCAAAAGTAATATCAGCAGCATCAATGGTACATAACAACAGTAATATCAGCTGCATCAATGGTACATAACAACAGTAATATCAGCAGCATCAATCGTACATAACAACAGTAATATCAGCAGCATCAATGGTATAAAACAACCGTAATATCAGCAACATCAATGGTACGTAACAACAGTAAGATCAGCTGCATCAATAGTGCATAACAACAGTAATATCAGCAGCACCAATGCTACATATCAACAGTAATATCAGCAGGACCATGGCACATAACAACAGCAATATCAGCAGCATCAATGGTATAAAACAACAGTAATATCAGAAGCACCAATGGTACATAACAACAGTAATATCAGCAGCACCATGGTACATAACAACAGTAATATCAGCAGCACCAAAATTACATAACAACAGTAATATAAGCAGCACCATGGTACATAACAACAGTAATATCAGCAGCACCAAAATTACATAACAACAGTAATATAAGCAGCACCAATGGTACATAACTACAGTAATATCAGCAGCATCAATAGTACATTAAAACAGTAATATCAGCAGCATCAATAGTACTTAACAAGAGTAATATCAGCAGCACCAATAGTACATAACAACAGCAATATCAGCAGCATGCATCAATAGTGCATAACAACAGTAATATCAGCAGCATCAATGATACATAACAACAGTAATAACAGTAGCATCAATGGTACATAACAACCGTAATATCAGGAGCATCAATGGTACATAACAACCGTAATATAAGCAGCTTGAATGGTATATAACAACAGTAATATCAGCAGCATGAATAGTGCATAACAACCGTAATATCAGCAGCATCAATGGTACATAACAACAGCAATACCAGCAGCACCATTAGTACATAACCTCAGCAATATCAGCAGCATCAATAATGCATAACAACAGTAATAACAGCCACATCCATAGTGCATAACAACAGTAATATCAGCAGTATCAATAGTACATAACAACCGTAATACCAGCAGCACGAATAGTACATGACAACGGTAATATCAGCAGTATCAATAGTACATAACAACCGTAATATCAGCAGCACCAAAAGTACATAACAACAGTAATATCAGCAGCACCAAAAGTACATAACAACAGTAATATCAGCAGTATCAATAGTGCATAACAGCAGCAATATCAGCCGCATCAATAGTACATAACAACAGTAATATCAGCAGTATCAATAGTACATAACAACCGTAATATCAGCAGAACCAAAAGTACATAACAACAGTAATATCAGCACCAAAAATAGTACATAACAACAGTAATATCAGCAGCATCAATAGTCTATACCAACGGTAATATCAGCAGCACCAAAAGTATATAACAACAGTTCTCTCGGCCGCTTCAATGGTACATAACAACAGTAATATCAGCAGCACCAATAGTACATATCAACAGTAATATCAGCAGCACCAATGGTACATAACAACAGCAATATCAGCGGCATCAATAGTACATAATAACAGTAATTTCAGCAGTATCAAGAGTACATAACAACAGCAATATCAGCAGCATCAATGGTACATAACAACGGTAATATCAGCAACACCAATGGTACATAACAACAGTAATCTCAGCAGCACAAATAGAACAAAACACCAGCAATATCAGCAGCACCAATAGTACGTATCAACAGTAATATCAGCAGTATCATTAGTACATAACAACATCAATATCAGCAGCAGCAATAGTACATAACAACAGTAATATCAGCAGCACCAAGGGCACTTAACAACAGTAATATCAGCAGCATCAATTGTACATAACACCAATATCAGCAGCACCAATAGTACATAACAACGGCACTATCAGCAGCATCAATGATACATAACAACAGCAATATCAGCAGCACCAATAGTACATAACAACAGCAATATCAGCAGCATCAATAGTAAACAACAACAGTAATATCAGCAGTCCAACTGTTAGATAACAACACTAATATCAGCAGCACCAATAGTACATAACAACAGCAATATCAGCAGCATCAATGGCACATAACAACAGTAATATCAGCAGCACCAATGGTACATAACAACAGCAATATCAGCAGCACCAATTGTACATAACAACAGTAATATCAGCAGCACCATGGTACATAACAACAGCGATATCAGCAGCATCAATGGTATAAAACAACAGTAATATCAGCAGCGTCAATGGTACATAATACCAATAATATCAGGAGCACCAATAGTGCATAACAACAGCAATATCAGCAGCATCAGTTGTAGATAACAACACTAATATCAGCAGCACCAATAGTACATAACAACAGCAATATCAGCGGCATCAATGGCACATAACAACAGTAATATCAGCAGCATCCATGGTACATAACTATAGCAATATCAGCAGCACCATTGGTACATTGCAACAGTAATATCAGCAGCACCAATTGTGCATAACAACAGTAATATCAGCAGCAGCATGGTACATAACAACAGCTATATCAGCAGCGTCAATGGTATAAAACAACAGTAATATCAGCAGCGTCAATGGTACATTACAACAGTAATATCAGCAGCATTAATGGTACTTAACAACAATAATATCAGCAGCACCAGTGGTACATAACAACCGTAATATCAGCAGCACCAATAGTACATAACAACAGTAATATAAGCAGCACCAATGGTACATAACAACAGTAATATCAGCAACATCAATTGTACATAACAACAGTAATATCAGCAGCATCAATTGTACATAGCAACAGTAATATCAGCAGCACCAATGGTACATAACAACAGTAATAACAGCAGTAACAATAGTACATAACAATAGTAATATCAGCATCATCAATGGTATAAAACAACAATAATATCATCAGCACCAATAGTACATAACAACAATAATATCAGCAGCATCAATGGTACATAACAACAGTAATATCAGCAGCACCATGGTACATAACAACAGCAATATCAGCAGCATCAATGGTATACAACAACAGAAATATCTGCAGCATCAATGGTACATAACAACAGTAATATCAGCAGCACCAATGGTACATAACAACAATAATATCAGCAGCACCAGTGGTACATACCAACAGTAATATCAGCAGCATCAATGGTACATAACAACAGTAATATCAGCAGCACCAATAGTACATAACAACAGTAATATAAGCAGCACCAATGGTACATAACAACAGTAATATCAGCAGCATCAATGGTATAAAACAACAGTAATATCAGCAGCATCAATAGTTCATTATAACAGTAATATCAGCAGCATCAATAGTACATAACAACAGGAATATCAGCAGCACCAATTGTACATAACAACAGCAATATCAGCCGCATCTATGGTACATAACAACAACAATATCAGCAGCATGCATCAATAGTGCATAACAACAGTAATATCAGCAGCATCAATGGTACATAACAACAGTAATATCAGCAGCATCAATGCTACATAACAACCGTAATATCAGCAGCATCAATAGAACATAACAACAGTAATATCAGCAGCACCAATGCTACATATCAACAGTAATATCAGCAGGACCATGGTACATAACAACAGCAATATCAGCAGCATCAATGGTATAAAACAACAGTAATATCAGAAGCACCAATGGCACATAACACAGAAATATCAGCAGCACCAATGGTACATAACAACAGTAATATCAGCAGCATCAATGGTATAAAACAACAGTAATATCAGCAGCATCAATAGTTCATTATAACAGTAATATCAGCAGCATCAATAGTACATAACAACAGGAATATCAGCAGCACCAATTGTACATAACAACAGCAATATCAGCAGCATCTATGGTACATAACAACAACAATATCAGCAGCATGCATCAATAGTGCATAACAGCAGTAATATCAGCAGCATCAATGGTACATAACAACAGTAATAACAGCAGCATCAATGGTACATAACAACCGTAATATCAGCAGCATCAATAGAACATAACAACAGTAATATCAGCAGCACCAATGCTACATATCAACAGTAATATCAGCAGGACCATGGTACATAACAACAGCAATATCAGCAGCATCAATGGTATAAAACAACAGTAATATCAGAAGCACCAATGGTACATAACAACAGTAATATCAGCGCACCATGGTACATAACAACCGTAATATCAGCAGCACCAAAATTACATAACAACAGTAATATAAGCAGCACCAATGGTACATAACTACAGTAATACCAGCAGCATCAATAGTATAAAACAACAGTAATATCAGCAGCATCAATAGTACATTATAACAGTAATCTCAGCAGCATGAATAGTACTTAACAACAGTAATATCAGCAGTACCAATAGTACATAACAACAGTAATATCAGCAGCACCAAGTGTGCATAACAACAGTAATATCAGCAGCATCTATGGTACATAACAACAGCAATATCAGCAGCATGCATCAATAGTGCATGACAACAGTAATATCAGCAGCATCAATGGTACATAACAACAGTAATAACAGCAGGATCAATGGTACATAACAACCGTAATATCAGCAGCATCAATGGTACATAACAACAGTAATATAAATAGGTTCAATGGTACATAACAACAGTAATATCAGCAGCATCAATAGTGCATAACAACCGTAATATAAGCAGCATCAATGGTACATAACAACAGCAATATCAGCAGCACCATTAGTACATAACCTCAGCAATATCAGCAGCATCAATAATGCATAACAACAGTAATATCAGCAGCATCAATAGTGCATAACAACAGTAATATCAGCAGCATCAATGGTACATAACAACAGTAATAACTGCAGCATCAATGGTACATAACAACCGTAATATCAGCAGCATCAATCTTACATAACAACCGTAATATCAGCAGCATCAATGGTACATAACAACAGTAATATCAGCAGCATCAATAGTGCATAACAACAGTAATATCAGCAGCATTAATGGTACATAACAACAGCAATATCAGCAGCACCATTGGTACATAACCTCAGCAATATCAGCAGTATCAATAATGCATAACAACAGTAATAACAGCAGTATCAATAGTACATAACAACCGTAATATCAGCAGCACCAATAGTACATAACAACGGTAATATCAGCAGTATCAATAGTACATAACAACCGTAATATCAGCAGCACCAAAACTACATAACAACTGTAATATCAGAAGCACCAAAAGTACATAACAACAGGAATATCAGCAGTATCAATAGTACATAACAACGGTAATATCAGCAGTATCAATAGTACATAACAGCCGTAATATCAGCAGCACAAAAAGTACATAACAACAGTAATATCAGTAACATCAATAGTACATAACAACAGTAATATCAGCAGCATCAATGGTACATAACAACAATAATTTCAGCAGCACCAATGGTACATAACAACAGTAATATAAGCAGCACCAAAGGTACATAACAACAGTAATATCAGCAGCATCAATGGTATAAAACAACAGTAATATCAGCAGCATCAATAGTACATTATAACAGTAATATCAGCAGCATCAATAGTACATAACAACAGTAATATCAGCAGCACCAATTGTACATAACAACAGCAATATCAGCAGCATCAATGGTACATAACAACAGGAATATCAGCAGCATTCATCAGTAGTCCATAACAACAGTAATATCAGCAGCATCAATGGTACATAACAACCGTGATATCAGCAGCATCAATGGTAGATAACAACCGTAATATCAGCAGCACCAAAAGTACATAACAACAGTAATATCAGCAGCACCAAAAGTACATAACAAAAGCAATATAAGCAGAACCATTAGGACATAACCTCAGCAATATCACCAGCATCAATAATGCATAACAACAGTAATATCAGCAGCATCAATAGTGCAAACAACAGTAAAATCAGCAGTATCAATAGTACATGACAACCGTAATATCAGCAGCACCAATAGTACATATCAACAGTAATATCAGCGGTATCAATAGTACATAACAACACTAATATCAGCAGAATCAATAGTACATATCAACAGCAATATCAGCAGCACCATTAGTACATGACCTCAGCAATATCAGCAGCATCAATGGTACATAACGACAGTAATATCAGGAGCATGAATTGTACATAACAACCGTAATATCAGCAACACCAATGGTACATAACAACAGTAATATCAGCAGCATCAATGGTACCAAACAACAGTAATATCAGCAGCATCAAGGATACATAACAAAAGTAATATCAGCAGCATCAATGGTACATAACAACAGTAATATCAGACGCATCACTAGTACATATCAAAAGTAATATCAGCAGCATCAATGGTACATAACAACAGTAATATCAGCTGCATCAATGGTACATAACAACAGTAATATCAGCAGCATCAATCGTACATAACAACAGTAATATCAGCAGCATCAATGGTATAAAACAACCGTAATATCAGCAACATCAATGGTACGTAACAACAGTAAGATCAGCAGCATCAATAGTGCATAACAACAGTAATATCAGCAGCACCAATGCTACATATCAACAGTAATATCAGCAGGACCATGGCACATAACAACAGCAATATCAGCAGCATCAATGGTATAAAACAACAGTAATATCAGAAGCACCAATGGTACATAACAACAGTAATATCAGCAGCACCATGGTACATAACAACAGTAATATCAGCAGCACCAAAATTACATAACAACAGTAATATAAGCAGCACCATGGTACATAACAACAGTAATATCAGCAGCACCAAAATTACATAACAACAGTAATATAAGCAGCACCAATGGTACATAACTACAGTAATATCAGCAGCATCAATAGTACATTAAAACGGTAATATCAGCAGCATCAATAGTACTTAACAAGAGTAATATCAGCAGCACCAATAGTACATAACAACAGCAATATCAGCAGCATGCATCAATAGTGCATAACAACAGTAATATCAGCAGCATCAATGATACATAACAACAGTAATAACAGTAGCATCAATGGTACATAACAACCGTAATATCAGGAGCATCAATGGTACATATCAACCGTAATATAAGCAGCTTGAATGGTATATAACAACAGTAATATCAGCAGCATGAATAGTGCATAACAACCGTAATATCATCAGCATCAATGGTACATAACAACAGCAATACCAGCAGCACCATTAGTACATAACCTCAGCAATATCAGCAGCATCAATAATGCATAACAACAGTAATAACAGCCACATCCATAGTGCATAACAACAGTAATATCAGCAGTATCAATAGTACATAACAACCGTAATATCAGCAGCACGAATAGTACATAACAACGGTAATATCAGCAGTATCAATAGTACATAACAACCGTAATATCAGCAGCACCAAAAGTACATAACAACAGTAATATCAGCAGCACCAAAAGTACATAACAACAGTAATATCAGCAGTATCAATAGTGCATAACAGCAGCAATATCAGCCGCATCAATAGTACATAACAACAGTAATATCAGCAGTATCAATAGTACATAACAACCGTAATATCAGCAGAACCAAAAGTACATAACAACAGTAATATCAGCACCAAAAATAGTACATAGCAACAGTAATATCAGCAGCATCAATAGTCTATACCAACAGTAATCTCAGCAGCACCAAAAGTATATAACAACAGTTCTCTCGGCCGCTTCAATGGTACATAACAACAGTAATATCAGCAGCACCAATAGTACATATCAACAGTAATATCAGCAGCACCAATGGTACATAACAACAGCAATATCAGCGGCATCAATAGTACATAACAACAGTAATTTCAGCAGTATCAAGAGTACATAACAACAGCAATATCAGCAGCATCAATGGTACATAACAACGGTAATATCAGCAACACCAATGGTACATAACAACAGTAATCTCAGCAGCACAAATAGAACAAAACAACAGCAATATCAGCAGCACCAATAGTACGTATCAACAGTAATATCAGCAGTATCAATAGTACATAACAACATCAATATCAGCAGCAGCAATAGTACATAACAACAGTAATATCAGCAGCACCAAGGGCACTTAACAACAGTAATATCAGCAGCATCAATTGTACATAACACCAATATCAGCAGCACCAATAGTACATAACAACGGCACTATCAGCAGCATCAATGATACATAACAACAGCAATATCAGCAGCACCAATAGTACATAACAACAGCAATATCAGCAGCATCAATAGTAAACAACAACAGTAATATCAGCAGCCCAAGTGTTAGATAACAACACTAATATCAGCAGCACCAATAGTACATAACAACAGCAATATCAGCAGCATCAATGGCACATAACAACAGTAATATCAGCAGCACCAATGGTACATAACAACAGCAATATCAGCAGCACCAATTGTACATAACAACAGTAATATCAGCAGCACCATGGTACATAACAACAGCGATATCAGCAGCATCAATGGTATAAAACAACAGTAATATCAGCAGCGTCAATGGTACATAATACCAATAATATCAGGAGCACCAATAATGCATAACAACAGCAATATCAGCAGCATCAGTTGTAGATAACAACACTAATATCAGCAGCACCAATAGTACATAACAACAGCAATATCAGCGGCATCAATGGCACATAACAACAGTAATATCAGCAGCATCCATGGTACATAACTATAGCAATATCAGCAGCACCATTGGTACATTGCAACAGTAATATCAGCAGCACCAATTGTGCATAACAACAGTAATATCAGCAGCAGCATGGTACATAACAACAGCTATATCAGCAGCATCAATGGTATAAAACAACAGTAATATCAGCAGCGTCAATGGTACATTACAACAGTAATATCAGCAGCATCAATGGTACTTAACAACAATAATATCAGCAGCACCAGTGGTACATAACAACCGTAATATCAGCAGCACCAATAGTACATAACAACAGTGATATAAGCAGCACCAATGGTACATAACAACAGTAATATCAGCAACATCAATTGTACATAACAACAGTAATATCAGCAGCATCAATTGTACATAGCAACAGTAATATCAGCAGCACCAATGGTACATAACAACAGTAATATCAGCAGCAACAATAGTACATAACAACAGTAATATCAGCATCATCAATGGTATAAAACAACAATAATATCAGCAGCACCAATGGTACATAACAACAATAATATCAGCAGCATCAATGGTACATAACAACAGTAATATCAGCAGCACCATGGTACATAACAACAGCAATATCAGCAGCATCAATGGTATAAAACAACAGAAATATCTGCAGCATCAATGGTACATAACAACAGTAATATCAGCAGCACCAATGGTACATAACAACAATAATATCAGCAGCACCAGTGGTACATACCAACAGTAATATCAGCAGCATCAATGGTACATAACAACAGTAATATCAGCAGCACCAATAGTACATAACAACAGTAATATAAGCAGCACCAATGGTACATAACAACAGTAATATCAGCAGCATCAATGGTATAAAACAACAGTAATATCAGCAGCATCAATAGTTCATTATAACAGTAATATCAGCAGCATCAATAGTACATAACAACAGGAATATCAGCAGCACCAATTGTACATAACAACAGCAATATCAGCAGCGTCTATGGTACATAACAACAACAATATCAGCAGCATGCATCAATAGTGCATAACAACAGTAATATCAGCAGCATCAATGGTACATAACAACAGTAATAACAGCAGCATCAATGGTACATAACAACCGTAATATCAGCGGCATCAATAGAACATAACAACAGTAATATCAGCAGCACCAATGCTACATATCAACAGTAATATCAGCAGGACCATGGTACATAACAACAGCAATATCAGCAGCATCAATGGTATAAAACAACAGTAATATCAGAAGCACCAATGGCACATAACACAGTAATATCAGCAGCACCAATGGTACATCACAACAGTAATATCAGCAGCATCAATGGTATAAAACCACAGTAATATCAGCAGCATCAATTGTTCATTATAACAGTAATATCAGCAGCATCAATAGTACATAACAACAGGAATATCAGCAGCACCAATTGTACATAACAACAGCAATATCAGCAGCATCTATGGTACATAACAACAACAATATCAGCAGCATGCATCAATAGTGCATAACAGCAGTAATATCAGCAGCATCAATGGTACATAACAACAGTAATAACAGCAGCATCAATGGTACATAACAACCGTAATATCAGCAGCATCAATAGAACATAACAACAGTAATATCAGCAGCACCAATGCTACATATCAACAGTAATATCAGCAGGACCATGGTACATAACAACAGCAATATCAGCAGCATCAATGGTATAAAACAACAGTAATATCAGAAGCACCAATGGTACATAACAACAGTAATATCAGCGCACCATGGTACATAACAACCGTAATATCAGCAGCACCAAAATTACATAACAACAGTAATATAAGCAGCACCAATGGTACATAACTACAGTAATACCAGCAGCATCAATAGTATAAAACAACAGTAATATCAGCAGCATCAATAGTACATTATAACAGTAATCTCAGCAGCATGAATAGTACTTAACAACAGTAATATCAGCAGTACCAATAGTACATAACAACAGTAATATCAGCAGCACCAAGTGTGCATAACAACAGTAATATCAGCAGCATCTATGGTACATAACAACAGCAATATCAGCAGCATGCATCAATAGTGCATGACAACAGTAATATCAGCAGCATCAATGGTACATAACAACAGTAATAACAGCAGGATCAATGGTACATAACAACCGTAATATCAGCAGCATCAATGGTACATAACAACCGTAATATAAATAGGTTCAATGGTACATAACAACAGTAATATCAGCAGCATCAATAGTGCATAACAACCGTAATATAAGCAGCATCAATGGTACATAACCTCAGCAATATCAGCAGCATCAATAATGCATAACAACAGTAATAAAAGCAGCATCAATAGTGCATAACAACAGTAATATCAGCAGCATCAATGGTACATAACAACAGTAATAACAGCAGGATCAATGGTACATAACAACCGTAATATCAGCAGCATCAATGGTACATAACAACCGTAATATAAATAGGTTCAATGGTACATAACAACAGTAATATCAGCAGCATCAATAGTGCATAACAACCGTAATATAAGCAGCATCAATGGTACATAACCTCAGCAATATCAGCAGCATCAATAATGCATAACAACAGTAATAAAAGCAGCATCAATAGTGCATAACAACAGTAATATCAGCAGCATCAATGGTACATAACAACAGTAATAACTGCAGCATCAATGGTACATAACAACCGTAATATCAGCAGCATCAATCTTACATAACAACCGTAATATAAGCAGCTTCAATGGTACATAACAACAGTAATATCAGCAGCATCAATAGTGCATAACAACCGTACTATCAGCAGCATTAATGGTACATAACAACAGCAATATCAGCAGCACCATTAGTACATAACCTCAGCAATATCAGCAGTATCAATAATGCATAACAACAGTAATAACAGCAGTATCAATAGTACATAACAACCGTAATATCAGCAGCACCAATAGTACATAACAACGGTAATATCAGCAGTATCAATAGTACATAACAACCGTAATATCAGCAGCACCAAAACTACATAACAACTGTAATATCAGAAGCACCAAAAGTACATAACAACAGTAATATCAGCACCAAAAATAGTACATAGCAACAGTAATATCAGCAGCATCAATAGTCTATACCAACAGTAATCTCAGCAGCACCAAAAGTATATAACAACAGTTCTCTCGGCCGCTTCAATGGTACATAACAACAGTAATATCAGCAGCACCAATAGTACATATCAACAGTAATATCAGCAGCACCAATGGTACATAACAACAGCAATATCAGCGGCATCAATAGTACATAACAACAGTAATTTCAGCAGTATCAAGAGTACATAACAACAGCAATATCAGCAGCATCAATGGTACATAACAACGGTAATATCAGCAACACCAATGGTACATAACAACAGTAATCTCAGCAGCACAAATAGAACAAAACAACAGCAATATCAGCAGCACCAATAGTACGTATCAACAGTAATATCAGCAGTATCAATAGTACATAACAACATCAATATCAGCAGCAGCAATAGTACATAACAACAGTAATATCAGCAGCACCAAGGGCACTTAACAACAGTAATATCAGCAGCATCAATTGTACATAACACCAATATCAGCAGCACCAATAGTACATAACAACGGCACTATCAGCAGCATCAATGATACATAACAACAGCAATATCAGCAGCACCAATAGTACATAACAACAGCAATATCAGCAGCATCAATGACACATAACAACAGCAATATCAGCAGCATCAATGGCACATAACAACAGTAATATCAGCAGCACCAATGGTACATAACAACAGCAATATCAGCAGCACCAATTGTACATAACAACAGTAATATCAGCAGCACCATGGTACATAACAACAGCGATATCAGCAGCATCAATGGTATAAAACAACAGTAATATCAGCAGCGTCAATGGTACATAATACCAATAATATCAGGAGCACCAATAATGCATAACAACAGCAATATCAGCAGCATCAGTTGTAGATAACAACACTAATATCAGCAGCACCAATAGTACATAACAACAGCAATATCAGCGGCATCAATGGCACATAACAACAGTAATATCAGCAGCATCCATGGTACATAACTATAGCAATATCAGCAGCACCATTGGTACATTGCAACAGTAATATCAGCAGCACCAATTGTGCATAACAACAGTAATATCAGCAGCAGCATGGTACATAACAACAGCTATATCAGCAGCATCAATGGTATAAAACAACAGTAATATCAGCAGCGTCAATGGTACATTACAACAGTAATATCAGCAGCATCAATGGTACTTAACAACAATAATATCAGCAGCACCAGTGGTACATAACAACCGTAATATCAGCAGCACCAATAGTACATAACAACAGTGATATAAGCAGCACCAATGGTACATAACAACAGTAATATCAGCAACATCAATTGTACATAACAACAGTAATATCAGCAGCATCAATTGTACATAGCAACAGTAATATCAGCAGCACCAATGGTACATAACAACAGTAATATCAGCAGCAACAATAGTACATAACAACAGTAATATCAGCATCATCAATGGTATAAAACAACAATAATATCAGCAGCACCAATGGTACATAACAACAATAATATCAGCAGCATCAATGGTACATAACAACAGTAATATCAGCAGCACCATGGTACATAACAACAGCAATATCAGCAGCATCAATGGTATAAAACAACAGAAATATCTGCAGCATCAATGGTACATAACAACAGTAATATCAGCAGCACCAATGGTACATAACAACAATAATATCAGCAGCACCAGTGGTACATACCAACAGTAATATCAGCAGCATCAATGGTACATAACAACAGTAATATCAGCAGCACCAATAGTACATAACAACAGTAATATAAGCAGCACCAATGGTACATAACAACAGTAATATCAGCAGCATCAATGGTATAAAACAACAGTAATATCAGCAGCATCAATAGTTCATTATAACAGTAATATCAGCAGCATCAATAGTACATAACAACAGGAATATCAGCAGCACCAATTGTACATAACAACAGCAATATCAGCAGCGTCTATGGTACATAACAACAACAATATCAGCAGCATGCATCAATAGTGCATAACAACAGTAATATCAGCAGCATCAATGGTACATAACAACAGTAATAACAGCAGCATCAATGGTACATAACAACCGTAATATCAGCGGCATCAATAGAACATAACAACAGTAATATCAGCAGCACCAATGCTACATATCAACAGTAATATCAGCAGCATCAATGGTACATAACAACAGCAATATCAGCAGCATCAATGGTATAAAACAACAGTAATATCAGAAGCACCAATGGCACATAACACAGTAATATCAGCAGCACCAATGGTACATCACAACAGTAATATCAGCAGCATCAATGGTATAAAACAACAGTAATATCAGCAGCATCAATTGTTCATTATAACAGTAATATCAGCAGCATCAATAGTACATAACAACAGGAATATCAGCAGCACCAATTGTACATAACAACAGCAATATCAGCAGCATCTATGGTACATAACAACAACAATATCAGCAGCATGCATCAATAGTGCATAACAGCAGTAATATCAGCAGCATCAATGGTACATAACAACAGTAATAACAGCAGCATCAATGGTACATAACAACCGTAATATCAGCAGCATCAATAGAACATAACAACAGTAATATCAGCAGCACCAATGCTACATATCAACAGTAATATCAGCAGGACCATGGTACATAACAACAGCAATATCAGCAGCATCAATGGTATAAAACAACAGTAATATCAGAAGCACCAATGGTACATAACAACAGTAACATCAGCAGCATCAATAGTATAAAACAACAGTAATATCAGCAGCATCAATAGTACATTATAACAGTAATCTCAGCAGCATGAATAGTACTTAACAACAGTAATATCAGCAGTACCAATAGTACATAACAACAGTAATATCAGCAGCACCAAGTGTGCATAACAACAGTAATATCAGCAGCATCTATGGTACATAACAACAGCAATATCAGCAGCATGCATCAATAGTGCATGACAACAGTAATATCAGCAGCATCAATGGTACATAACAACAGTAATAACAGCAGGATCAATGGTACATAACAACCGTAATATCAGCAGCATCAATGGTACATAACAACCGTAATATAAATAGGTTCAATGGTACATAACAACAGTAATATCAGCAGCATCAATAGTGCATAACAACCGTAATATAAGCAGCATCAATGGTACATAACAACAGCAATATGAGCAGCACCATTAGTACATAACCTCAGCAATATCAGCAGCATCAATAATGCATAACAACAGTAATAAAAGCAGCATCAATAGTGCATAACAACAGTAATATCAGCAGCATCAATGGTACATAACAACAGTAATAACTGCAGCATCAATGGTACATAACAACCGTAATATCAGCAGCATCAATCTTACATAACAACCGTAATATAAGCAGCTTCAATGGTACATAACAACAGTAATATCAGCAGCATCAATAGTGCATAACAACCGTACTATCAGCAGCATTAATGGTACATAACAACAGCAATATCAGCAGCACCATTAGTACATAACCTCAGCAATATCAGCAGTATCAATAATGCATAACAACAGTAATAACAGCAGTATCAATAGTACATAACAACCGTAATATCAGCAGCACCAATAGTACATAACAACGGTAATATCAGCAGTATCAATAGTACATAACAACCGTAATATCAGCAGCACCAAAACTACATAACAACTGTAATATCAGAAGCACCAAAAGTACATAACAACAGGAATATCAGCAGTATCAATAGTACATAACAACGGTAATATCAGCAGTATCAATAGTACATAACAGCCGTAATATCAGCAGCACAAAAAGTACATAACAACAGTAATATCAGTAACATCAATAGTACATAACAACAGTAATATCAGCAGCATCAATGGTACATAACAACAGTAATTTCAGCAGCACCAATGGTACATAACAACAGTAATATAAGCAGCACCAAAGGTACATAACAACAGTAATATCAGCAGCATCAATGGTATAAAACAACAGTAATATCAGCAGCATCAATAGTACATTATAACAGTAATATCAGCAGCATCAATAGTACATAACAACAGTAATATCAGCAGCACCAATTGTACATAACAACAGCAATATCAGCAGCATCTATGGTACATAACAACAGGAATATCAGCAGCATTCATCAGTAGTCCATAACAACAGTAATATCAGCAGCATCAATGGTACATAACAACCGTGATATCAGCAGCATCAATGGAAGATAACAACCGTAATATCAGCAGCACCAAAAGTACATAACAACAGTAATATCAGCAGCACCAAAAGTACATAACAAAAGCAATATAAGCAGAACCATTAGGACATAACCTCAGCAATATCACCAGCATCAATAATGCATAACAACAGTAATATCAGCAGCATCAATAGTGCAAACAACAGTAAAATCAGCAGTATCAATAGTACATGACAACCGTAATATCAGCAGCACCAATAGTACATATCAACAGTAATATCAGCGGTATCAATAGTACATAACAACACTAATATCAGCAGAATCAATAGTACATATCAACAGCAATATCAGCAGCACCATTAGTACATGACCTCAGCAATATCAGCAGCATCAATGGTACATAACGACAGTAATATCAGGAGCATGAATTGTACATAACAACCGTAATATCAGCAACACCAATGGTACATAACAACAGTAATATCAGCAGCATCAATGGTACCAAACAACAGTAATATCAGCAGCATCAAGGATACATAACAAAAGTAATATCAGCAGCATCAATGGTACATAACAACCGTAATATCAGGAGCATCAATGGTACATATCAACCGTAATATAAGCAGCTTGAATGGTATATAACAACAGTAATATCAGCAGCATGAATAGTGCATAACAACCGTAATATCAGCAGCATCAATGGTACATAACAACAGCAATACCAGCAGCACCATTAGTACATAACCTCAGCAATATCAGCAGCATCAATAATGCATAACAACAGTAATAACAGCCACATCCATAGTGCATAACAACAGTAATATCAGCAGTATCAATAGTACATAACAACCGTAATATCAGCAGCACGAATAGTACATAACAACGGTAATATCAGCAGTATCAATAGTACATAACAACCGTAATATCAGCAGCACCAAAAGTACATAACAACAGTAATATCAGCAGCACCAAATGTACATAACAACAGTAATATCAGCAGTATCAATAGTGCATAACAGCAGCAATATCAGCCGCATCAATAGTACATAACAACAGTAATATCAGCAGTATCAATAGTACATAACAACCGTAATATCAGCAGAACCAAAAGTACATAACAACAGTAATATCAGCACCAAAAATAGTACATAACAACAGTAATATCAGCAGCATCAATAGTCTATACCAACAGTAATCTCAGCAGCACCAAAAGTATATAACAACAGTTCTCTCGGCCGCTTCAATGGTACATAACAACAGTAATATCAGCAGCATCAATGGTATAAAACAACCGTAATATCAGCAACATCAATGGTACGTAACAACAGTAAGATCAGCAGCATCAATAGTGCATAACAACAGTAATATCAGCAGCACCAATGCTACATATCAACAGTAATATCAGCAGGACCATGGCACATAACAACAGCAATATCAGCAGCATCAATGGTATAAAACAACAGTAATATCAGAAGCACCAATGGTACATAACAACAGTAATATCAGCAGCACCATGGTACATAACAACAGTAATATCAGCAGCACCAAAATTACATAACAACAGTAATATAAGCAGCACCATGGTACATAACAACAGTAATATCAGCAGCACCAAAATGACATAACAACAGTAATATAAGCAGCACCAATGGTACATAACTACAGTAATATCAGCAGCATCAATAGTACATTAAAACGGTAATATCAGCAGCATCAATAGTACTTAACAAGAGTAATATCAGCAGCACCAATAGTACATAACAACAGCAATATCAGCAGCATGCATCAATAGTGCATAACAACAGTAATATCAGCAGCATCAATGATACATAACAACAGTAATAACAGTAGCATCAATGGTACATAACAACCGTAATATCAGGAGCATCAATGGTACATATCAACCGTAATATAAGCAGCTTGAATGGTATATAACAACAGTAATATCAGCAGCATGAATAGTGCATAACAACCGTAATATCAGCAGCATCAATGGTACATAACAACAGCAATACCAGCAGCACCATTAGTACATAACCTCAGCAATATCAGCAGCATCAATAATGCATAACAACAGTAATAACAGCCACATCCATAGTGCATAACAACAGTAATATCAGCAGTATCAATAGTACATAACAACCGTAATATCAGCAGCACGAATAGTACATAACAACGGTAATATCAGCAGTATCAATAGTACATAACAACCGTAATATCAGCAGCACCAAAAGTACATAACAACAGTAATATCAGCAGCACCAAAAGTACATAACAACAGTAATATCAGCAGTATCAATAGTGCATAACAGCAGCAATATCAGCCGCATCAATAGTACATAACAACAGTAATATCAGCAGTATCAATAGTACATAACAACCGTAATATCAGCAGAACCAAAAGTACATAACAACAGTAATATCAGCACCAAAAATAGTACATAACAACAGTAATATCAGCAGCATCAATAGTCTATACCAACAGTAATCTCAGCAGCACCAAAAGTATATAACAACAGTTCTCTCGGCCGCTTCAATGGTACATAACAACAGTAATATCAGCAGCACCAATAGTACATATCAACAGTAATATCAGCAGCACCAATGGTACATAACAACAGCAATATCAGCGGCATCAATAGTACATAACAACAGTAATTTCAGCAGTATCAAGAGTACATAACAACAGCAATATCAGCAGCATCAATGGTACATAACAACGGTAATATCAGCAACACCAATGGTACATAACAACAGTAATCTCAGCAGCACAAATAGAACAAAACAACAGCAATATCAGCAGCACCAATAGTACGTATCAACAGTAATATCAGCAGTATCAATAGTACATAACAACATCAATATCAGCAGCAGCAATAGTACATAACAACAGTAATATCAGCAGCACCAAGGGCACTTAACAACAGTAATATCAGCAGCATCAATTGTACATAACACCAATATCAGCAGCACCAATAGTACATAACAACGGCACTATCAGCAGCATCAATGATACATAACAACAGCAATATCAGCAGCACCAATAGTACATAACAACAGCAATATCAGCAGCATCAATAGTAAACAACAACAGTAATATCAGCAGCCCAAGTGTTAGATAACAACACTAATATCAGCAGCACCAATAGTACATAACAACAGCAATATCAGCAGCATCAATGGCACATAACAACAGTAATATCAGCAGCACCAATGGTACATAACAACAGCAATATCAGCAGCACCAATTGTACATAACAACAGTAATATCAGCAGCACCATGGTACATAACAACAGCGATATCAGCAGCATCAATGGTATAAAACAACAGTAATATCAGCAGCGTCAATGGTACATAATACCAATAATATCAGGAGCACCAATAATGCATAACAACAGCAATATCAGCGGCATCAATGGCACATAACAACAGTAATATCAGCAGCATCCATGGTACATAACTATAGCAATATCAGCAGCACCATTGGTACATTGCAACAGTAATATCAGCAGCACCAATTGTGCATAACAACAGTAATATCAGCAGCAGCATGGTACATAACAACAGCTATATCAGCAGCATCAATGGTATAAAACAACAGTAATATCAGCAGCGTCAATGGTACATTACAACAGTAATATCAGCAGCATCAATGGTACTTAACAACAATAATATCAGCAGCACCAGTAGTACATAACAACCGTAATATCAGCAGCACCAATAGTACATAACAACAGTGATATAAGCAGCACCAATGGTACATAACAACAGAAATATCAGCAGCATAAATGGTCTAAAACAACAGTAATATCAGCAGCATCAATAGTACATTATAATAGTAATATCGGCAACATCAATTGTACATAACAACAGCAATATCAGCCGCATCAATAGTGCATAACAACAGTAATAGCAGCAGCACCAATCGTACATAACAGCAGAAATATCAGTAGCATCAATGGTCTAAAACAACAGTAATATCAGCAGCTTCAATGGTACATAACAACCGTAATATCAGCAGCATCAATGGTGCATAACAACAGTAATATCAGCAGCTCCAATTGTACATAAGAACAGCAATATAAGCAGCATCTATGGTACATAACAACAGTAATATCAGCAGCATTCATCAGTAGTGCATAAAACCAGTAATATCAGCAGCATCAATGGTACATAACAACAGTAATAACAGCAGCATCAATGGTACATAACAACCGTAATATCAGCAGCATCAATGGTACATAACAACCGTGATATCAGCAGCATCAATGGTATAAAACAACAGTAATATCAGCAGCATCAATAGTACATTATAACAGTAATATCAGCAGCATCAATAGTACATAACAACAGTAATATCAGCAGCACCAATTGTACATAACCACAGCAATATCAGCAGCATCTATGGTACATAACAACAGGAATATCAGCAGCATTCATCAGTAGTGCATAACAACAGTAATATCAGCAGCATCAATGGTACATAACAACAGTAATAACAGCAGCATCAATGGTACATAACAACCGTAATACCAGCCGCATCAATGGTACATAACAACCGTGATATCAGCAGCATCAATGGTAGATAACAACCGTAATATCAGCAGCACCAAAAGTACATAACAACAGTAATATCAGCAGCACCAAAAGTACATAACAAAAGCAATATAAGCAGCACCATTAGGACATAACCTCAGCAATATCAGCAGCATCAATAATGCATAACAACAGTAATATCAGCAGCATCAATAGTGCATAACAACAGTAAATCAGCAGTATCAATAGTACATAACAACCGTAATATCAGCAGCACCAATAGTACATATCAACAGTAATATCAGCGGTATCAATAGTACATATCAACAGCAATATAAGCAGCACCATTAGTACATGACCTCAGCAACATCAGCAGCATCAATGGTACATAACGACAGTAATATCAGGAGCATGAATTGTACATAACAACCGTAATATCAGCAACACCAATGGTACATAACAACAGTAATATCAGCAGCATCAATGGTACCAAACAACAGTAATATCAGCAGCATCAATGGTACATAACAACAGTAATATCAGTTGCATCAATGGTACATAACAACAGTAATATCAGCAGCATCAATCGTACATAACAACAGTAATATCAGCAGCATCAATGGTATAAATCAACCGTAATATCAGCAACATCAATGGTACGTAACAACAGTAAGATCACCAGCATCAATAGTACATAACAACAGTAATATCAGCAGCATCAATGGTACATAACAACAGCTATATCAGCAGCATCAATGGTATAAAACAACAGTAATATCAGCAGCATCAATGGTACTTAACAACAATAATATCAGCAGCACCAGTGGTACATAACACCGTAATATCAGCAGCACCAATGGTACATAACAACAGTAATATAAGCAGCACCAATGGTAGATAACAACAGAAATCTCAGCAGCTTCAATGGTCTAAAACAACAGTAATATCAGCAGCATCAATAATACATTATAATAGTAATATCGGCAACATCAATTGTACATAACAACAGAAATATCAGCAGCATCAATGGTACATAACAACAGCAATATCAGCCGCATCAATAGTGCATAACAACAGTAATAGCAGCAGCACCAATGGTCCATAACAACAGTATTATAAGCTGCACCAATCGTACATAACAGCAGAAATATCAGTAGCATCAATGGTCTAATACAACAGTAATATCAGCAGCTTCAATGGTACATAACAACCGTAATATCAGCAGCATCAATGGTACATAACAACAGTAATAACAGCAGCATCAATGGTACATAACAACCGTAATATCAGCAGCACCAAAAGTACATAACAACAATAATATCAGCAGCACCAAAAGTACATAACAACAGCAATATCAGCAGCCCCATTAGGACATAACCTCAGCAATATCAGCAGCAACAATAATGCATAACAACAGTAATATCAGCAGCATCAATAGTGCATAACAACAGTAAAATCAGCAGTATCAATAGTACATGACAACCGTAATATCAGCAGCACCAATAGTACATATCAACAGTAATATCAGCGGTATCAATAGTACATAACAACACTAATATCAGCAGAATCAATAGTACATATCAACAGCAATATCAGCAGCACCATTAGTACATGACCTCAGCAATATCAGCAGCATCAATGGTACATAACGACAGTAATATCAGGAGCATGAATTGTACATAACGACAGTAATATCAGGAGCATGAATTGTACATAACAACCGTAATATCAGCAACACCAATGGTACATAACAACAGTAATATCAGCAGCATCAATGGTACCAAACAACAGTAATATCAGCAGCATCAAGGATACATAACAAAAGTAATATCAGCAGCATCAATGGTACATAACAACAGTAATATCAGACGCATCACTAGTACATATCAAAAGTAATATCAGCAGCATCAATGGTACATAACAACAGTAACATCAGCTGCATCAATGGTCCATAACAACAGTAATATCAGCAGCATCAATCGTACATAACAACAGTAATATCAGCAGCATCAATGGTATAAAACAACCGTAATATCAGCAACATCAATGGTACGTAACAACAGTAAGATCAGCAGCATCAATAGTGCATAACAACAGTAATATCAGCAGCACCAATGCTACATATCAACAGTAATATCAGCAGGACCATGGTACATAACAACAGCAATATCAGCAGCATCAATGGTATAAAACAACAGTAATATCAGAAGCACCAATGGTACATAACAACAGTAATATCAGCAGCACCATGGTACATAACAACAGTAATATCAGCAGCACGAAAATTACATAACAACAGTAATATAAGCAGCACCAATGGTACATAACTACAGTAATACCAGCAGCATCAATGGTATAAAACAACAGTAATATCAGCAGCATCAATAGTACATTAAAACGTTAATATCAGCAGCATCAATAGTACTTAACAAGAGTAATATCAGCAGCACCAATAGTACATAACAACAGCAATATCAGCAGCATGCATCAATAGTGCATAACAACAGTAATATCAGCAGCATCAATGATACATAACAACAGTAATAACAGTAGCATCAATGGTACATAACGACCGTAATATCAGGAGCATCAATGGTACATAACAACCGTAATATAAGCAACTTGAATGGTATATAACAACAGTAATATCAGCAGCATGAATAGTGCATAACAACCGTAATATCAGCAGCATCAATGGTACATAACAACAGCAATACCAGCAGCACCATTAGTACATAACCTCAGCAATATCAGCAGCATCACTAATGCATAACAACAGTAATAACAGCAGCATCCATAGTGCATAACAACAGTAATATCAGCAGTATCAATAGTACATAACAACCGTAATATCAGCAGCACGAATAGTACATAACAACGGTAATATCAGCAGTATCAATAGTACATAACAACCCTAATATCAGCAGCACCAAAGGTACATAACAACAGTAATATCAGCAGTATCAATAGTGCATAACAGCAGCAATATCAGCCGCATCAATAGTACATAACAACGGTAATATCAGCAGTATCAATAGTACATAACAACCGTAATATCAGCAGAACCAAAAGTACATAACAACAGTAATATCAGCACCATAAATAGTACATAACACCAGTAATATCAGCAGCATCAATAGTCTATACCAACAGTAATATCAGCAGCACCAAAAGTATATAACAACAGTTCTCTCGGCCGCTTCAATGGTACATAACAACAGTAATATCAGCAGCACCAATAGTACATATCAACAGTAATATCAGCAGCACCAATGGTACATAACAACAGCAATATCAGCGGCATCAATAGTACATAACAACAGTAATTTCAGCAGTATCAAGAGTACATAACAACAGCAATATCAGCAGCATCAATGGTACATAACAACGGTAATATCAGCAACACCAATGGTACATAACAACAGTAATCTCAGCAGCACAAATAGAACAAAACAACAGCAATATCAGCAGCACCAATAGTACGTATCAACAGTAATATCAGCAGTATCAATAGTACATAACAACATCAATATCAGCAGCAGCAATAGTACATAACAACAGTAATATCAGCAGCACCAAGGGCATTTAACAACAGTAATATCAGCAGCATAAATTGTACATAACACCAATATCAACAGCACCAATAGTACATAACAACGGCACTATCAGCCGCATCAATGATACATAACAACAGCAATATCAGCAGCACCAATAGTACATAACAACAGCAATATCAGCAGCATCAATAGTAAACAACAACAGTAATATCAGCAGCCCAAGTGTTAGATAACAACACTAATATCAGCAGCACCAATAGTACATAACAACAGCAATATCAGCAGCATCAATGGCACATAACAACAGTAATATCAGCAGCACCAATGGTACATAACAACAGCAATATCAGCAGCACCATTGGTACATAGCAACAGTAATATCAGCAGCACCAATTGTACATAACAACAGTAATATCAGCAGCACCATGGTACATAACAACAGCGATATCAGCAGCATCAATGGTATAAAACAACAGTAATATCAGCAGCGTCAATGGTACATAATACCAGTAATATCAGGAGCACCAATAGTGCATAACAACAGCAATATCAGCAGCATCAGTTGTAGATAACAACACTAATATCAGCAGCACCAATAGTACATAACAACAGCAATATCAGCGGCATCAATGGCACATAACAACAGTAATATCAGCAGCATCCATGGTACATAACTATAGCAATATCAGCAGCACCATTGGTACATTGCAACAGTAATATCAGCAGCACCAATTGTGCATAACAACAGTAATATCAGCAGCAGCATGGTACATAACAACAGCTATATCAGCAGCTTCAATGGTATAAAACAACAGTAATATCAGCAGCATCAATGGTACTTAACAACAATAATATCAGCAGCACCAGTGGTACATAACAACCGTAATATCAGCAGCACCAATAGTACATACCAACAGTAATATAAGCAGCACCAATGGTACATAACAACGGAAATATCAGCAGCATCAATGGTCTAAAACAACAGTAATATCAGCAGCTTCAATAGTACATTATAATAGTAATATCGGCAACATCAATTGCACATAACAACAGAAATATCAGGAGCATCAATGGTACATAACAACAGCAATATCAGCCGCATCAATAGTGCATAACAACAGTAATAGCAGCAGCACCAATCGTACATAACAGCAGAAATATCAGTAGCATCAATGGTCTAAAACAACAGTAATATCAGCAGCTTCAATGGTACATAACAACCGTAATATCAGCAGCATCAATGGTGCATAACAACAGTAATATCAGCAGCTCCAATTGTACATAAGAACAGCAATATAAGCAGCATCTATGGTACATAACAACAGTAACATCAGCAGCATTCATCAGTAGTGCATAAAACCAGTAATATCAGCAGCATCAATGGTACATAACAACAGTAATAACAGCAGCATCAATGGTACATAACAACCGTAATATCAGCAGCATCAATGGTACATAACAACCGTGATATCAGCAGCATCAATAGTACATAACAACAGTAATATAAGCAGCACCAATGGTACATACCAATAGTAATATCAGCAGCATCAATGGTATAAAACAACAGTAATATCAGCAGCATCAATAGTACATTATAACAGTAATATCAGCAGCATCAATAGTACATAACAACAGTAATATCAGCAGCACCAATTGTACATAACAACAGCAATATCAGCAGCATCTATGGTACATAACAACAGGAATATCAGCGGCATTCATCAGTAGTGCATAACAACAGTAATATCAGCAGCATCAATGGTACATAACAACCGTAATACCAGCCGCATCAATGGTACATAACAACCGTGATATCAGCAGCATCAATGGTAGATAACAACAGTAATATCAGCAGCACCAAAAGTACATAACAAAAGCAATATAAGCAGCACCATTAGGACATAACCTCAGCAATATCAGCAGCATCAATAATGCATAACAACAGTAATATCAGCAGCATCAATAGTGCATAACAACAGTAAAATCAGCAGTATCAATAGTACATAACAACCGTAATATCAGCAGCACCAATAGTACATATCAACAGTAATATCAGCTGTATCAATAGTACATAACAACACTAATATCAGCGGAATCAATAGTACATATCAACAGCAATATAAGCAGCACCATTAGTACATGACCTCAGCAATATCAGCAGCATCAATGGTACATAACGACAGTAATATCAGGAGCATGAATTGTACATAACAACCGTAATATCAGCAACACCAATGGTACATAACAACAGTAATATCAGCAGCATCAATGGTACCAAACAACAGTAATATCAGCAGCATCAAGGATACATAACAACAGTAATATCAGCAGCATCAATGGTACATAACAACAGTAATATCAGACGCATCACTAGTACATAGCAAAAGTAATATCAGCAGCATCAATGGTACATAACAACAGTAATATCAGTTGCATCAATGGTACATAACAACAGTAATATCAGCAGCATCAATCGTACATAACAACAGTAATATCAGCAGCATCAATGGTATAAATCAACCGTAATATCAGCAACATCAATGGTACGTAACAACAGTAAGATCAGCAGCATCAATAGTACATAACAACAGTAATATCAGCAGCATCAATGGTACATAACAACGGGAATATCAGCAACACCCTTGGTACATAACAACAGTAATCTCAGCAGCACAAATAGAACAAAACAACAGCAATATCAGCAGCACCAATAGTACGTATCAACAGTAATATCAGCAGTATCAATAGTACAAAACAACATCAATATCAGCAGCATCAATTGTACATAACAGCAATATCAGCAGCACCAATAGTACATAACAACGGCACTATCAGCAGCATCAATGATACATAACAACAGCAATATCAGCAGCACCAATAGTACATAACAACAGCAATATCAGCAGCATCAATAGTAAACAACAACAGTAATATCAGCAGCCCAAGTGTTAGATAACAACACTAATATCAGCAGCACCAATAGTACATAACAACAGCAATATCAGCAGCATCAATGGCACATAACAACAGTAATATCAGCAGTACCAATGGTACATAACAACAGCAATATCAGCAGCACCATTGGTACATAGCAACAGTAATATCAGCAGCACCAATTGTACATAACAACAGTAATATCAGCAGCACCATGGTACATAACAACAGCGATATCAGCAGCATCAATGGTATAAAACAACAGTAATATCAGCAGCGTCAATGGTACATAATACCAGTAATATCAGGAGCACCAATTGTGCATAACAACAGCAATATCAGCAGCATCAGTTGTAGATAACAACACTAATATCAGCAGCACCAATAGTACATAACAACAGTAATATAAGCAGCACCAATGGTACATAACTACAGTAATACCAGCAGCATCAATGGTATAAAACAACAGTAATATCAGCCGCATCAATAGTAAATTATAACAGTAATATCAGCAGCATGAATAGTACTTAACAACAGTAATATCAGCAGCACCAATAGTGCATAGCAACAGTAATATCAGCAGCACCAAGTGTACACAGCAAGACCAATATCAGCAGCATCTATGGGACATAACAACAGCAATATCAGCAGCATGCATCGATAGTGCATAACAACAGTAATATCAGCAGCATCAATGGTACATAACAACCGTAATAACAGCAGCATCAATGGTACATAACAACCGTAATATCAGCAGCATCAATGGTACATAACAACTGTAATATAAGCAGCTTCAATGGTACATAACTACAGTAATACCAGCAGCATCAATGGTATAAAACAACAGTAATATCAGCCGCATCAATAGTAAATTATAACAGTAATATCAGCAGCATGAATAGTACTTAACAACAGTAATATCAGCAGCACCAATAGTGCATAGCAACAGTAATATCAGCAGCACCAAGTGTACACAGCAAGACCAATATCAGCAGCATCTATGGTACATAACAACAGCAATATCAGCAGCATGCATCGATAGTGCATAACAACAGTAATATCAGCAGCATCAATGGTACATAACAACCGTAATAACAGCAGCATCAATGGTACATAACAACCGTAATATCAGCAGCATCAATGGTACATAACAACTGTAATATAAGCAGCTTCAATGGTACATAACAACAGTAATATCAGCAGCATCAATAGTGCATAACAACCGTAATATCAGCAGCATCAATAGTAAACAACAACAGTAATATCAGCAGACCAAGTGTTAGATAACAACAGTAATATCAGGAGCACCAATAATACATAAGAACCGTAATATCAGCAGCATCAATGGTAGATAACAACACTAATATCAGCAGCACCAATAGTACATAACAACAGCAATATCAGCAGCATCAATGGCACATAACAACACTAATATCAGCAGCACCTATGGTACATAACAACAGCAATATCAGCAGCACCATTGGTACATAGCAACAGTAATATCAGCAGCACCAATTGTACATAACAACAGTAATATCAGCAGCACCATGGTACATAACAACAGCGATATCAGCAGCATCAATGGTATAAAACAACAGTAATATCAGCAGCGTCAATGGTACATAATACCAGTAATATCAGGAGCACCAATAGTGCATAACAACAGCAATATCAGCAGCATCAGTTGTAGATAACAACACTAATATCAGCAGCACCAATAGTACATAACAACAGTAATATAAGCAGCACCAATGGTACATAACTACAGTAATACCAGCAGCATCAATGGTATAAAACAACAGTAATATCAGCAGCATCAATAGTAAATTATAACAGTAATATCAGCAGCATGAATAGTACTTAACAACAGTAATATCAGCAGCACCAATAGTGCATAGCAACAGTAATATCAGCAGCACCAAGTGTACACAGCAAGAGCAATATCAGCAGCATCTATGGTACATAACAACAGCAATATCAGCAGCATGCATCGATAGTGCATAACAACAGTAATATCAGCAGCATCAATGGTACATAACAACCGTAATAACAGCAGCATCAATGGTACATAACAACCGTAATATCAGCAGCATCAATGGTACATAACAACCGTAATATCAGCAGCATCAATGGTACATAACAACTGTAATATAAGCAGCTTCAATGGTACATAACAACAGTAATATCAGCAGCATCAATAGTAAACAACAACAGTAATATCAGCAGACCAAGTGTTAGATAACAACAGTAATATCAAGAGCACCAATAACACATAAGAACCGTAATTTCAGCAGCATCAATGGTAGATAACAACACTAATATCAGCAGCACCAATAGTACATAACAACAGCAATATCAGCAGCATCAATGGCACATAACAACACTAATATCAGCAGCACCAATGGTACATAACAACAGCAATATCAGCAGCACCATTGGTACATAGCAACAGTAATATCAGCAGCACCAATTGTACATAACAACAGTAATATCAGCAGCACCATGGTACATAACAACAGCAATATCAGCAGCATCAATGGTATAAAACAACAGTAATATCAGCAGCGTCAATGGTACATAATACCAGTAATATCAGGAGCACCAATAGTGCATAACAACAGCAATATCAGCAGCATCAGTTGTAGATAACAACACTAATATCAGCAGCACCAATAGTACATAACAACAGCAATATCAGCGGCATCAATGGCACATAACAACAGTAATATCACCAGCATCCATGGTACATAACTACAGCAATATCAGCAGCACCATTGGTACATTGCAACAGTAATATCAGCAGCACCAATTGTGCATAACAACAGTAATATCAGCAGCAGCATGGTACATAACAACAGCTATATCAGCAGCATCAATGGTATAAAACAACAGTAATATCAGCAGCGTCAGTGGTACATTACAACAGTAATATCAGCAGCATCAATGGTACTTAACAACAATAATATCAGCAGCACCAGTGGTACATAACAACCGTAATATCAGCAGCACCAATGGTACATAACAACAGTAATATAAGCAGCACCAATGGTACATAACAACAGAAATCTCAGCAGCTTCAATGGTCTAAAACAACAGTAATATCAGCAGCATCAATAATACATTATACTAGTAATATCGGCAACATCAATTGTACATAACAACAGAAATATCAGCAGCATCAATGGTACATAACAACAGCAATATCAGCCGCAGCAATAGTGCATAACAACAGTAATAGCAGCAGCACCAATGGTCCATAACAACAGTATTATAAGCTGCACCAATCGTACATAACAGCAGAAATATCAGTAGCATCAATGGTCTAAAACAACAGTAATATCAGCAGCTTCAATGGTACATAACAACCGTAATATCAGCAGCATCAATGGTACATAACAACAGTAATATCAGCAGCATCAATTGTACATAAGAACAGCAATATCAGCAGCATTCATCAGTAGTGCATAAAACCAGTAATATCAGCAGCATCAATGGTACATAACAACAGTAATAACAGCAGCATCAATGGTACATAACAACCGTAATATCAGCAGCACCAAAAGTACATAACAACAATAATATCAGCAGCACCAAAAGTACATAACAACAGCAATATCAGCAGCCCCATTAGGACATAACCTCAGCAATATCAGCAGCAACAATAATGCATAACAACAGTAATATCAGCAGCATCAATAGTGCATAACAACAGTAAAATCAGCAGTATCAATAGTACATGACAACCGTAATATCAGCAGCACCAATAGTACATATCAACAGTAATATCAGCGGTATCAATAGTACATAACAACACTAATATCAGCAGAATCAATAGTACATATCAACAGCAATATCAGCAGCACCATTAGTACATGACCTCAGCAATATCAGCAGCATCAATGGTCCATAACGACAGTAATATCAGGAGCATGAATTGTACATAACAACCGTAATATCAGCAACACCAATGGTACATAACAACAGTAATATCAGCAGCATCAATGGTACCAAACAACAGTAATATCAGCAGCATCAAGGATACATAACAAAAGTAATATCAGCAGCATCAATGGTACATAACAACAGTAATATCAGACGCATCACTAGTACATATCAAAAGTAATATCAGCAGCATCAATGGTACATAACAACAGTAATATCAGCTGCATCAATGGTACATAACAACAGTAATATCAGCAGCATCAATCGTACATAACAACAGTAATATCAGCAGCATCAATGGTATAAAACAATCGTAATATCAGCAACATCAATGGTACGTAACAACAGTAAGATCAGCAGCATCAATAGTGCATAACAACAGTAATATCAGCAGCACCAATGCTACATATCAACAGTAATATCAGCAGGACCATGGTACATAACAACAGCAATATCAGCAGCACCATGGTACATAACAACAGTAATATCAGCAGCACCAAAATTACATAACAACAGTAATATAAGCAGCACCAATGGTACATAACTACAGTAATCCCAGCATCATCAATGGTATAAAACAACAGTAATATCAGCAGCATCAATAGTACATTAAAACAGTAATATCAGCAGCATCAATAGTACTTAACAAGAGTAATATCAGCAGCACCAATAGTACATAACAACAGCAATATCAGCAGGATGCATCAATAGTGCATAACAACAGTAATATCAGCAGCATCAATAGTACATAACAACAGTAATAACAGTAGCATCAATGGTACATAACAACCGTAATATCAGGAGCATCAATGGTACATAACAACCGTAATATAAGCAGCTTGAATGGTCTATAACAACAGTAATATCAGCAGCATGTATAGTGCATAACAACCGTAATATCAGCAGCATCAATGGTACATAACAACAGCAATACCAGCAGCACCATTGGTACATAACCTCAGCAATATCAGCAGCATCACTAATGCATAACAACAGTAATAACAGCAGCATCCATAGTGCATAACAACAGTAATATCAGCAGTATCAATAGTACATAACAACCGTAATATCAGCAGCACGAATAGTACATAACAACGGTAATATCAGCAGTATCAATAGTACATAACAACCCTAATATCAGCAGCACCAAAAGTACATAACAACAGTAATATCAGCAGCACCAAAAGTACATAACTACAGTAATATCAGCAGTATCAATAGTGCATAACAGCAGCAATATCAGCCGCATCAATAGTACATAACAACGGTAATATCAGCAGTATCAATAGTACATAACAACCGTAATATCAGCAGAACCAAAAGTACATAACAACAGTAATATCAGCACCATAAATAGTACATAACAACAGTAATATCAGCACCATCAATAGTCTATACCAACAGTAATATCAGCAGCACCAAAAGTATATAACAACAGTTCTCTCGGCCGCTTCAATGGTACATAACAACAGTAATATCAGCAGCACCAATAGTACATATCAACAGTAATATCAGCAGCACCAATGGTACATAACAACAGCAATATCAGCGGCATCAATAGTACATAACAACAGTAATTTCAGCAGTATCAAGAGTACATAACAACAGCAATATCAGCAGCATCAATGGTACATAACAACGGTAATATCAGCAACACCAATGGTACATAACAACAGTAATCTCAGCAGCACAAATAGAACAAAACAACAGCAATATCAGCAGCACCAATAGTACGTATCAACAGTAATATCAGCAGTATCAATAGTACATAACAACATCAATATCAGCAGCAGCAATAGTACATAACAACAGTAATATCAGCAGCACCAAGGGCACTTAACAACAGTAATATCAGCAGCACCAATTGTACATAACAACAGTAATATCAGCAGCACCATGGTACATAACAACAGCGATATCAGCAGCATCAATGGTATAAAACAACAGTAATATCAGCAGCGTCAATGGTACATAATACCAGTAATATCAGGAGCACCAATAGTGCATAACAACAGCAATATCAGCAGCATCAGTTGTAGATAACAACACTAATATCAGCAGCACCAATAGTACATAACAACAGCAATATCAGCGGCATCAATGGCACATAACAACAGTAATATCAGCAGCATCCATGGTACATAACTATAGCAATATCAGCAGCACCATTGGTACATTGCAACAGTAATATCAGCAACACCAATGGTACATAACAACAGTAATCTCAGCAGCACAAATAGAACAAAACAACAGCAATATCAGCAGCACCAATAGTACATAACAACATCAATATCAGCAGCACCAAGGGCACTTAACAACAGTAATATCAGCAGCACCATTTGTGCATAACAACAGTAATATCAGCAGCAGCATGGTACATAACAACAGCTATATCAGCAGCATCAATGGTATAAAACAACAGTAATATCGGCAGCGTCAATGGTACATTACAACAGTAATATCAGCAGCATCAATGGTACTTAACAACAATAATATCAGCAGCACGAGTGGTACATAACAACCGTAATATCAGCAGCACCAATAGTACATAACAACAGTAATATAAGCAGCACCAATGGTACATAACAACAGAAATATCAGCAGCATCAATGGTCTAAAACAACAGTAATATCAGCAGCATCAATAGTACATTATAATAGTAATATCGGCAACATCAATTGTACATAACAACAGAAATATCAGCAGCATCAATGGTACATAACAACAGCAATATCAGCCGCATCAATAGTGCATAACAACAGTAATAGCAGCAGCACCAATCGTACATAACAGCAGAAATATCAGTAGCATCAATGGTCTAAAACAACAGTAATATCAGCAGCTCCAATGGTACATAACAACCGTAATATCAGCAGCATCAATGGTGCATAACAACAGTAATATCAGCAGCTCCAATTGTACATAAGAACAGCAATATAAGCAGCATCTATGGTACATAACAACAGTAATATCAGCAGCATTCATCAGTAGTGCATAAAACCAGTAATATCAGCAGCATCAATGGTACATAACAACAGTAATAACAGCAGCATCAATGGTACATAACAACCGTAATATCAGCAGCATCAATGGTACATAACAACCATGATATCAGCAGCATCAATAGTACATAACAACAGTAATATAAGCAGCACCAATGGTACATACCAATAGTAATATCAGCAGCATCAATGGTATAAAACAACAGTAATATCAGCAGCATCAATAGTACATTATAACAGTAATATCAGCAGCATCAATAGTACATAACAACAGTAATATCAGCAGCACCAATTGTACATAACAACAGCAATATCAGCAGCATCTATGGTACATAACAACAGGAATATCAGCAGCATTCATCAGTAGTGCATAACAACAGTAATATCAGCAGCATCACTGGTACATAACAACAGTAATAACAGCAGCATCAATGGTACATAACAACCGTAATACCAGCCGCATCAATGGTACATAACAACCGTGATATCAGCAGCATCAATGGTAGATAACAACCGTAATATCAGCAGCACCAAAAGTACATAACAACAGTAATATCAGCAGCACCAAAAGTACATAACAAAAGCAATATAAGCAGCACCATTAGGACATAACCTCAGCAATATCAGCAGCATCAATAATGCATAACAACAGTAATACCACAGCATCAATAGTGCATAACAACAGTAAAATCAGCAGTATCAATAGTACATAACAACCGTAATATCAGCAGCACCAATAGTACATATCAACAGTAATATCAGCTGTATCAATAGTACATAACAACACTAATATCAGCAGAATCAATAGTACATATCAACAGCAATATAAGCAGCACCATTAGTACATGACCTCAGCAATATCAACAGCATCAATGGTACATAACGACAGTAATATCAGGAGCATGAATTGTACATAACAACCGTAATATCAGCAACACCAATGGTACATAACAACAGTAATATCAGCAGCATCAATGGTACCAAACAACAGTAATATCAGCAGCATCAAGGATACATAACAACAGTAATATCAGCAGCATCAATGGTACATAACAACAGTAATATCAGACGCATCACTAGTACATAGCAAAAGTAATATCAGCTGCATCAATGGTACATAACAACAGTAATATCAGTTGCATCAATGGTACATAACAACAGTAATATCAGCAGCATCAATCGTACATAACAACAGTAATATCAGCAGCATCAATGGTATAAATCAACCGTAATATCAGCAACATCAATGGTACGTAACAACAGTAAGATCAGCAGCATCAATAGTACATAGCAACAGTAATATCAGCAGCACCAATGGTACATAACAACGGTAATATCAGCAACACCATTGGTACATAACAACAGTAATCTCAGCAGCACAAATAGAACAAAACAACAGCAATATCAGCAGCACCAATAGTACGTATCAACAGTAATATCAGCAGTATCAATAGTACATAACAACATGAATATCAGCAGCAGCAATAGTACATAACAACAGTAATATCAGCAGCACCAAGGGCACTTAACAACAGTAATATCAGCAGCATCAATTGTACATAACAGCAATATCAGCAGCACCAATAGTACATAACAACGGCACTATCAGCAGCATCAATGATACATAACAACAGCAATATCAGCAGCACAAATAGTACATAACAACAGCAATATCAGCAGCATCAATAGTAAACAACAACAGTAATATCAGCAGCCCAAGTGTTAGATAACAACACTAATATCAGCAGCACCAATAGTACATAACAACAGTAATATCAGCAGCACCAATGGTACATAACAACAGCAATATCAGCAGCACCATTGGTACATAGCAACAGTAATATCAGCAGCACCAATTGTACATAACAACAGTAATATCAGCAGCACCATGGTACATAACAACAGCGATATCAGCAGCATCAATGGTATAAAACAACAGTAATATCAGCAGCGTCAATGGTACATAATACCAGTAATATCAGGAGCACCAATAGTGCATAACAACAGCAATATCAGCAGCATCAGTTGTAGATAACAACACTAATATCAGCAGCACCAATAGTACATAACAACAGCAATATCAGCGGCATCAATGGCACATAACAACAGTAATATCAGCAGCATCCATGGTACATAACAACAGTAATATCAGCAGCAGCATGGTACATAACAACAGCTATATCAGCAGCATCAATGGTATAAAACAACAGTAATATCAGCAGCGTCAATGGTACATTACAACAGTAATATCAGCAGCATCAATGGTACTTAACAACAATAATATCAGCAGCACCAGTGGTACATAACAATCGTAATATCAGCAGCACCAATAGTACATAACAACAGTAATATAATCAGCACCAATGGTACATAACAACAGAAATATCAGCAGCATCGATGGTCTAAAACAACAGTAATATCAGCAGCATCAATAGTACATTATAATAGTAATATCGGCAACATCAATTGTACATAACAACAGAAATATCAGCAGCATCAATGGTACATAACAACAGCAATATCAGCCGCATCAATAGTGCATAACAACAGTAATAGCAGCAGCACCAATCGTACATAACAGCAGAAATATCAGTAGCATCAATGGTCTAAAACAACAGTAATATCAGCACCTTCAGTGGTACATAACAACCGTAATATCAGCAGCATCAATGGTGCATAACAACAGTAATATCAGCAGCTCCAATTGTACATAAGAACAGCAATATAAGCAGCATCTATGGTACATAACAACAGTAATATCAGCAGCATTCATCAGTAGTGCATAAAACCAGTAATATCAGCAGCATCAATGGTACATAACAACAGTAATAACATCAGCATCAATGGTACATAACAACCGTAATATCAGCAGCATCAATGGTACATAACAACCGTGATATCAGCAGCATCAATAGTACATAACAACAGTAATATAAGCAGCACCAATGGTACATACCAATAGTAATATCAGCAGCATCAATGGTATAAAACAACAGTAATATCAGCAGCATCAATAGTACATTATAACAGTAATATCAGCAGCATCAATAGTACATAACAACAGTAATATCATCAGCACCAATTGTACATAACAACAGCAATATCAGCAGCATTCATCAGTAGTGCATAACAACAGTAATATCAGTAGCATCAATGGTATATAACAACAGTAATAACAGCAGCATCAATGGTACATAACAACCGTGATATCAGCAGCATCAATGGTAGATAACAACCGTAATATCAGCAGCACCAAAAGTACATAACAACAGTAATATCAGCAGCATCAAAAGTACATAACAAAAGCAATATAAGCAGCACCATTAGGACATAACCTCAGCAATATCAGCAGCATCAATAATGCATAACAACAGTAATATCAGCAGCATCAATAGTGCATAACAACAGTAAAATCAGCAGTATCAATAGTACATAACAACCGTAATATCAGCAGCACCAATAGTACATATCAACAGTAATATCAGCGGTATCAATAGTACATAACAACACTAATATCAGCAGATGCAATAGTACATATCAACAGCAATATAAGCAGCACCATTAGTACATGACCTCAGCAATATCAGCAGCATCAATGGTACATAACGACAGTAATATCAGGAGCATGAATTGTACATAACAACCGTAATATCAGCAACACCAATGGTACATAACAACAGTAATATCAGCAGCATCAATGGTACCAAACAACAGTAATATCAGCAGCATCAAGGATACATAACAACAGTAATATCAGCAGCATCAATGGTACATAACAACAGTAATATCAGACGCATCACTAGTACATAGCAAAAGTAATATCAGCAGCATCAATGGTACATAACAACAGTAATATCAGTTGCATCAATGGTACATAACAACAGTAATATCAGCAGCATCAATCGTACATAACAACAGTAATATCAGCAGCATCAATGGTATAAATCAACCGTAATATCAGCAACATCAATGGTACGTAACAACAGTAAGATCAGCAGCATCAATAGTACATAACAACAGTAATATCAGCAGCACCAATGCTACATATCAACAGTAATATCAGCAGGACTATGGTACATAACAACAGCAATATCAGCAGCATCAATGGTATAAAACAACAGTAATATCAGAGGCACCAATGGTAAATAACAACAGTAATATCAGCAGCACCATGGTACATAACAACAGTAATATCAGCAGCACCAGAATTACATAACAACAGTAATATAAGTAGCACCAATGGTACATAACTACAGTAATACCAGCAGCATCAATGGTATAAAACAACAGTAATATCAGCAGCATCAATAGTACATTAAACCAGTAATATCAGCAGCATCAATAGTACTTAACAACAGTAATATCAGCAGCACCAATAGTACATAACAACAGTAATATCAGCAGCACCAAGTGTACACAACAACAGCAATATCAGCATCATCTATGGTACATAACAACAGCAATATCAGCAGCATGCATCAATAGTGCATAACAACAGTAATATCAGCAGCATCAATGGTACATAACAACAGTAATAACAGCAGCCTCAATGGTACATAACAACCGTAATATCAGAAGCATCAATGGTACATAACAACCGTAATATAAGCAGCTTGAATGGTATATAACAACAGTAATATCAGCAGCATGAATAGTGCATAACAACCGTAATATCAGCAGCATCAATGGTACATAACACCAGCAATACCAGCAGCACCATTAGTACATAACCTCAGCAATATCAGCAGCATCAATAATGCATAACAACAGTGATAACAGCAGCATCCATAGTGCATAACAACAGTAATATCAGCAGTATCAATAGTACATAACAACCGTAATATCAGCAGCACGAATAGTACATAACAACGGTAATATCAGCAGTATCAATAGTACATAACAACCGTAATATCAGCAGCACCAAAAGTACATAACAACAGTAATATCAGCAGCACCAAAAGTACATAACAACAGTAATATCAGCAGTATCAATAGTGCATAACAGCAGCAATATCAGCCGCATCAATAGTACGTAACAACGGTAATATCAGCAGTATCAATAGTACATAACAACCGTAATATCAGCAGAAGCAAAAGTACATAACAACAGTAATATCAGCACCATAAATAGTACATAACAACAGTAATATCAGCAGCATCAATAGTCTATACCAACAGTAATATCAGCAGCACCAAAAGTACATAACAACAGTAATATCAGCAGTACCAATAGTACATATCAACAGTAATATCAGCAGCACCAATGGTACATAACAACAGCAATATCAGCGGCATCAATAGTACATAACAACAGTAATTTCAGCAGTATCAATAGTACATAACAACAGCAATATCAGCAGCATCAATGGTACATAACAACGGTAATCTCAGCAGCACAAATAGAACAAAACAACAGCAATATCAGCAGCACCAATAGTACGTATCAACAGTAATATCAGCAGTATCAATAGTACATAACAACATCAATATCAGCAGCAGCAATAGTACATAACAACAGTAATATCAGCAGCACCAATGACACTTAACAACAGTAATATCAGCAGCATCAATTGTACATAACAGCAATATCAGCTGCACCAATAGTACATAACAACGACACTATTAGCAGCATCATTGGTACATAACAACAGCAATATCTGCAGCACCAATAGTACATAACAACAGCAATATCAGCAGCATCAATAGTAAACAACAACAGTAATATCAGCAGCCCAAGTGTTAGATAACAACAGTAATATCAGCAGCACCAATAATACATAACAACAGTAATATCAGCAGCATCAATGGTAGATAACAACAGTAATATCAGCATCACCAATAGTACATAACAACAGTGATATCAGCAGCATCAATGGCACATAACAACAGTAATATCAGCAGCACCAATGGTACATAACAACAGAAATATCAGCAGCACCATTGGTACATAGCAACAGTAATATCAGCAGCACCAATTGTACATAACAACAGTAATATCAGCAGCACCATGGTACATAACAACATCAATATCAGCAGCATCAATGGTATAAAACAACAGTAATATCAGCAGCGTCAATGGTACATAATACCAGTAATATCAGGAGCACCAATAGTGCATAACAACAGCAATATCAGCAGCATCAGTTGTAGATAACAACACTAATATCAGCAGCACCAATAGTACATAACAACAGTAACATAAGCAGCACCAATGGTACATAACAACAGAAATATCAGCAGCATCAATGGTCTAAAACAACAGTAATATCAGCAGCATCAATAGTACATTATAATAGTAATATCGGCAACATCAATTGTACATAACAACAGAAATATCAGCAGCATCAATGGTACATAACAACAGCAATATCAGCCGCATCAATAGTGCATAACAACAGTAATAGCAGCAGCACCAATGGTCCATAACAACAGTATTATAAGCTGCACCAATCGTACATAACAGCAGAAATATCAGTAGCATCAATGGTCTAAAACAACAGTAATATCAGCAGCTTCAATGGTACATAACAACCGTAATATCAGCAGCACCAATGGTACATAACAACAGTAATATCAGCAGCACCAATTGTACATAAGAACAGCAATATCAGCAGCATTCATCAGTAGTGCATAAAACCAGTAATATCAGCAGCATCAATGGTACATAACAACAGTAATAACAGCAGCATCAATGGTACATAACAACCGTAATATCAGCAGCACCAAAAGTACATAACAACAGCAATATCAGCAGCCCCATTAGGACATTACCTCAGCAATATCAGCAGCCCCATTAGGACATTACCTCAGCAATATCAGCAGCAACAATAATGCATAACAACAGTAATATCAGCAGCATCAATAGTGCATAACAACAGTAAAATCAGCAGTATCAATAGTACATAACAACCGTAATATCAGCAGCACCAATAGTACATATCAACAGTAATATCAGCGGTATCAATAGTACATAACAACAATAATATCAGCAGCATCAATAGTACATGTCAACAGCAATATCAGCAGCACCATTAGTACATAACCTCAGCAATATCAGCGGCATCAATGGTACATAACGACAGTAATATCAGGAGCATGAATTGTACATAACAACCGTAATATCAGCAGCACCAATGGTACATAGCAATAGTAATATCAGACGCATCACTAGTACATAGCAAAAGTAATATCAGCAGCATTAATGGTACATAACAACAGTAATATCAGCAGCATCAATCGTACATAACAACAGTAATATCAGCAGCATCAATGGTATAAAACATCCGTAATATCAGCAACATCAATGGTACGTAACAACAGTAATATCAGCAACATCAATGGTACGTAACAACAGTAATATCAGCAGCACCAATGCTACATATCAACAGTAATATCAGCAGGACCATGGTACATAACAACAGCAATATCAGCAGCATCAATGGTATAAAACAACAGTAATATCAGAAGCACCAATGGTACATAACAACAGTAGTATCAGCAGCACCATGGTACATAACAAAAGTAATATCAGCAGCACCAAAATTACATAACAACAGTAATATAAGCAGCCCCAATGGTACATAACTACAGTAATACCAGCAGTATCAATGGTATAAAACAACAGTAATATCAGCAGCATCAATAGTACATTATAACAGTAATATCAGCAGCATGAATAGTACTTAACAACAGTAATTGCAGCAGCACCAATATTACATAACAACAGTAATATCAGCAGCACCAAGTGTACACAGCAACAGCAATATCAGCAGCATCTATGGTACATAACAACAGCAATATCAGCAGCATGCATCAATAGTGCATAACAACAGTAATATCAGCAGCATCAATGGTACATAACAACCGTAATAACAGCAGCATCAATGGTACATAACAACCGTAATATCAGCAGCATCAATGGTACATAACAACTGTAATATAAGCAGCTTCAATGGTACATAACAACAGTAATATCAGCAGCATCAATAGTGCATAACAACGGTAATATCAGCAGCATCAATGGTACATAACAACAGCAATATCAGCAGCACCATTAGTACATAACCTCAGCAATATCAGCAGCATCAATAATGCATAACAACAGTAATAACAGCAGCATCAATAGTGCATAACAACAGTAATATCAGCAATATCAATAGTACATAACAACCGTAATATCAGCGCCACCAATAGTACATAACAACGGTAATATCAGCAGTATCAATGGTACATAACAACCGTAATATCAGCAGCACCAAAAGTACATAACAACAGTAATATCAGCAGCACCAAAGTACATAACAACAATAATATCAGCAGTATCAATAGTGCATAACAGCAGAAATATCAGCCGCATCAATAGTACATAACAAGGGTAATATCAGCAGTATCAATAGTACATAACAACCGTAATATCAGCAGCACCAAAAGTACATAACAACAGTAATATCAGCAGCATTAATAGTACATAACAACACTAATATCAGCAGTATCAATAGTACATAACAACAGCAATATCAGCAGCATCAATGGTAGATAACAACAGTAAAATCAGCAATACCAATGGTACATAACAACAGTAATCCCAGCAGCACAAATAGAACAAAACAACAGCAATATCAGCGGCACCAATAGTACATAACAACACTAATATCAGCAGTATCAATAGTACATAACAACAGCAATATCAGCAGCATCAATGGTAGATAACAACAGTAAAATCAGCAACACCAATGGTACATAACAACAGTAATCTCAGCAGCACAAATAGAACAAAACAACAGCAATATCAGCGGCACCAATAGTACATATCAATAGTAATATCAGCAGTATCAATAGTACATAACAACATCAATATCAGCAGCATCAATAGTACATAACAACAGTAATATGAGCAGCATCAATGGCACATAACTACAGCAATATCAGCAGCACCATTGGTACATAGCAACAGTAATATCAGCAGCATCAATGGTACATAACAACAGTAATATCAGCAGCACCAATAGTACATAACAACAGTAATATCAGCAGCGTCAATGGTACATAACAACAGTAATATCAGCAGCATCAAGGGTACTTAACAACAATACTATCAGCAGCACCAGTGGTACATAACAACAGTAATATCAGCAGCATCAATGGTACATAACAAGGGTAATATCAGCAGTATCAATAGTACATAACAACCGTAATATCAGCAGCACCAAAAGTACATAACAACAGTAATATCAGCAGCATTAATAGTACATAACAACACTAATATCAGCAGTATCAATAGTACATAACAACAGCAATATCAGCAGCATCAATGGTAGATAACAACAGTAAAATCAGCAATACCAATGGGTCATAACAACAGTAATCCCAGCAGCACAAATAGAACAAAACAACAGCAATATCAGCGGCACCAATAGTACATAACAACACTAATATCAGCAGTATCAATAGTACATAACAACAGCAATATCAGCAGCATCAATGGTAGATAACAACAGTAAAATCAGCAACACCAATGGTACATAACAACAGTAATCTCAGCAGCACAAATAGAACAAAACAACAGCAATATCAGCAGCATCAATAGTACATAACAACAGTAATATGAGCAGCATCAATGGCACATAACTACAGCAATATCAGCAGCACCATTGGTACATAGCAACCGTAATATCAGCAGCATCAATGGTACATAACAACAGTAATATCAGCAGCACCAATAGTACATAACAACAGTAATATCAGCAGCGTCAATGGTACATAACAACAGTAATATCAGCAGCATCAAGGGTACTTAACAACAATACTATCAGCAGCACCAGTGGTACATAACAACAGAAATATCAGCAGCATCAATGGTACATAACAACCGTAATATCAGCAGCACCAATAGTACATAACAACAGTAATATAAGCAGCACCAATGGTACATAACAACAGTAATATCAGCAGCATTAATAGTACATAACAACACTAATATCAGCAGTATCAATAGTACATAACAACAGCAATATCAGCAGCATCAATGGTAGATAACAACAGTAAAATCAGCAATACCAATGGTACATAACACCAGTAATCCCAGCAGCACAAATAGAACAAAACAACAGCAATATCAGCGGCACCAATAGTACATAACAACACTAATATCAGCAGTATCAATAGTACATAACAACAGAAATATCAGCAGCATCAATTGTAGATAACAACAGTAAAATCAGCAACACCAATGGTACATAACAACAGTAATCTCAGCAGCACAAATAGAACAAAACAACAGCAATATCAGCGGCACCAATAGTACATAACAACACTAATATCAGCAGTATCAATAGTACATAACAACAGCAATATCAGCAGCATCAATGGTAGATAACAACAGTAAAATCAGCAACACCAATGGTACATAACAACAGTAATCTCAGCAGCACAAATAGAACAAAACAACAGCAATATCAGCGGCACCAATAGTACATATCAATAGTAATATCAGCAGTATCAATAGTACATAACAACATCAATATCAGCAGCATCAATAGTACATAACAACAGTAATATGAGCAGCATCAATGGCACATAACTACAGCAATATCAGCAGCACCATTGGTACATAGCAACAGTAATATCAGCAGCATCAATGGTACATAACAACAGTAATATCAGCAGCACCAATAGTACATAACAACAGTAATATCAGCAGCGTCAATGGTACATAACAACAGTAATATCAGCAGCATCAAGGGTACTTAACAACAATACTATCAGCAGCACCAGTGGTACATAACAACAGTAATATCAGCAGCATCAATGGTACATAACAACCGTAATATCAGCAGCACCAATAGTACATAACAACAGTAATATAAGCAGCACCAATGGTACATAACAACAGTAATATCAGCAGCATTAATAGTACATAACAACACTAATATCAGCAGTATCAATAGTACATAACAACAGCAATATCAGCAGCATCAATGGTAGATAACAACAGTAAAATCAGCAATACCAATGGTACATAACAACAGTAATCCCAGCAGCACAAATAGAACAAAACAACAGCAATATCAGCGGCACCAATAGTACATAACAACACTAATATCAGCAGTATCAATAGTACATAACAACAGCAATATCAGCAGCATCAATGGTAGATAACAACAGTAAAATCAGCAACACCAATGGTACATAACAACAGTAATCTCAGCAGCACAAATAGAACAAAACAACAGCAATATCAGCGGCACCAATAGTACATATCAATAGTAATATCAGCAGTATCAATAGTACATAACAACATCAATATCAGCAGCATCAATAGTACATAACAACAGTAATATGAGCAGCATCAATGGCACATAACTACAGCAATATCAGCAGCACCATTGGTACATAGCAACAGTAATATCAGCAGCATCAATGGTACATAACAACAGTAATATCAGCAGCACCAATAGTACATAACAACAGTAATATCAGCAGCGTCAATGGTACATAACAACAGTAATATCAGCAGCATCAAGGGTACTTAACAACAATACTATCAGCAGCACCAGTGGTACATAACAACAGTAATATCAGCAGCATCAATGGTACATAACAACCGTAATATCAGCAGCACCAATAGTACATAACAACAGTAATATAAGCAGCACCAATGGTACATAACAACAGAAATATCAGCAGCATCAATGGTCTAAAACAACAGTAATATCAGCAGCATCAATAGTACATTATAATAGTAATATCGGCAGCATCAATTGTACATAACAACAGAAATATCAGCGGCATCAATGTACATAACAACAGCAATATCAGCCGCATCAATAGTGCATAACAACAGTAATAGCAGCAGCACCAATGGTACATAACAACAGACATATCAGCAGCATCAATGGTCTAAAACAACAGTAATATCAGCAGCATCAATAGTACATAACAACCGTAATATCAGCAGCATCAATGGTACATAACAACAGTAATATCAGCAGCACCAATTGTACATAACAACAGCAATATCAGCAACACCAATAGTACATAACAACAGTAATATAAGCAGCACCAATGGTACATAACAACAGACATATCAGCAGCATCAATGGTCTAAAACAACAGTAATATCAGCAGCATTAATAGTACATTATAATAGTAATATCGGCAGCATCAATTGCACATAACAACAGCAATATCAGCCGCATCAATAGTGCATAACAACAGTAATAGCAGCAGCACCAATGGTACATAACAGCAGAAATATCAGCAGCATCCATGGTCTAAAATAACAGTAATATCAGCAGCATCAATGGTACATAACAACCGTAATATCAGCAGCATCAATGGTACATAACAACAGTGATATCAGCAGCACCAATTGTACATAACAACAGCAATATCAGCAGCATCTATGGTACATAACAACAGTAATATCAGCAGCATTCATCAGTAGTGCATAACAACAGTAATATCAGCAGCATCAATGGTACATAACAACAGTAATAACAGCAGCATCAATGGTATATAACAACCGTAATATCAGCGGCATCAATGGTACATAACAACCATAATATCAGCAGCACCAAAAGTACATAACAACAATAATATCAGCAGCACCAAAACTACATAACAACAGCAATATCAGAAGCATCTATGGTACATAACAACAGTAATATCAGCAGCATTCATCAGTACTGCATAAAAACAGTAATATCAGCAGCACCAATTGTCCATAACAACAGTATTATAAGCTGCACCAATCGTACATAACAGCAGAAATATCAGTAGCATCAATGGTGTAAAACAACAGTAATATCAGCAGCATCAATGGTACATAACAACCGTGATATCAGCAGCATCAATGGTACATAACAACCATAATATCAGCAGCACCAAAAGTACATAACATCAATAATATCAGCAGCACCAAAAGTACATAACAACAGCAATATCAGCAGCATATATGGTACATAACAACAGTAATATCAGCAGCATTCATCAGTACTGCATAAAAACAGTAATATCAGCAGCACCAATGGTACATAACAACGGTATTATAAGCTGCACCAATCGTACATAACAGCAGAAATATCAGTAGCATCAATGGTCTAAAACAACAGTAATATCAGCAGCATCAATGGTACATAACAACCGTAATATCAGCAGCATCAATGGTACATAACAACAGTAATATCAGCAGCATTCATCATTAGTGCATAAGAACAGTAATATCAGCAGCATCAATGGTACATAACAACAGTAATAACAGCAGCATCAATGGTACATAACAACCGTAATATCAGCAGCATCAATGGTACATAAAAACCGTGATATCAGCAGCATCAATGGTACATAACAACCGTAATATCAGCAGCACCAAAAGTACATAACAACAATAATATCAGCAGCACCAAAAGTACATAACAACAGCAATATCAGCAGCACCATTAGGACATAAACTCAGCAATATCAGCAGCATCAATAATGCATAACAACAGTAATATCAGCACCATCAATAGTCCATAACAACAATAATATCAGCAGCATCAATAGTACATGTCATCAGCAATATCAGCAGCACCATTAGGACATAACCTCAGCAATATCAGCAGCATCAATGGTACATAACGACAGTACTATCAGGAGCATGAATTGTACGTAACAACCGTAATATCAGCAGCACCAATGGTACATAACAACAGTAATATCAGCAGCATCAATGGTACCAAACAACAGTAATATCAGCAGCATCAAGGATACATAGCAACAGTAATATCAGCAGCATCAATGGTACATAACAACAGTAATATCAGCTGCATCAATGGTACATAACAACAGTAATATCAGCAGCATCAATCGTACATAACAACAGTAATATCAGCAGCATCAATGGTATAAAACAACCGTAATATCAGCAACATCAATGGTACGTAACAACAGTAAGATCAGCAGCATCAATAGTACATAACAACAGTAATATCAGCAGCACCAATGCTAAATATCAACAGTAATATCAGCAGGACCATGGTACATAACAACAGCAATATCAGCAGCATCAATGGTATAAAACAACAGTAATATCAGAATCACCAATGGTATATAACAACAGTAATATCAGCAGCACCATGGTACATAACAAAAGTAATATCAGCAGCACCAAAATTACATAACAACAGTAATATAAGCAGCACCAATGGTACATAACTACAGTAATACCAGCAGCACCAACGGTCCATAACAGCAGCAATATAAGCAGAACCAATGGTACAAAACAGCAGAACTATCAGCAGCATCAATGGTATAAAACAACAGTAATATCAGCAGCATCAATAGTACATAACAACCGTAATATCAGCAGCATCAATGGTGCATAACAACAGTAATATCAGCAGCACCAATAGTACATAACAACAGTAATATAAGCAGCACCAATGGTACATAACAACAGAAATATCAGCAGCATCAATGGTCTAAAACAACAGTAATATCAGCAGCATCAATAGTACATTATGATAGTAATATCGGCAGCATCAATTGTACATAACAACATAAATATCAGCAGCATCAATGGTACATAACAACAGCAATATCAGCCGCATCAATAGTGCATAACAACAGTAATAGCAGCCGCACCAATGGTCCATAACAACAGTAATATAAGCAGCACCAATGGTACATAACAGCAGAAATATCAGCAGCATCAAGGGTCTAAAATAACAGTAATATCAGCAGCATCAATGATACATAACAACAGTGATATTAGCAGCACCAATTGTACATAGCAACAGCAATATCAGCAGCATCTATGGTACATAACAACAGTAATATCAGCAGCATTCATCAGTAGTGCATAACAACAGTAATATCAGCAGCATCAATGGTACATAACAACAGTAATAACAGCAGCATCAATGGTACATAACAACCGTAATATCAGCGGCATCAATGGTACATAACAACCGTGATATCAGCAGCATCAATGGTACATAACAACCATAATATCAGCAGCACCAAAAGTACATAACAACAGTAATATCAGCAACACCAATGCTACATATCAACAGTAATATCAGCAGGACCATGGTACATAACAACAGCAATATCAGCAGCATCAATGGTATAAAACAACAGTAATATCAGAAGCACCAATGGTATATAACAACAGTAATATCAGCAGCACCATGGTACATAACAAAAGTAATATCAGCAGCACCAAAATTACATAACAACAGTAATATAAGCAGCACCAATGGTACATAACTACAGTAATACCAGCAGCATCAATGGTATAAAACAACAGTAATATCAGCAGCATCAATAGTACATTATAACAGTAATATCAGCAGCATCAATAGTACTTAACAACAGTAATATCAGCAGCACCAATAGTACATAACAACAGTAATATCAGCAGCACCAAGTGTACACAGCAACAGCAATATCAGCAGCATCTATTGTACATAACAACAGCAATATCAGCAGCATGCATCAATAGTGCATAACAACAGTAATATCAGCAGCATCAATGGTACATAACAACCGTAATAACAGCAGCATCAATGGTACATAACAACCGTAATATCAGCAGCATCAATGGTACATGACAACTGTAATATAAGCAGCTTCAAAGGTACATAACAACAGTAATATCTGCAGCATCAATAGTGCATAACAACCGTAATATCAGCAGCATCAATGGTACATAACAACAGCAATATCAGCAGCACCATTAGTACATAACCTCAGCAATATCAGCAGCATCAATAGTGCATAACAACAGTAATAACAGCAGCATCAATAGTGCATAACAACAGTAATATCAGCAGTATCAAGAGTACATAACAACCGTAATATCATCTGCACCAATAGTACATAACAACAGCAATATCAGCAGCATCAATGGTAGATAACACCAGTAAAATCAGCAACACCAATCGTACATAACAACAGTAATCTCTGCAGCACAAATAGAACAAAACAACAGCAATATCAGCGGCACCAATAATACATATCAACAGTAATATCAGCAGTATCAATAGTACATAACAACATCAATATCAGCAGCATCAATAGTACATAACAACAGTAATATGAGCAGCATCAATGGTACATAACTACAGCAATATCAGCAGCACCATTGGTACATAGCAACAGTAATATCAGCAGCACCAATTGTACATAACAACAGTAATATCAGCAGCAGCATGGTACATAACAACAGCTATATAAGCAGCATCAATGGTCTAGAACAACAGTAATATCAGCAGCGTCAATGGTACATAACAACAGTAATATCAGCAGCATCAAGGGTACTTAACAACAATACTATCAGCAGCACCAGTGGTACATATCAACAGTAATATCAGCAGCATCAATGGTACATAACAACAGTAATATCAGCAGCACCAATAGTACATAACAACAGTAATATAAGCAGCACCAATAGTACATAACAACAGAAATATCAGCAGCATCAATGGTCTAAAACAACAGTAATATCAGCAGCATCAATAGTACATTATAATAGTAATATCGGCAGCATCAATTGTACATAACAACAGAAATATCAGCGGCATCAATGTACATAACAACAGCAATATCAGCCGCATCAATAGTGCATAACAACAGTAATAGCAGCAGCACCAATGGTCCATAACAGCAGTAATATAAACAGAACCAATGGTACATAACAGCAGAAATATCAGCAGCATCAATGGTCTAAAACAACAGTAATATCAGCAGCATCAATAGTACATAACAACCGTAATATCAGCAGCATCAATGGTACATAACAACAGTAATATCAGCAGCACCAATTGTACATAACAACAGCAATATCAGCAGCACCAATAGTACATAACAACAGTAATATAAGCAGCACCAATGGTACATAACAACAGAAATATCAGCAGCATCAATGGTCTAAAACAACAGTAATATCAGCAGCATCAATAGTACATTATAATAGTAATATCGGCAGCATCAATTGTACATAATAACATAAATATCAGCAGCATCAATGGTACATAACAACAGCAATATCAGCCGCATCAATAGTGCATAACAACAGTAATAGCAGCAGCACCAATGGTCCATAACAACAGTAATATAAGCAGCACCAATGCTACATAACAGCAGAAATATCAGCAGCATCAATGGTCTAAAATAACAGTAATATCAGCAGCATCAATGATACATAACAACAGTGATATCAGCAGCACCAATTGTACATAGCAACAGCAATATCAGCAGCATCTATGGTACATAACAACAGTAATATCAGCAGCATTCATCAGTAGTGCATAACAACAGTAATATCAGCAGCATCAATGGTACATAACAACAGTAATAACAGCAGCATCAATGGTACATAACAACCGTAATATCAGCGGCATCAATAGTACATAACAACCGTGATATCAGCGGCATCAATGGTACATAACAACCGTGATATCAGCAGCATCAATGGTACATAACAACCATAATATCAGCAGCACCAAAAGTACATAACAACAATAATATCAGCAGCACCAAAAGTACATAACAACAGCAATATCAGCAGCACCATTAGGACATAACCTCAGCATTATCAGCAGCATCAATAATGCATAATAACAGTAATATCAGCAACATCAATAGTGCATAACAACAGTAAAATCAGCAGTATCAATAGTACATAACAACCGTAATATCAGCAGCACCAATAGTACATATCAACAGTAATATCAGCGGTATCAATAGTACATAACAACAATAATATCAGCAGCATCAATAGTACATATCAACAGCAATATCAGCAACACCATTAGTACATAACCTCAGCAATATCAGCAGCATCAATGGTACATAACGACAGTAATATCAGGATCATGAATGGTACATAACAACAGTAATATCAGCAGCACCAAAATTACATAACAACAGTAATATCAGCAGCATCAAGGATACATAACAACTGTAATATCAGACGCATCACTAGTACATAACAAAAGTAATATCAGCAGCATCAATGGTACATAACAACAGTAATATCAGCTGCATCAATGGTACATAACAACAGTAATATCAGCAGCATCAATCGTACATAACAACAGTAATATCAGCAGCATCAATGCTATATAACAACCGTAATATCAGCAACATCAATGGTACGTAACAACAGTAAGATCAGCAGCATCACTAGTACATAACAACAGTAATATCAGCAGCACCAATGCTACATATCAACAGTAATATCAGCAGGACCATGGTACATAACAACAGCAATATCGGCAGCATCAATGGTATAAAACAACAGTAATATCAGAAGCACCAATGGTACATAACAACAGTAATATCAGCAGCAAAATGGTACATAACAACAGTAATATCAGCAGCACCAAAATTACATAACAACAGTAATATAAGCAGCACCAATGGTACATAACTACAGTAATACCAGCAGCATCAATGGTATAAAACAACAGTAATATCAGCAGCATCAATAGTACATTATAACAGTAATATCAGCAGCATCAATAGTACTTAACAACAATAATATCAGCAGCACCTATAGTACATAACAACAGTAATATCAGCAGCACCAAGTGTACACAACAACAGCAATATCAGCAGCATGCATCAATAGTGCATAACAACAGTAATATCAGCAGCATCAATGGTACATAACAACCGTAATAAGAGCAGCATCAATGGTACATAACAACTGCAATATAAGCAGCATCAATAGTGCATAACAACCGTAATATCAGCAGCATCAATGGTACATAACAACAGCAATATCAGCAGCACAATTAGTACGTAACCTCAGCAATATCAGCAGCATCAATAATGCATAATGCATAACACCAGTAATATCAGCAGCATCAATAGTACATAACAACCGTAATATCAGCAGCACCAATAGTACATAACAACGGTAATATCAGTAGTATCAATAGTACATAACAACCGTAATATCAGCAGCACCAAAAGTACATAACAACAGTAATATTCAGCAGCACCAAATGTACATAACAACAGTAATATCAGCAGTATCAATAGTGCATAACAGCAGCAATATCAGCAGCACCAAACGTCCATAACAACAGTTCTCTCGGCTGCTTCAATATTACATAACAACAGCAATATCAGCGGCATCAATAGTACATAACAACAGTAATATCAGCAGCACCCTATTGTACATAACAACAGTAATATCAGCAGCACCATGGTACATAACAACAGTAATATCAGCAATATCAGCGGCATCAATAGTACATAACAACAGTAATATCAGCAGCACCCTATTGTACATAACAACAGTAATATCAGCAGCACCCTATTGTACATAACAACAGTAATATCAGCAGCACCATGGTACATAACAACAGTAATATCAGCAGCATCAACGGTAGATAACAACAGTAATATCAGCAACACCAATGGTACATAACAATAGTAATATCAGCGGCATCAATGGTAAATAACAACCGTAATATCAGCAACATCAATGGTACGTAACAACAGTAAGATCAGCAGCATCAATAGTACATAACAACAGTAATATCAGCAGCACCAATGCTACATATCAACAGTAATATCAGCAGGACCATGGTACATAACAACAGCAATATCGGCAGCATCAATGGTATAAAACAACAGTAATATCAGAAGCACCAATGGTACATAACAACAGTAATATCAGCAGCAAAATGGTACATAACAACAGTAATATCAGCAGCACCAAAATTACATAACAACAGTAATATAATCAGCACCAATGGTACATAACTACAGTAATACCAGCAGCATCAATGGTATAAAACAACAGTAATATCAGCAGCATCAATAGTACAGTATAACAGTAATATCAGCAGCATCAATAGTACTTAACAACAATAATATCAGCAGCACCAATAGTACATAACAACAGTAATATCAGCAGCACCAAGTGTACACAACAACAGCAATATCAGCAGCATGCATCAATAGTGCATAACAACAGTAATAACAGCAGCATCAATGGTACATAACAACAGTAATATCAGCAGCATCAATAGTGCATAACAACCGTAATATCAGCAGCATCAATGGTACATAACAACAGCAATATCAGCAGCACAATTAGTACATAACCTCAGCAATATCAGCAGCATCAATAATGCATAACACTAGTAATATCAGCAGCATCAATAGTACATAACAACCGTAATATCAGCACCACCAATAGTACATAACAACGGTAATATCAGCAGTATCAATAGTACATAACAACCGTAGTATTTAAAAACGCCGACCCAGGTATTTACATAGTTACCTATGCATACCTGCCAGTCTGCAACCTTCGTCAAACCTTTTATGTGTGAGTGTGTGAGTGAGTGAGTGAGTGAGTGAGTGAGTGCGTGAGTGAGTGAGTGAGTGAGTGGGTGGGTGAGTGAGTGAGTGTGTGAGGGAGTGAGTGAGTGAGTGAGTGAGCGAGCGAGCGAGCGAGCGAGTGAGTGAGTGAGTGAGTGAGTGAGTGAGTGAGTGAGTGGGTGAGTGAGTGAGTGAGTGAGTGAGTGGGTGGGTGGGTGGGTGGCTTGGTGGGTGGGTGGGTGTGTGAGTGAGTGAGTGAGTGAGTGTGTTATGCTCTTTTGTTTATTCCGAACGGGTGAATCGTTTTGAGTTCTTTGATCCAGTAGTGTTCTCTGTTTAATCTTAGTTTTTTGTTATCTGTAAAAATTCTTTCAATTGGTCTTATCGTGATGTCTTTCATAGAATGTCTTGGATGGTTGAAATGCCATGAGATTCTCGTGTCTGTTTGGTGTCGGATTGCATGGATATGTTGTGTGAGTCGTTTGCTGAGTGTTTGACTTGTTTCTCCTATGTATTGAGAGCTGCACTGTTTGCATTCTATGAGGTAAATAATGTTGGTGGTATTGCAGCTCATTTGTGTGTTGATTTTGTAGTCTTTACCAGTGACGAAACTAGTGAATTTGTCAGCAGTGTTCATGTATTGTTTGCATGTGATGCAATTGCTGTTGTTGCATTGTTGGAGTGTCCCTACTATGTCGTGAGTGTCATTTGGTGTCGGTACGATCTTATTGTTAGCATCTGGATTTTTTATTTTAATTAGGCTAGAGTGGACTAGGTGGTCCCTAATGCTTTTATTTTTCTTGAATGCTACTACAGGGTAGTTGGGAAAAATTGGTGCTAAGATTGGTGAAGACAAGATGTACTTTTCCCAGTAGGTTCGAATGGATTTGCCTATGTGTTCTAATGATGGGTGGTATTGTAGTATGCAAGCTGGCCTAGGCTGTTTTTGTGTGGGTTGTTTGTAAAGAATGTCTTCTCTCTGTGTGTTCTCGGTTTTTTCTATGATGGCTTTAATTTCTGTCTCTTTGTATCCCCGGTCGATGAATGCATCTGTGAGTTCCTGTGTGCGTTGTTTTAATCTAGTGGGATCTGTGATGATGCGTTTGTATCTTAATGCTTGGCTGTAGATTATGGAATGTTTTGTGTTTTTAGGGTGGCTTGATTGTTTGTGAAGATACTGTTGTTTGTCTGTAGGTTTTCTGTATAGGTCCAATTTAAGCTTGTTATCTTCTTTGTATACCATTGTGTCCAAAAATGGGATTTTTTCCGTTGAATATTCCAAGTCAAATTTTATTGTGGGATGCTCTTTATTCATGTGTGCGTGAAATTCAAGTAGTTCGTTCTCACTGGTGTTCCAAATGAAAAATATGTCATCTATGTATCTAACTAAGTGAGATGGAGTGCTGCCCATCCATGTTGATAACATTCTGCTTACTATGGTGTACACGTAAATGTTAGCATATTTGACAGCAAACTTGGCTCCCATGGCTGTTCCATGTGTTTGTATGTAGTAGTCTTCATTGAATTGGAAGCTGTTTTTTGTAAGAATGTATCTCATTATTTGGGCCAATTCGTCTGGGTAGATGTGTGCAGGTGTGTGGTTATTGTTGTTTGTGTTTGTTTTTTCAAGTGTATGTCTGTAATGTTCTGTGACAATCTATATGCCTTCTTCGTGTGGGATGTTTGTGTATAGTGATCTGACATCCATTGTGCATAGGATTGAGCCAGCATCCACTGTAGTGTTTTCTATATGTTGGATGAATGCAGTGGTGTCTCGTAGTAGATTTGGGATATCATTTTCCGTGTCTTTTAGTAGGTGGTCTGTGAATTCATTAATGCGTGACGTGGGGCCATCGCAGTTGGATACAATCGGGCGTCCGGGTGGTGGTGTTTTACCTTTGTGTATCTTAGGGTTAATGTAGATGCGTGGAGTTCTGACTTTGAATTCGGTGAGATATCTGTGTGTCTGTCCTGTGATGGCTCCGGTGATTAGAAGTTCGTTAATGTATGCATCTATGGTGTCTTTATATTCTAAAGTGGGATTTTCACTGAGTTTGGTGTAGTATGCACATCTGTAAGTTGTCTGTGTACTTCTGCAATGTAGTCTGTTTTGTTGAGAATGACTATTGCGGAGCCTTTGTCTGCTGGTCTGATGACTATGTTTGTGTTATTAGCTAATGTTTTGAGGGCTGTTTTCTCACGGTGTGTGATGTTGGATCGTGGTGACTTGTCGGGTGGTTTGGTGATAAGCTTGGTGAGTGATGACCGGAGTTTGTTGATGGCATTGGGTGTTGTGCTTGGTCTCCATTCTGAGGGTAGTTTGAATTTGGATGGTGCTGTGGGTTTTTCAAGGTTGTTTCTGTAAAAGTAGTATTTGCATTCTAACTTCCTGATGAATTGATCTATGCAATGTATTTGTGTGTCTGGTGATATGTGGTGTGGTGTGGGTACAAATGAAAGGCCTTTGTTTAGAACGGAATTTTCTGTTTTGGTAAGTTTGTGGTTGGACAGGTTAACGACAATATCTGGTGTTGTTTTTTGTTTGTTGATGATGCGTTGTTTTCTGCGTTTTTGTAGTTGTGTACCTGATGTTAAACGTCTAATTGGCCGATTATTTCTAAGAGTAGTTTTTTCACATTTTCGTTTTTGGATTGTTTTATGGCTTCGGCATATGATTTGGTGTGTGGTGTGCTTGTACCTGTCTGTGATGTTGTTTGGATGGGTTGGGTTCTGGGTTGGTGCGTTGAGTGTGTGATAGGTTGTGTTCTGGGAAGGTACATCTGCTCTCTTGGTGGTGATGGATGTGCGTGGTGGATGGGAGGTGGTTGTCTTGAGTAGGGTATTATAAAGTGTCGGTTGTTTGTGTAGTGGCGGTTGGTTTGTGATGTTTGTTTTGGTTCAACTTGCCCTGGTTTGAAGGTGGTTTGTGGTGAATGTGGTTTGTTCTGTATGTGTGGTGCTCCCCCGTTTTTTGGCAGGGGAAGTGGGTTACTCCTCGGTTGTCTCTCTGTGTTGATCTGTGGTTGCTGTTTGAGCTGTGTAGGTCTAAACCATTGAGTTGTGGTTTGGTTGTTCTGTGGTGTTTGTGGTCTTGTGTATGTATGTGGGTTTTGCTTTGTGTGTTGTCTTTGTGCTGGTTGAGATGTTGGCAACAGCGGTGGTCTGTGGCGTCTCTCTGTTGGTGCGTGTTGTGCTGGGTGTGCTTGCTTCTGCGTGTGGTTTATTTGTTGTTGTAGATCCATCAAAGGCGGGATGTTTGCCTTTCGCATGACTGGGTTTTGTGTGCTTTGTTTGTGTGTGTCATTGTGTGTCCTGTTTGTGTTTGTTTTGTGTGTCTTTATGCTAGTTGTGGCGAACTTAGCAGCTATCATGTGTGCCTTAGCAACAGCTCTGTCCGCTTCGTATGTGTGTGAGTCTAACAGATTCCCTTCAATTATGTGTGCTTGCTGTTTGTGGTAGTGTAGTTTTTTGTAGTAATGTTCTAGGATTGCGTGTTGGATGCTGTTAGCCGCGGCTTTTAAGATCGAGTCGATCTCTGCAGTGGTTTCTGTGTTGGGGTCTACGATGGCTAGTGCTATGTCTGGCTTAACGATATGTGTGTTGTTCTTGATGGCATGTTCTATGTTCTGTATGTGGTGCTGCAGTTGTTCTGTTTTGTATAGGGATTTGTATAGTTGCTGAAATGTGTTTTCGTGCTGTTGGTTGACAGGGTGCTCTAAATCGGCTTTGCTGAAGATTGGTGGTAGGCGTGTCTGTGTTTCTGCATCCGTGTGTGCTTTTGTTGTTAATGTGGTGGTGTTAGTAGTGGCTGCAGAGGTGGCCGATTGTTGTGGTGGTGGTGGTGACGGCGGGGTGGTTGCTGCTGGGTTGTGCGTTGTAGTTGTGTGTTCTTCTGTAGGGTTGACTGATTGTGTGGTTTGTATCGGTGTGGGTGTGGACTTTTGGTGTAACTCTGTCTGGCTCCTGGTCTGTGGCCTGTTATCCTCTGTATTCATAGTGGACAGGTGCGTGCGCGCGCGCGTGTGTGTGTGTGTGCGCGCGCGCGTGAGTGTGTGTGTGTGTGTGTGTGTGCGTGTGTGCGCTTGTGCGTGTGTGTGGTTAAAAACAAGATTGGAAGATATGGTGTCTGTTTACGAAGATATATTATATTGTAAGCAAAACAAACACATTATTACAGTATATATATTACAATAAAAACTTACGTTTGTTGATTTCTGTTGGAGGCCATATTTCCTAGATTATTTGCACTAAAACACTAAAGTGGCTAAGCTATTATGAAACACTAATCTGGCAAAACTGTTATAAAACACTAATCTGGCTTAAACTTTTGTCAAAACATATAATAAGGTGGTCCTAAAGTGGCTAAGCTATTATAAAACACTAATCTGGCAAAACTATTATAAAAACACTAATCTGGCTAAACTATTATCAAAACTTATAATAAGGTACTACATAACAACAGTAATATAAGCAGCACCAATGGTACATGACAACAGTAATATCAGCAGCATCAATGGTATAAAACAAGAGTAATATCAGCAGCATCAATAGTACATTATAACAGTTATATCAGCAGCATCAATAGTACATAACAACAGTAATATCAGCAGCATCAATTTTACATAACGACAGCAATATCAGCAGCATCAATAGTGCATAACAACAGCAATATCAGCAGCACCAATAGTACATAACAACAGCAATATCAGCAGCATCAATAGTACACAACAACAGTAATATCAGCAGCACACGTGGTAGATAACAACAGTAATATCAGCAGCACCAATAATACATAACAACAGTAATATCAGCAGCACCAATGGTACATAACAACAGCAATATCAGGAGAACCAATTGTGCATAACAACAGCAATATCAGCAGCATCAGTGGTAGATAACAACACTAATATCAGCAGCACCAATAGTACATAACAACAGCAATATCAGCAGCATCAATGGCACATAACAACAGTAATATCAGCAACATCAATGGTACATAACAACAGCAATATCAGCAGCGTCACTGGTATATAACAACAGTAATATCAGCAGCATCAATGGTACTTAACAACAATAATATCAGCAGCACCAGTGGTACATAGCAACAGTAATATCAGCAGGATCAATAGTACATAACAACAGTAATATAAGCTGCACCAATGGTACATAACAACAGAAATATCAGCAGCATCAATGGTCTAAAACAACAGTAATATCAGCAGCATCAATGGTCCATAACACCAGTAATATCAGCAGCATCAATAGTACATAACAACAGTAATATCAGCAGCACCAATTGTACATAACAACAGCAATATCAGCAGCATCAATGGTACATAACAACAGTAGTATCAGCAGCATCAATGGTACATAACAACCGTAATATCAGCAGCATCAATGGTAAATAACAACAGTAATATCAGCAGCATCAATAGTGCATAACAACCGTAATGTCAGCAGCATCAATGGTACATAACAACAGCAATATCAGCAGCACCATTAGTACATAACCTCAGCAATATTGGCAGCATCATTAGTGCATAACAACAGTAATATCAGCAGCATCAATAGTGCATAACAACAGCAATATCACCAGCATCAGTGGTAGATAACAACACTAATATCACCAGCACCAATGATACATAACAACAGCAATATCAGCAGCATCAATGGCACATAACAACAGTAATATCAGCAGCATCAATGGTCCATAACAACAGTAATATCAGCAGCACCAATGGTACATAACAACAGCAATATAAGCAGCATCAATACTATATAACAACAGTAATATCTGCAGCACCAATGGTACGTAACAACAGTGATATCAGCAGCATCAATAGTACATAACAACAGTAATATCAGCAGCATCAATCGTACATAACAACAATAATATCAGCCGTCGCCAATGGTCTAAACACCCAACAGGAATATTAGCCACAGCCATTGGTCCAATAACCAAACAGGAATATAAGCTGCAGCCAATGGTATAATAACCAAAGGGGAGTATAAGCCGCAGCCAATGGTGTAATAACTCAACAGGAATATCAGCCACAGCCAATGGTCTAATAACCCAACAGGAATATAAGCCGCAGCCTCTGGTCTAATAGCCCAACAGGAACGTCAGCCACAGCCAATGGTCCAACAACCAAACAGGAATATAAGCCGCAGCCAAAGGTATAATAACCAAACAGGAAAATAAGCCGCAGCCTACGGTCTAATAGCCCAACAGGAACGTCAGCCACAGCCAATGGTCTAATAACCCAACAAGAACATCGGCCACAGCCAATGGTCTAATAACCCAACAGGAATATAAGCCGCAGCCAATGGTCTAATAACCCAACATGAATATAAGCCGCAGCCAATGGTTTAATAGCCCAACAAGAACATCAGTCTGAGTAACCGAGTAAAATAAATTATTGAGCGTCAATATCTGCGTACTAAAGACACCTAGTTGCTCAAACCTGTGAACCATGAAGAAAGCTGTTGAATATTTTGAAGGTAATTTGACGGCAACCCGTTACTGTCTTGGTTCCAGTCATATTAGTTTCAAAATAGACACTGCTTTGGAATTCTTTATAAAACAAATTGTACTTGTCCTGGGATCTTATCCTAACCACCACCATGTTTCATCCAAATATATAGGCTACTGGTCACACAATGTCCACTCAGATATACACACCCATCCCCATTCACACGACCCATCACCCTTCGTCCATATATCTCCATCCACGTCACACATCCACATTTGCCCATATATCCCCATCCGCACCACCCACACACATTTGTCCATATATCCCCATCTGCATCACCCATCACCCTTTGTCCATAGAGCTCAATCCACGCCACACATCCACCTTTGTCCATACATCCCTATCCGTACCACCACCCACATTTGTCCATATATCTTTCTTGGCATATATAAATAAAATTCTAGAACTTTAGCCTTCTTCGTGTACGGTATTCTCAGTGTTTCGGACTACCTAACTACACGTCTTTATTAGTTCTATTGATTAGCTTATAGAGAACATGAAACAATGAAAGATAATTTGATGATAATAATAATACATAAAACTCACATTCCTCTAATGGTGTATTATTGTTTGCTTATCCGGGCGGCATGGCAACGAAATATGGCTTGAGAATCTTATCTAAGATGTGAACATAAATTGATACCCTCTGGATTATGTATAAGTCTACCTGGATACAATCATTACGACAAGTACCGCCAAAGCATGAACTAAGGATTTGTCTGTTATTGAATATATGGCATAGCTTACTGAATATCTATTTGTTTAACCCTTTAATGGCAAAATCTTGTCAAGATAATCAAAATATTTCCCTATTTGCAGACCAAAAGAAGACTATTTTAAACAGATTTACCACTGGAATGACTGGCTCTATAACCGAGCCAGTCATTCTACTGGTAAAATGTCAAAAATAGTCTTATCTTGGCCTGCAAATGGACATTCTCCACACAGGACCACTGCAGAGGTAGGTTTTTGGCCGATTTCGTCAATAAAGGGCTAACACATTTTATTGCAACATGTTTACACAGTGATTGGGCACGAGTTATATGAAGACCATAGGCATCTGTTGATGCAGGGAATATTGTAAAATTTAATTCTATCATTGTAAAGTGCATTTGGGTGCCACATAATCAAAATATTTCCTTATTTGCAGACCAAAAGAAGACTATTTTAAACAGATTTACCACTAGAATGAGTGGCTCGATAACCGAGCCAGTCATTCCACTGGTAAAATATCAAAAATAGTCTTATCTTGGCCTGCAAATGGACATTCTCCACACAGGACCACTGCAGATGTAGGTTTTTGGCCGATTTCGTCAATAAAGGGCTAACACATTTTATTGCAACATGTTTACACAGTGATTGGGCACGAGTTATATGAAGACCATAGGCATCTGTTGATGCAGGGAATATTGTAAAATTTAATTCTAAATTTAATATTATCAAGTTTAGTCATAGAAAACAAAATTATACATGAAATCCAATGTGGAATGTTCTTAGTACCATAGTTTGATGACGATCTCGACAGCTGTACAGCTCTACTACTCGTGTATCAAGTCAGAAACAATGAGCATCCGCATTGTTTGATTCGCACGTGAAACGTGACTGAAGGTGAATAGTGGCACGTGGCCGCCGATGGAACCTGCAGTATCGATATTGATGTGTTGATTTCTCTGTTCACTGGTAACGCGTGACAGGTGGCTGAATCGTGACACGAGAAACGTGAACCTCTATGGAAACTCAGCCATATAACAAGTGGAATGTAATTACAGTTACCGTACTCGCGTCGTCGCGGCAATGGCGCTCATTGAATAACCTCTAGGTACATACATTAGTCTATATTTCGAAATACCAGAGGGCTCATTCGAAATTATAAATTCTAAATTCAAAACTCGACTTCGAAATTCAAAATTTGACATCAGAATTAAAATCTTAAATCAATCAGTTATGAACGGTCGAATATATTGAAATTTGCTACCGCTACATATACATCCATGCACCGCTACCATCCCATACCATCACATACCTCTACTTATAAACAACCATAGACCTACCTATAACCACCAACACACCAATAGCTATCCCAACCCACACACTCATAGCCATCTTACAACTATCGGTACACATTGTCCTTGCACATACACCCATATATAACTTGACCATGTTACTTTCTACCCGTACAAATATTGCTAGACAATGCCATATGCACATAGCTACCCACACCGGCACACCCACAGCTACTCCTATCAATACAGCCACAGCTTCCACCCCATCTATGCAGCCGCTGATACCATATAACCATACCAATACAGCACTGATACACATATCAATGAAGACACGACTACATTGGACTAGCCTACTAGCCTAACCTAGCTGATATACTTACTAGACTAGCCTCCCAGTCTAACCTACTAGACTAACATACTAGCCTAACCAACTAGCCTAGTCTAATAGCATAGCTTAGTCTACTAGACTACCATAATCTAACCTACTGGCCTAACATACTAGCCTAACCAACTAGCCTAGTCTAATAGCATAGCTTAGTCTACTAGATTACCATAATCTAACCTACTCGCCTAGCCTACTAACCTACATAGTAACATATTGTCCTAGCCTGTTAATTTACTGGTCTCTCTTACTAGCATAGTCTACTATGCTAAGCTGCCTAGCCTACTGGTCTACTCGCCTACCAACTAACCTGACTTACTTATGGGTATATCATAATAGGCAACAGCCACAGTATTGTAGCCCGGACCAGCCTACTAGCCTAGTAAACTAGACTAGCCTATTATCCTAATCTACTGACCTCCTAGCCAGTGTGTGTGTGCGTGCGTGCGTGCGTGCGTGCGTGCGTGCGTGCGTGCGTGCGTGCGTGCGTGCCTGCGTGCGTGTGTGTGCGCGATGAGTCCGAGTTTGGGGTACTTGGGATGGGTGGACACTTGTTGTGGGTGGGTTAGTGCCTCCTGGTACATGTGTTGGGTGCATAATTAAGTAGTTGGCATGTGTGAATATGTACTTACAACCTGGTGCTTGTATCTGGGCGCTTCAGATTTTGTGTGGATATATGTAACCTATACATATGCTGGTAGGCATAGTAAAGGTTTATGCTGAGAGGCACGCACGCACGCACGCACGCACGCACGCACGCACGCACGCACGCACGCACGCACGCACGCACGCACGCACGTACGTACGCACGCACGCACGCACGCACATAGATGGATGGATGGATGGATGGATGGATGGATGGATGGATGGATGGATGGATGGATGGATGGATGGACAGATGGATGGGTGGCTGGCTGGCTGGCTGGCTGGCTGGCTGGCTGGCTGGCTGGATGATGAATGGATGGATAGACACCTAAACCTTACACCAAAATCCCCCCAAACACCATGACTACCTACCCATACACCCATAGTTAATTCAATGAAGACACCTAAACCTTACACCAAAATCCCCCCATACACCATGACTACCTACCCATACACCCATAGTTAATTCAATGAATACACCTTTACTAAGCCTATATGTATCCGCTAAGCTCTTAAGGTAGCAATCGCACTGGGGTAGGTGTAGCTATCCTGGAAATTCTTTTAGTTGCTTGGATGGCAATAAAAACATAACGGTATGATTTGTAACAGAAACTCATTTGTTGCAGCAAGGTATATTGTATATATTAGTCAATAGCAACAACAGTAGGGTCGGTCCCGTCCGGACACTTCAAATATTCTTCAGGCCAGTCAGGCCACTGCGTCCCAAGAAGACAATCAGCAGACGGAATAGGAGGATCCCCAAGCTGTTTGTACAATGCCGCGCAAGACTCGTCATCGTAAGGACTCCAGGGAGTGAGACAGTGACACAGATACTTTCCTCTCATTGGCCCTATATACTCAAATATACCATCTGAAATCATACCAGCAGCGGTAGTAGTAGTAGTAGTAGTAGTAGTTGTTGTTGTAGTAGTAGTAGTAGTAGTAGTAGTAGTCGTCGTAGTAGTAGTAG